>JAOVVA010000048.1:23249318-23259551 GCA_028565275.1 Leiocassis micropogon
GGGGGGGGGGGGGGGGGGGGGGGGGGGCCAAATAATTTCATAAAAGCGGGACCCGCGGGTTGGAAAAATACTCGACCCGCGCATCACTACTGTACATAACTATCTAGAAAATTTTTGAGAAGTTGCTATGTGAAATAAAATTGTTGCAGCTAATCTAAATAAAAGTCAGGCAATGGACTAGACAAGTCATGTCATGCCAATCACTAATACTTTATAAAAAACAATGGAATTCCTTGTTACAGGCTCACACACACCCAAACCCACAGGTGCACTGCAAGTTACTTATCTTGCAGAAACACAGTCACACATAGCAGGTAGACACACCTGTGCTTGTGCATCACAACTCATTCATTCTCACATTCCTTGAATTCCGGTCATAAATTCAGTCTATCATCCAGTGTTTAATGCACACGTCACATGGACAACATGCAGGTAGCAGAAACTTCATGCACAGAAGATTTTTGTTTATTAAACCTAAACATTCCCAAATATTTGGAGGCCAGGCCCAATGTTTGATGAAAACACTTTCCATTGCTTATATTATTGCAAACATGTATTATCGCTATAGTTAAACCAAACAGAACTAATGTAGTACAGTACAATACTATTTGCTTGTGTTAGGCACTGCAGTGTTGGGTGGTGCCTTGTGTGAGTCACTCCATAAACAGCCAAGTCTTAATCAAGAGGCCTACTTGTTCCCAGTGGACTTAAACACTTCCTTTCTAAGCAAAGGACATCTCTGAGTCATACTTACCAAAAGAAATCACTTTGAACAAAACAGAAGAATATGGTCTTTGGAATATTGTTGAAAAAAATAAGAGGTCTTCATATAAACAGTCTGGAAACAGCAGCTGCTCAAGCCAAAAGCATGATCTTTATTATATAAATCAGGAAGCAGGAGTTTTCAAATTTGAATAAGGCTACCAAATACATCACGCAAAATCTCCATACACTCAAACTGAGCATTAAAGATTAAAAAAAGCAAGATCTCCATAGATCTAAATATGCATGCCATTTAGGAAGTCAGTATGACACGAAATACCTGTTTTCTCTTTAGTAAACTGCATAATTCTTTTAGAGAAAACTGCTGAAAATTAAAGGCGGAGGGGCATACACTGGAAACTTTTATGTCTGACAAAATGGTGAAACTGAACATTTGGCTATTGGTTATTGACGGTTTAGCACTATGGCAGAGATTGGCTTGATAATGATCATTATAATTGTGCCTTCTGCACTCCGGATAGCAAAACTATGGTGTGGATTTATATATATATTTTTTTTAAATAACTATTCAAAAATGAATCTCACTTTAAAAACCTTGCATTGTGCTCATACATTGTCAAAGAATAAATTGCAAATCATACAATTTGGACCAAAAAAAAAAAAAAAAAAAAAACGTCAGACAGAACCTTATAAATGTGCACTTTTAATATGCTTTAAGAAAGTTTGAAATTATTAGAAGCTAGAATAATCACCACACCCAGTCACTGACTGTCTGAAAAAATGATTAAAAGATTGAGAAGTAGGGACAAAAACTAACGGTTAGAGCTGAAACACACCCAAGTCTTTCTGCATGAAGATGTTTGCCCCTTATAAAGGCACTGAAGGGAAAAAAAACAGTCATTATTGTATTAAACCATAATACAAGCATTCATTTTTCAGCGGGTTAGCACATGGTGTGTGTACAGTATACCGGTGCAGCTGTAAGGATACTTACTGTATACAGAACTGAATCTAAGCACAGTCAAAACCACAGGCATTCTTCCTTCTTGCACTGACAAATGCCCAAAGTCTTGTCAGGGTTGGCTAAAGAGTTTCTGCATAATTTGATTTGTGTGTCTACACAGGCTGAAAAATATGTACTAAGAGAGGATGTACACTAATAGATTACAGATTATCATTAAATCATAAGCATGTGTGAATGCACAAACTGTTACAATGCCGCAGCGGTAATGGGTACTGTAGATGTTTAGAGGAAATCCTGACAGCAGAAGTAGCCAGCGTGGCACTTGAGGAGCGGCAAGCGGATCCACAAGAGGGTGACTCACTCTCTCCTTCACTCCACCAGCTACAGCGTGACTATTTCAATTGGAGTATACTCCATCATTTCATAATGAATCACTGGCTTTTTATACAAACCCAAAATACTTTGACTGGCTTTTCAAAAGTATAAACAGAAGCAGATTCTGCAGCAGCTCAGTTCCACTCAACAAAGAGCGAGTCTTCATTCAGCTGCATCTAATTTATAGTGGGATGGAGGCTGTCTCTGTCTGTGTGTGCGTGTGTGTGTGTGTGTGTGCGCGCGCGTGTGTTTGTTTAGAACTAGAGAACAGCGAACCTACAGGCCTCGTGGCATTGCCATGTGAGAATCCGTTCAAACCACAGAGACACTCTCTCTCTAACTTTTGTCCACAGGACTTCTTTATAGTCCCCGCTGCAATTTACCTGAGACCACGAAATGCATGGTGACGATCAGATAAATGGTAAAAGTGTTAAAATCTTAAGCTAAATAATGCATTATATGTATTAGAAAAACAACCAGGCCATGTTCAGTAAAAATTCCACTAAGGAACTGCTGGAAAAGTGGAAACAGATTGGGTTTTTTTTTTTTGAGCAAGAAAGTGAATGGAAATTATATAACTGGCTCAGTGAGTCACTCGATAGTTCCCCAAATTTCAACCACAATTAAATGGGAACCATTCTTTTATAAGCGTGTGTGTGCGTGTGTGTGTGTGTGTACACAAGTAAATGCATATGAGTGAGTGAACGTTTGCCCAAAATCATTTTCTGATTTATACTGAGTGACTGACTCATAACTGCTTGGCAAGCTATAGTTTAAAAAAGGCCAAAAGCCATGGAAACTCTGATCCACTCCACACCACACGCACACACAAACTTTCCAGTCCTGAGTGAAGTTAGACCAGCACTATGGACAGCCAGAATCCCTTATTATCCAACTTTTACCACACAAAATGCCTTTGTACGCTTCTAAAATCACTGAGAATAACCTTTCCTCATCTGGTTTCTATAGCAGATTCATGAACGAGCTTGGCTGGTCTGAGAACAGCGTGAAGTTGAATTGTTCTACAGGTCTTGTATGAAAGCATAGCCACACAACCAATCTCCAAAAAATCAGTTAGAGTGTGAGAGTGACTATGAGGGTCCCTGTTTCACATTACATAAACTAGAGGTCATTATGACAGATGAGCTCAGGTGATATCATAAGGATGTTGTTGAACTGTTGGCTCAGGGCTGCAACCTTATATACATAGAAACAGAAAAGACAGAAAAGATTTTTAAGAAAGAGCTGAAAATAGAGACACCTTATATAAACCCATTCTTACAGCTACTGTAGTATCAGCCTCAGGCCTGTTCTCACCACATGACTCATGTGATCAGGCTGGTTTAGAGTTAAAAGAGTTTGGGAAGCATGTGAAGCGAAAAGGGAGCGAGCTACAGTCAGTGTTCTGTCCTTTTTAGGCCACACGGTCCTGAGCTAAGCACGCAAGCTGCATTATTGGGCATCTGTCATTACGAGAGCCTGTTAAAAAAAATCATTGTATCATTAGCAGATCGTTATTAACAAAATGGATGATGTTTTAATTTTATTACAAATATGATATTTTAAACAAGTTAATAAAGCGGTTTATTTACAGCGAGATAAATAAGCACAATCATTTAGCAAAATATGTGACTACGCAGGAAACAATATAAACAGGAAAATGTGATAAGAATTATTCTACATTCATGTTCCCACTGATATGCCAACTACTGGGAGCTAAGAAAGCTTTTATATCATTTCAACGTTAAAAATGCATAAAAATGTTCAGACCCCTTCAGACTTAAGGAGGAAATCCCACTCTAGAAACATGAAATCAGTTAATGAAATCAAGACAATTTGATATACAGATGTAATGAACCTTCTACCCATTGTTCACGTATCCATTTTTAACTCAATCATTTTCCCTCCAGTCCAAAAAAAACCAAAGGCTTTATTTAACAAACAAGTTTCAATGGCCTAAGGTATCAAAGACGGCGGCAAATAACAGCCGTGCAACTGACAGGAACTGAAGTACATGTCTGTTCATGCAGGATGGATCCAGTTTAACCGTAAGCTACCCTACACTCTGCCAATATCCTTCTTGTGCCAAAAAGGTGTGTGTAGCCACAGCCAGCACCACGCCCATACCTTAAAAAATGATGACGGTGTGAATGTTTAAAATCAGACCGAGTTAGCGTTTATTTTTCTGAACTAAAAATTGTCCACCTGAAAACTGTCCTTCAGTTCAGACGTTTAAGCTTTTGTTTGCACATGGCAATGCACACTGCCTGGCAGGTGATATTGGATATATTGTTATCAAATTACAACCTTTGTAATCATTATTGGCATTCAGTATTTGCTGAATAGTGCGATTTTTCTGAACAGAAAAATAGCTTTCAACTATTATGCATATTATGCAAATTAGCCCAATATGTAAGTACATGGAGCTATGATTCATACCATATGAGACAATGTGCTTAGGTGTACTGGGCTTGTTTTTTTTTTCCTGAGTCGCTGGATGGTGTGCTACCAACTGAACAACTATCCGATATAACAATCATCACCCATTGAACATTATTTCTACAGTTTCTAATTAAGTTAGTCTGCTTTTGTCTGCTTCTCTACGGGCAGCTAGGATAATATAGTAGTTATAATTTATAGTCAGCCATGCATGTTTTTGACCAGTGAATAACAAGCTCACATCTGCCATCCTTTCACTTTTCCACCATGTGGTAAGCAAGGGTTTGGACAAGTCAGGAAACAAAAGAGCCTATTTGGATCAGCACAGGTTAAGACTGAATCAACAGCACCTGTCTCTTTCCACACACACTGCATGCACACACACACACTCAACCCAACATAAGGCCCACTGTTTGCTAATAGTCAAGGAAGGCAAATGCTCATGTTGAGGGTGGGTTGGGGAGGGGTGGATGGTAAAACAGCGGCCACACTGAGAAGGGTCAGTCATCTATTTCAGGCCATGTGTTCGTGTCGAGCCACTTCATGAGACCAGAGCCACAGTGTTAGATCTTGCAACCTGATCTCAGAGAGGTGAGCTAAAAAAGACAGAGTGTCACCAGGGGGATTCCCACTCGTATACCACGCAGGATGATTCAGACAGATTATTAATACTTCAAATAAATTGAATTTTAGAATCCCCTGAATCCCCTAAGATCGAAATATGAGTCAATTGTAAATGTCCACACTTTAACAATTACTAAACTTTCACTCCATACCAATCAAATCACAACCTTTGTAATCATTATTACAAAGGTTGTGATTTAGTTTTTTATATATTATCATTGTAAAGGAAGAATAATCCACAATTGGGAGGCACGGTACTACAAAGCTTCCCCATTAAACAGCATGACTTCATTTTTTTTAACTGTTTATGGCTGAATTTGCTAAGGGTCAGCGAAACAAGTTAGGTCCTCCTACTGTATCAGTTATATTAAAGCAGCTGTAAACCGTCATTCGTTTTTTTTTCCCCTGTGATGGTAAAATATGCAATTAAATTTGTGTCAAATAAAAAAAAAATTGCTGGACTCCTGAAGCCTTTCCCATAGAGGAAAAGTGACTTACTTACTCTGACACCTCGGGCTCCTACCATGAACATAATAAAAAGTCTTATTACTTACAGAAACTTATTTGGTGGAATAATGTACACTTACTGACACGCATAATTTTGTTTTTTTTATCCACAAAACATTCCCCTTCCTCATTTAGGTGAGAGGTTTAGGGTATCGAGAGTTTGTTCTGAGACTGTCTGCTTCTCTCAGAACCACAAAAAGGCTGATGAGTCACAGCTCATTCCAGTCAGCGCCAACTCACACACCCGTGGTATGGCTGCTCCATTGCCACGGCAACTAAACACTCCCAAACAGCAGCAGCTACTGAGGTAGTGTGAGAGAAAGAGAAGGTGATCAGCATCATGGGATAACTGAGTGAAAATGCTTCCACGAATACACGTCACAGTTACTCTGGGCAACAAATGGATAATATCTGGTCACAAAGACTCTTGTACTGTTGTATAATCAGAGGCACAGCCATGCAAAAAAAATACTCTATTACTCAATAAAACTAGTTTCTTTGCATATTTCAAAGTTTTTTTTAAACCACACATAGTTTACTTATTAACCTTATATACATAGAAAAATCTGACTTCAGTGGCTCCAAGACAAACTCTGATAGTTTGACGTTGGCAGTCAATGAATGGTTGCTACTAGCCGTCTTAATCTAATCTGGTTGCTATGACAGAAAATGCAACATGTTGGCACTGGCACTTTTTAGCAGCATTCAGCATTTTCATATTTACACAGCAAGTAACGATATCAGAGTTTAGATATCCCTAAGGCAAAAGAGATGAATAAGCATGCAAATTATACTGTTATTATTCCAGTTCCTCTCCGTGAGCTTGATAGACCAGCCACATACTGTACTACGATCACCAAACTCCACTCCACTTGCGTTAATCATTATAAAAGTCCTGGACTTTACAACTCTCATCAAAGAAGGCTGAATACAAGGAGTACTGTAGTTGTACTATGCAGTGGCATTTCTTCTGGATTGTTCCTGCCATAAAACAATGTGCTAGAATTCCATTCTGATGAACACAATTTATTGTGCAATAAAGCGGTGATTAAAGATTAACAGTGTTTTCAGCTACCTGCTCAACTGCATATTTAATTTGGTTGAATTCTATAACACATTAGTCAAATCCCACAAACTTAACACGCTCGAGTAGCCATGACAGGGTGTGGCGAGACAATCCGCTCGCATTCGTTATTCCCTCACCCGCAGAGGTAGATAAACGACATACCGTTCTGCCTGAGATACAACTCTACGGCAGGAATGTGTGTTGGGACATGACTTGGAGCTCTGTAAGGTGTGCAGCTCCTGCATGTATACTAGCAACATGCAAATCTCCCATTGGGCTTTAATCAAGTAAACCTTTACCCAGGCAACAGCTTGCATGGTGAAATTTAGCAATCATGTGGGTGTGAATCATGAGTAGTAGAACACCCTTGATTGACACTGATTTGTACAAGTCAGGTTTAAGAGAGGTAAAGTGCTGGAGGCATGGTGTCTGTGTACAAAATTCCTGTTTTGGGACTTTGCATTTATATTTCTGGGTTTGAAAGCAGACTACAAGAGACTAACCTGTTTGCATAAATTTAGATGCATCACAATGACAGAGGAAAGAATAACGGGTGCAAAGAACACACAAACTTCAAAGGCCCGGGGAATAATCACTCAAGTAATCATGAAAGATTAATGCGGAGATAAAAATTGGGAGATTGCTAACAATCAGACTGCTATAGAGATTTTTGGGTATAAAAATTATAAATAATAGGAGTCTAATCCAGCTGGTTTAGATTTAGATCCAAGCAAACATTTGGAACTCTAGAAACCGGTGCATGCCTTCCGCCTTTTGAGAGGGCGTGTAGCTGTTATTTGTATTCGTACCTGGCTTTAAGCTCCTTGTAGTCCTCACGGATCTTGCTAAGCTCTAGCTGCAACCTGGCTCTCTCCTTAGCCACCGAGTCGAGAGTTTTGCGAGCATCAGCCAGCTCATTCTCGTACGCTGCCTTCATGCCGCCCAGCTCCCGGCTGACCTCCGTCTCCGACTCTGTGATACGCATTCGCAGGCCGGCATTTTCGACCTCCAGAGAGCGCACCTTATCGATGTATACAGCTAGACGATCATTCAGGTTGCTCAGGTCCTCTTTCTCCTGCAGGCGGGTAATGCGCGCGGGCGAGAGCATGCTGGATGCCCCACCACGGCTGGTACGTTTCTGAGCCGGACTCTCCATCACTGGCCTTGAAGGGGATTATGAAGACTACTGCAGTAAAGCTGTTTGTGGAAGAGAGGACATGGGATGAGGAAAAATAAAAGTGAAGTGGAAAAGAGTGCTTTAGAATTAATGGGAAGGACTTGTGCAAGACCATTTTGGCCGAACCAAACAGCTGTGTAAAAGTCAAGAGGTAGTTAAAGAAAAAAAAAATTATGCTAAAAGACTGTTGATGGTTAATCACCGCTGCATTTCAGTTTTGTACTAGACTGGACTTGCAGTAAACTGGCCTGGTGAATTTTTTTAATTAATTCATGACCAAGACTCAAATGCATCACGTCCTCCATATTCTTCACCGCCTTCTTCCTTTTCCAGGCCCCTGCCACCAAGGGCCACACCCCTTTACAAAATAATTAACACATAAGAAAGGTCACAGTAAAATTTCTGAATGACCTTCAAATCGTTAAATTAAATTTTAAACATTAAAAGCAAAAATACTCAAGCAAACATCTGGAATGCACAAAAGTTTCCAGGTTGTACTGATTTTAACATTATTGCATTTACTAGAATATTAAGAATAAAATCATTTGTTAAATAAAAAGCAAAGCAGACTGTGAGAAAACGAAAAGCAGAATACTTTCACTTTCACCCCACTCTCTTGCACACTTTACTTTATCTGAGGCAAACAGACATGTCCTTAAAGTAATTAGACACTCCCCCTACCACACCCACTAACGCAGAAAACCTTCATACTACACGGGAAAGCACCATTAAAAGGGCAAGGTGCAAAATGAATCAATTTTACACACACAGCTTTAGGTTACCTTAAAAGCAAACATACTTTATAAGAAAAGAAAAAATATATATAAAAGTCTAGGTAAAATTTTTTACCTGATAAAGGGAAGTCTTGCAGAGCAAAGCTCTTGTGGAGATCAGTGAGTTTGTGGAAGCTGGTTAAAGCTGCTACTTCTCTCTGTAGTGGAGGAGTTTCAAAGCGTCTGGTCTGCCTTGTTCACTCTGGCCTTGGCTTGCTGCCTTTCAACCCTTCCCTAGCAGGAAAGAGTGAGAGAGGAAAGGTGGGAGGGACTGGAAAAAAGGGCGGCACCACAGAAGAGAGCAGAGCCTTGCCATTTTCTGTCTATCTTTTTCTCTCTCCTTCTTCTCCTCATTATTTCTCCCTCAGCCCATGTCTTTATGTCTCATTTTGTTCTGTTGGTTATTTTTTAATATAGACTCTAACCTTAGTGAAAATTTCAGAACATAACCAAAAGTTGGAAAAATTTCTTTCAGTCCTTGGCACTCTTCAGTCCACCTCAGACAAGTTCGTAGTATACCATCTAATCTCTGGCCATCCAAATATACAGGCACAAATAAAATGTTTTCCTTTTCCCCAGAATCCAAGGACATTCTAAATATCCCACCCATTATATAGCCACCTAAATCAAAGATTTACACACAAGACACAAACCATATATAAAGAAATAACCAGGCAAAACACTTGCGAACACAATATTTATTACAGAGGGGTGGCTTCCTAAAAATGAACTGTCCAATCAGGTGTGTAAACAGAATAAAGCTGACAGAAGTCTGGGAGGGCACTTGGATTGCGTACCGATATTTTTAACTCTAACTTGCTCCTAACTAAGTCTTCTCCTTCTCTCTATACCTCGCTCCATATACCGGATTTTTATACTGCGATTCAGACAGCCTTCGAGCTTTTAGTTCTGCAACGGTCACAAAGTCTGTGTTCATGAAACAGGTATACCTGAGTTATCGATTCCTGTAATGAGACTGATAGGAGGAGGAATGAGCAAAAAGCTTGTCTGCAGCAGAAGCTCTTCCTCGGTGTGTATGGGCACGGTACAGTTTGGTACTTTCCCTGCCATCAAATTCCAATTGGTGATGCAGTGAATGCATTATGGAAGACTTTCACTTTGATTCTCTAGAGGATCATAGTAGGATCATAACATGAAGCAAAACCTGAACCTGAGTCCTACTGTCTGTGTAGATATTAGCCCATCATCACCTTGTCTGTGTGGGTTTCCTCTCACCTTCCCCCAGTAGCTAGAATAGCTACACTAATTTGCCAAATGTTACAATGAGCAGAGTTCAGTTTCAGTGGGGCATCCTGTTTTTAGATGACAGCTGTGTTTAAAATATTGTTAATTCCAAGATGCATTTCTACTCAAACCAGTTTTAATGCCTGAATATTTCAAGTAACAACACATATAGCAAAGTAGGCAGTCGACTTTATGCAAAGCCTTTTAAGGTCAAGAGTAGTGAAGGATTCCCCTATGATTCCCGAGTTATGCCTACCAGCAAAACACACACACACACACACACACACACACTTCTTTGTTGTTCTTCCACCCTTGCCTTTTCCCACCGCATTCTTCACTA
>JAOVVA010000048.1:23259651-23273356 GCA_028565275.1 Leiocassis micropogon
ACACACACACACACACACACACACACACTTCTTTGTTGTTCTTCCACCCTTGCCTTTTCCCACCGCATTCTTCACTACACAAGGCTGTATGTTCCTTCTGGTGAATCCTCATCTGACTTTCAGCAAACTGTGAACACCATTCTGAGATGAAAATCGCCCTGAACAGTCCACTACCTGTACCATAGGTATCTGGAGATAATTATCAGAAATATTCCCAGGGAAATATTAAAAGAAAAATCTACCCTATACAACTAGCACATTCATCATTATTATTAATAAATTATCTCCAATGGTGTCCAAGATCTATTTCGGAATAAATTTCTCAGCATACTTTTTTCTTGACTTTAAAGGTCTTTATCTAAACATGTTAACCCCTTCTCATTTTAGCTAACAGTGCCCTACATTACCCATAATGTCATTTAAGTACTTGAAGATAAAGTTGCCGTAATAGGTGCCTTGCAACACTGTCTTAGTCCTCCTCATTAGTACACTCATATCAAAAACATTAGGATAATTCAGGTATCAGAGCCTTATCTTGTCATTGCGGTGTGTGCAAAAGAAGGTTTTGCACATTTTTTTATAACTTAACAGTAGGGGTGCACAATTTGATTTAAAAAATTTAAAATTCTGCAGTTATTTTGATATACTCCGATTGCGATTTCAAGTGCATCATTTAGTATTCATACTTATTTATAAAGAATAAAAGCAAATAATTGCACTGGAAATCTCGTGTGATTATTAGTTTCATATTTTGATTTCTATGTGATTAATTGTTCAGCACTAACTAGCAGCAAATTCTAACAGCCCATAATTACTTATGTTATAGACTGACAATTTCTTTCTCTAATATATCCATGTTTGCACTGTCCACATGTGACATTAGCAAAGCAGATAATGTACATATGAAACTGGTCCAAGCAGTTCTACCTGAAAATTGGGGTTCAAACTTGGGTCACTAAATTCACTACCAATTTTGCCACCCCATTGTTTACAGCCAAAACATGGTATTGGTGCTAAAAAATGTCCCACCTTGGTGAAAAAATACGTTTTCAGATAGGATCGTATGACAACATTTTTCATAGTACTTAATGCTTCTCAACTCGGGATCCATGCTTCGATTTTTTTTTGGTAAATTTGCATACACATTTATATTTTTATCAGATAAAAAAAAAAAAAAAGAAAAAAAAATTGCTAAATACAATTTTATGCCCTTTTATGTAATGTCCATAACTCTCTCAATAATGTTAATTTTCATTCAGATAAAAATTGGCCAATTTAGATTTCACATGAAATTACATAACCCTGACAAAGTGTATTATTCTAAAATGCAAAACTGTTTTTTTGGGGGGGGCTTTTTGAGCTTTTACCAAAAACTGGAATGCTTTAATTTAAGCAACAATTCTTACAGGTAATATGCTTCTAGAAGATGACATTAATTTTAGTATCAATACTCATAAAGAAATATGAATAATTTGGAGTACATATAAAATCATCTCCAGAACGGCTGAAGTTAGCAACTTGAAATTTTTAAGGGAAGCAAGATTGGTCACTTCCATGTTGCATAAACTTCAGAAGTAACTTCTTTGGCAAACACAGTTTCTGTATTATTTGTATAACATACAAAATAATAATAAAATAAGCACCAATATTGTGTTTTAGGACTATTTCTAAATAAATAAAAATGGAATGTCTTACAGTGGAGTATTTTTAAATAAAATAAAATGTATAAAAAGGTAACACTGAAAACTACATAACACAGACTACAGTATTTTGTGGAGAAGCAGAAGGTGTTTATCAGTCTATCTGCTCTAACTAACTAGTCTGGAGCTTCAGAGATTACACACACACACACACACACACACACACACACACACACGTATCTGTACACAGACCTTTTCATATTAATTAAAAGAAACGGTTAAAGTGAAAAGCCTTTCTTGGACATAAGGAGTCCTGAGGGTTTTCTACAGTAACAGCTACTGATTCCCTGGAACTCTGAGGACGTTCCTGCTGCGCAGCCTTGCGTTATATATTCACATACAGCTGAGTCATGGAGCAGGAATGAAAGGTTTCCGAATCCTTCCAGCGCTCAGGTTAACTTCCACCAGCCATACTGAGGTCATATGAATTACACGGTACAGCTTCTCAAAAGAAAATGGATGCACTCACGGGGAAATCGTCCCTAAACGTGGTAAAGTTTGGGCGTGTGTAAGCTGCAGCATTCCTCCTCTCCTCGCTCGCCTTACTGATTGTAACAGAGCCTCTACCCCTCCCTCTAGTGGACACTATAAGCACTACACCGGAGAAAAGTAGTGATCAGTGAAGTTATGCCTTTTGTCACATATACTGTTCAATACTGCACAGTGAAATTAGGATATGGTTAAGGGACTTGCTCAGGGGCCCAACACTGGCAACCTGGTGGAGCTGGGGCTTAAACCGCCGATCAGTAACTCAGTGACTTAACCCTACCATACAACCATACAAACCATCCGTCCATCCAGAAACCTCTGCAGCCCAACTAGGGACCTTGGAGGTCACTGGTGATTACCATTGTATTTATCCCCATTTTACAACTGTGGTGGGATCTCCAGTCAAAATTCAGATGCACATTCACACCCTACGGCAATTTGGAAATGCCAGTTAACCTAATCTGCATGTCTTTGAAACCCATTTAGCACACAGACCCTAGGCAGGAATCAAACCCCGACCCTGGTGGTTCAAGGCGACAGTGCTAACCACTAAGCCACCATGCCACCGAAATACAAACTAGAGAACGTTTATGCTGTTACAAGTGTTTTACTCCTCAAGACAGATTTCTCTTATTTCTTAAAATTCCTTAAACTTTACCTCTAGTCAGTGATTTTCAGCCAGCTTGACGTTATAAGGCTCCATCTGTTGAAAACAGGCTTGTCTGTTTCTGGGCATGGGCTCTTGTAAAGAAACAGAATAAGAGGCCAATTTGAGGGTCCAATATGGAGCCAACTGAAACGTTTTATAGACTGTATCTGGGTGGTCCAACTAACTCATATTAGACCTCCCTAGATTGGTTGGCTGTACATCATGCAGCAGAATACTTATGCAGCAGGCCAAAACTCACTCAAAATGTTTAGAATAAAACAAATAATAGTCCAATTAATATAAGAAAGGATTGCTTCAATCTTAAGAGATTAATAATTTCACTAATTGAAATAAAGATTACTTTGTAACAGTCCTTACTGATGAGTTACAAGCCTACTTTTAGGCTTTTTTATTTTACTTCGCTCCCTTAGAAAGAGATGCATTATTCTTCTTTTATCCTTGACTATATTTTTACAGAAATGTATTTCTGAAGATAAATGTCAATATGTTTTCTTTTTGATATTAAGCTACAGATAAAAGAAATAAAAACCAAGTATACAAATGCAAATTAAACATGTATAGAATCATGTCTCTACCACCCATCATTGTGTCTTTGGATTAATCTTTACTAATATAATATAATAACAGCAGCTGTCGTGAGCTGTTTCCTAAAACTCTAAAAGCCACTTTGTCAAACAGTTCCTACTCATTCAGTGCTGAACACCTGGGAACAATAGAGTGGGCCTGTGTAAACATCCAAGCTGTTCCACTGGTAAATAAAGCTAAGAATAATTACAGTCTGTACAATCAATACACAGATGGATACATAATCTTTTACATGCAGTGACAGGCTTTAGTATTGCTGTCTACCTAGTCTGTGTACAGAAAGTCTCCTCAATTCATTTATGGACAGAAAAGTAACTGAACAAACAAAATGGCTGTGAATTGGGCTTAGTTACACTTCTAAAGAAGTAAGATTTAATATTCTGCTGAACAAACTGAAGACTACAAATACTGTATTGTAGAACATGATGTTTATCCAGAAATTAATTTTCCTTCAAATAAATTGCCTCCTTGGGCTGGACTTGTTTGTCTGACACATTCTACGGGTGCTCAATTGGATTGGGATCTGGGAAGTTTGGAGGCTGGGTCTCCTCTCTACCCGCTGAACCCCGTGCGTGGCAGGCTGTGGTGCACTGGGTGCTCTGTTATCTAAAAGGGGCCTGACCTTTGGTTCCTGGGAGCCAATGATCCTACCGTATCTTCTTTAATTTACCTGCCAGCAGGCTGATAGTTTTGTACGTGTGTGTGTGCGCATGTATCTTAAAGAAACCACTTCAGTCATTTATTTCTTTGTTGGCTTTGCTGGTTAGTATATGACACCAAGTATTGGGCTGGATGTGGTCAACAGGCCTGTGTAGAGTTTTAACCACTAGGGGTCTCTAGTGGACACTGAAAGCCACGAAAAAAGGACCATTTGAAAGTTTCATCCTGTTAGTGACGCTACAGTAACATAATTCCACACAAACACAAATAAACAAAATAGTTCTAAACAGACAAATATAAAAAGGATCATCATTTTCAAACCCAGGGTGGAAAAACACGCTAGTAAAAGGACTCGCGAAACGAACTTGAGGATTTTGGCACGAGCGCCTCATGCCGTGAGACTGCTGTGTATTTATAGGCAAGAGGGAATGAAAAACAGCTGCTGCTAATCCGCGGTCAGGAAAGCTTTCCAACGTGGCTGCCTGAGACCTCTGGTGGACATGAAAGGTACTGCAGTGTCCAACTGTAAACTGGTGTAACAATAACAAGGAAATATAATAACAAGTGTATGTAACCATGACCAAGGGTCTCAAAGATTTCCCAGATAATAATAAATAATAATCTAAGATTGAGGAGGATCATAATGTAGAAGCAGGTTAAACCAGAATTTGCATGTTATAGTTTAATTTGCTCGCTGGGAAAATGGCCTTGTGGTGTCGATTATTCAAGGCTAAAGAAACAGACATAAAGAATGCACACAGCTTTAGTAACTCAAGGCTAAAAAAACACAGAATATGTCCTTCCCACCATCCCACGACGAACATATGCAGCACCATTGTGTAGTTGCACAGATACTGTGATATACTTATACATTATAAGAGACCAATTTTCGCAGTAGTGATCATTTTACAAAGAAACGGTAAGCTAATACTTTGACATGATTATTATTATTTAAGTCACATTTTCTTTTTTCTTTTTTTACAATAGTGTATCAGTTTCGCTGTTCACTGTTTGGCCGATGGCGTACATGTTTTCTTAGTCGAAAATGTTTAAACATTTAATTAGACATCACACTTTCTATGACACAGGATACAACAATAGAGTGTATATGTTTTTCAATATCATATCATATATGTTTTTCAATATCATGGCATACTTTTTGCTATCATGAGTAGTTTGCACTAAAACGAGTTATTGAGAGGGATAACAATAACTCACATAAAGATTAACATATAAATTGGTGCACTCGATCAATAGGGAAGTCAGTAAGATTTTTCCCTTAGCCTGAAAATCTTTAATTATCCATTATTATAATGTTAACCATGTGTTCAGTACACAGTAAAAACGAAATAACATTTCTCCAGGACCAAGGTGCTACATACAACATAAATTAACAACATAAATTAACTAGCTAGATAACTAAGACACCTAATTAACTGACTAGACAAACCAAGACAAAACAAACTAAACTCTGTATCAATATTTAAAGATCAAATAATATTTACTTTAATTATTAATATACTTATAAAATGTTCATAATTAACAGTATAAAACAATGTTGTTCTTGTTTTGCTTGTGAGCATCTGGGAAAGTCTTTATTCTCATCTTCTATATTTTCTTATTTATGTGAATTGCACATAATTTTTATTTGTTTTTTTGTTTGTTTCTTTTGGACATTCTAAAAAGAATGTCATGAAAACTTTCTTTCCTGAAAGCAGTGTTCTTGTCAACTCAATATTTCCTTGACAGACTGATCACGTTTCATTTATTTATTAATTCAATCATTCATCTACAGTAAGCATTTGATCCTGGTCAGAGTGGTGGTGAATCTGGAGAATCAGTAACACTGGGCATGATGTAGAAACACACCCTTGAGAACACCATAGGGACTCCAGAGCTGTAAGGAGGCAACGCTATCTACGCTGCCTTTTCTTTTTTTTATATTATAATAATAATTATAATTTACAGGTCTTTATACAATATATTAGTCTAGTTTAACATGCCAGTTGTAATCTGTCCTTTGTTTTCCTTCTTTTGAACAGTTGCAAAAAATCTACAGTATAGCATGGAAGTAAACATCAATTATACAAGTTTTTTTTTTTTTTAAAACCAGTGATTATTGATTATTGTCAGAATAACCTAAACGCATACACTCACAAAGGTACAAAATACTGATTATTTCTTTTCTTTAATCATTCCACCTGCTTGGGTTTAAAAGTAGCTAAAATTTAGATATAGCAGCAAAGCTCATGCCATATTCATATACTTAATGGTTATTAAAATTTTTAATTATATGGGGTGTTCAAGTCAAACTGGGACTTTGGTTGTGCAGAATAACAGAACACAGTTTTGAGTTTTAAAAAAAACTACCTTTATATCTCTATGTAATCTATCTATCTATCTATAATCTTAGATACTATCGAAGTTGAATGTTGTCTCAGTATGCCAGAGGCATGGACTGCCTGCTTTATGTCTAAAACAATGCCCCAAACATGTGGAAATTGCTTGGAGTGAGGTCAGGAGTATAGAGGAGATACGGCAGTAAGTTCCAGCTGAGTTCCTGTAATGTGGTGTTTGTGATTGCTTTTGTGTACAGAAGTGTCTCTTTTACAAATTAGCAACAAGTTCCATCAATTTACAAGGATCAGGCATTCCACATGCTGAATATTTAAGGCACTTGCAGTACGCCCATAGTCACCTTGGCCAGGATCATCATTCACTGACATATGGCCTTTTTGAAATGTCCAAGAAAAACATTTAAGACAGCTAAGAGTCTCATCACCATACTGTGCTTAAAGTCTTCTGGTAATGTCAGTGGGTTTTCCTCCTTCATTCACGGGAACTTTCATTTGACTTAGATGCCCATCGTATTATACTTGAATACATTTGTAAATATGACTAATTCATATATTAAGTCGTGCAACTGTGTATAATTAATATGGTGTATCTATTGCACAGATGCTATCATAGTTGTTTCTCAAGCTTCTCTTGTATGTACTCCTAATATTAATTTCGAGTTCTCTCAAAATTTTTATCATTATTATTTTATTATCTATTTATTTTTTAAGTGTTTCTTACAAGAAGTGTCCTCTCATATGTTGTATATATTGTACTTTTCAGGGTGTTGAGAGTAATCAGACGAAGGCTTATCACCACGAAACAGCCTTTTGCTTTTTAACCCAGCTGTCATGTCTAACAATACAACTGCTCCGGATAAAGAGCCAACAGACTGCCATGAGGTTCAGATTCCTATTGAGATCTTTCTCATCATTGGTGTTGTGAGCCTGAGTGAAAACCTTCTGGTTGTGGTGGCAGTGATTTGCAATAAAAACCTGCACTCTCCCATGTACTGCTTCATCTGTAGCCTTGCCGCTTTTAATACCATCTCCAGCCTCTCCAAAACCTGGGAGAACATCATGCTGGTTTTTAAAGACACTGGGCACCTGAACTCTGAAGGAGCATCTGAGCTCAGGGTGGACCGTGTGATGGATACTTTACTCTGCATGTCATTTCAAGGTTCATTCTTTAGTTTCCTTGCAATCGTTGTGGACCGCTACATTACCATATTCTATGCGTTACGTTACCATGCGCTCATGACTATGCGGCGCACAGCATCCATCCTGATCACGATCTGGGCCCTGTGTGGCTTCAGCGGTGCTCTCATGATCACATTCTTTGAGGCTGCAGTAGTGAAGATCTTCTTCATCGTGCTCTTCTTCACAGCCCTGTTCCTCACCCTCCTGCTCTATATGCACATGTTCTTGCTGGCACGGTATCACGCAAGCAGGATCGCATCCATGCCAGGAACCACTGGACACCGCAGAAGGAGTGGTATGAGGGGAGCACTCACAATTACCATCCTCTTTGGGGTGTTTTTGGTCTGCTGGGCCCCCTTCTTCCTTCACCTCCTGATTATTATGGTATGTCCTGAAAACCCATACTGTGAATGTTATCGGTCGCTCTTCCAGCTGCATGTGGTGCTGCTGATGAGTCATGCAGTTATTGATCCAGCTATTTATGCCTTCCGGAGTGCTGAGCTGCGAAAGACCTTCCGTAAAATGTTTTTCTGCTTAACGGAAGCTCAAAATTATGTGCACGGTACATGCGAATTTGGAATATCCTGTGCATGACATCTCTTGGAACGTATTTATGGAAGGATGGAAATAAATGCAAGTTTAAAAAGTTACATCAAATACACTTCTTGTACCTGAACAACTTTATTCATGTATTTGATTCTAAAACATGAAATGTGGATTAAGTGTCTTCCTTATTTTATTTGGGAGATATATCCATTGTAAAATAGTGACTGTGGAACATTAATTTTAACTCACATAAATTATTTCAGATTGAGGAAAAGCAAATTCTCTCATTTTAAAGAAAATATATATTTCTATTACACTTTATTTTTTCCCCTAGAATTATATACAAGTTATGTTGTCACACTAATATAGAAAAAAAGTTACAATATAACATCTAACAGTTCATTATCTAACATATACAATATTATCATATTCAAGAAATGCTACTGTATATTAATAAAGAAATCTTACATGCATGCTTCTTTAATGACATAAACTTCAGGGTAAACCTGCATTTAATCCAGAAATTAAATGCAACATTTGTAAAAATAAATAAATAAATAAATAAATAAATAAAATTGTCCACAATTGAACAACAGTGTCATGTACTGTACATACATCATACATGACAGTACACAGTATCACTACATTGTACATCACACAGAATTAGTTATGCAACATTGCTGGTAAAAATGTCTCAAAGTGGAAAGAAGAGATCTTTTGAAATACTATAAGTTAAAACCGAACATATTGGGCAAAAGTAACACAAGAAACACACAGGTACCAGGTAGAGCATCTTTGTACACATGTGGTATTTATATAGCAGGCTACAGCACATGGGAGACAGATTAAACACAAAGCTAAATAATTCACATTGCTTAATTGATAGTACTTTAAAGTCTTTATTATTTTAATGCTATTAAAGTACTTACTACAAAATAAATCCAGGGGATTATCTTTTGTCTGCTGGTCTCAAAAGGAAATAAATTACTTGAGCATACTCAAGAGCGTACTCCACTATTAGCTATAGCTTTAACCTCTAGCTAGCTAGCTTTCTACAGCTGACTTCCCACATGGATCTGAGAACATGTAATAGTATAGTTATCTTAATGACTGCTAATAGTTTTAGTTACTAAAAGTGAATTGGATCGTCTTTGCAACACCAAACCAATATTACAGCTAGCTAGCTTAATATCATCTAATATTTCGCTATCTGCAAAGATTCATGTGCTGTTAGATAACGTGCTATCTCTGCTAAAGTGATGATAATAAAATTAATTTAAATTGCGAAATTAATGTAAATGGAAATCGATTAAAAAAAAAAACACAACCTTAGACCTCAAAATATTTTAGACAAACAAGAATTAATACAAGCAATAAAAAATCAATACACAAGTAAATGAGGTGCTTCGTCTAGATTTAATTCGAGAGTAAATGAGGTGCTTCCTTAGATGCAATTCACAACTATTTGGACATGGTGCTTCACACACCCATCTAACCTTTCCGCCAGCGTTATGGGCAGCAGGGTGAAAATAGTTTAAAATTTTTGAAGGTACTATGTAACCAAATGTGAAGAGAATAGAAGAGAATAAGCCATGGAAGTGGTGGAAAGTCCTGTAAACCTCGTAAGTATCTCATTATGTCTCCACTTATTCCATTCTATAATATTATCAGCTATTCAACTGTTCCAAGGTTGAAACTCAAACAGTGTAAAATGGAAAGCTAGTGCACTATGTAGGGTGTAGAATCCCTTGTTCCACACACCAAGCAGTGTCATTCAGCCTTGTCTTAGATGCTAGTTAGCTTTCTAGCTGGTGTTTATCAGGAACAAAATGGTGAGGTGAGTCACAAGCCTATCAGCAGGCTGGTGAAGGCTCACGCTCACATTACCCAGCAGTAATAACCACACGGATAGTTCAAAGGCAATTTGTTATGACTTAAAAGCCATTAGCAAAGAGACAAAGTGTTGTTTAAGATTACATATTAGATGTTTCTTCTTGCTGAAAATGTTCCAGGGACTGGTTCTGACTATGGGTTTTGGAAGCCAGCGGCTCCTACTGGTCCTGCATGCCAGCCTTTCACCAGGCAGATCAATAGTGAAGTATTCATGCTGTCAATGGGATACTAGTCTTGAATAGAAAGAAAATCATTCCATAGCTGGGAGGCTCTGAGTTCTTAGGCATTTGTCCTAGCAAAGGGACACAGAAGATCAATCTGGTTCTAAAATAATGTCTGTACCGTTAATAATTTTGTTAAATATTACGCAGTCCATTTTTCTTTTATATCTGTACCAGTCTCTGAGCTGCATGATTATGGATTGATCATATGAAAATTATTTATTAAGGAATATGATTAAACATATTGAGTGCTAAAATAATTCAATGGGTTCTGTTGAATATTTACTGAAGAAGCTACAGGCACTGCGGAGGTTGTAACAGCAGATGATCTCCTTAAAGTTCTTCCTCATGTCCTGGCTCCTCAAAGCATATATCAGAGGATCGATCACTAAGTTGCACATGATAAGAATCAGGTATGTGTTGAAGTGGGCCATGAAACAGATGCAATAAAGATTCTTTGGACAGGAGATCATAAGGATGAGGTGGAGAAAGAAGGGCAGCCAACACACAATGAAAATGCCCAAAAGGATGGTAAGAGTGAGAGCTCCTTTCAAGCTGGCCCGATGCTGGATAGAGGCATTGGAACCAAACAACATTGCCATCTGTCTCATATGGGATCGAGCTAGCAGGAACATGTGGCTGTAGAGAGATGGCATTAAGAACAGCATGGCCAAAAAGATAGTCACCAGACAAACCACCACTAGTGTTGTGTCAGAGGAAATAATGAAGACAATCCCACAGCCAATGCATAAAATATGGAGATGTAGCAATCTGTGGCAATGGCTAGGAGACTGCACATGGAGGCTACCACAGAAATGCAGATGAGAGAGTCGAACATTGTTGTCAATCTGACAGGTAAAGTGTTCTTCTACAAATAGGGTCCTGTTAGCCAGAAGATGGATCACTATAGTCTCCCATGCATTAGAAAGACTTACTAACATATCTGCCAAAGCAGATGTAAAAGTACATGGGCGAGTGAAGGTTCTTGTTCTTGATGATGGCAAGAATAACAACAATGTTTTCTAACAGACTTAGCAACAGATTTCATCTGAGGCTATCATGTGCACAGAATCACCCAAACATGAAACTTGATTATTTTAAAGAAAACAATCACCTGGTCTTTTTATCTGTCCAGTTTGGTTGATTTTGTGCTCATCAAAGAGCAAAGAAAAGTATCAAGAACTAGCAGACTACTTTCTCAATTCACATTAGCTACATTGTGACAGACAAACCAAAGCTAAATCAGATTTATTTGTTCCAACAGATATGAGGCCATATTGATATTTTCCATAAAACACTAAAACTCACATTTATTGTAATCGCATATGTTAAGGTGGGTGTGAATGCAGAAGATCTATAAAGTGATAGCTTCCTGCCTTGTCACCTGCAATATCCTTTATGAGAAGACATTTATTAATTAATAGTGTGAAAAGGTAAATCATAAAATCCTAAGAATTTGCAGTGTTATCATTTGTCATGTTTAACATTTTAGGAGTAAAACAATGTAACTTGTCAATCACACAAAAGGTCAATTTTACATAATGAATTCTAAGTTAAACAATAAGCTCAGGACCCTGTAAGGAAAAAAAAAAGCCATTTTAAGTTAGTCAGTTATATTTCAGCTTTTCAAGTTTTCTCCATGTTCAACACCTGTGAGTCATCCTTGATCTCAATATCAAGACATAGTGATCCCAATATTAGGACATATTAATCCCTCCCCTGCTGAGAGCCTGATTCCCGCTTAATGCCCACTTCATTTTGAATCACAAACAAACATCCGTGGAATGGTCTTTACTCCTCTAATTAATGTGGAAATTACTGGTTTACACAATGGGATCTATCAATCATTGCACGTGTTCCTCCCTATCTTTCCAATATACATCAGAGAAAATCTAGATGCTACACCTTTTCCTGACCAATATAGTTTAAAGCTATCAAAACACACTTGATTTTTTTTAATGGTAAACAGGAACAAAAAAAAAACAGACAAAATCATGATGTCTCACCTTGCAGTCCTATAATCTCCACAAACTATACACATAATATCTTTGGCCATCTGTGATCCAGGAGAAGAAGTGAAGGAGTGTTAAGTCCAGTATGTGTACACTCTCTCTCTCTCTGTATCTCACTACACGACTTGTTTTAGTATTTTCATATAATACCAATATTACTGAGTTATCAGTACAAAATAATAAGCAGTGAAAGTTTGCACACACACCATAGAACATATTGCACCCATACATTATGTGAGCAAGAAAAAACAAGGTAATCATAATCACTTATGCACTGTAATACTTCAAGGATTTGTTGTTGGTTAGATTTTATCATTCCAACTACATACCTTTTCTATTAGAATGATGTGAGTTGTGAGATAATGTGAGATGTGTTGAGGTCACATCTTTCATGAAAAAAATCATATATGTTGAGCTGAATGTCCGTTTTTTCCTGTTTCATATACAGTACATCATATACTCTATACACATACTGTACAGTGTATCTAAACCACATCCATAAGTGAAGTATAGATGTACAGAACAGTGCCATAAACTAATACCGAAAGCAAGATTATGCAACAAGACAATGAATTCAGGTTATGACATGCGCAGTAAAGTTTATAATTAGACCTTTAGTATAAGAGGCATTCGATTTCCAAACTCTGATCTACTGAAATTCCAAAAAAGACAAGCTAATTTGTACAGTATGTGCAGGTTGTGGACATGCTGCAGCTGTTTACTGCATGCAAAATAAGGGGCGATGCTAATAATAATTAATACTTGTGCAGATCTCAAAGAATACTACCAGAAGAACATTTGCTTGCAAACCTAGTCTTGGAGTTCCCCTGCACATTGAAGTGTCCTGCACATTTAGTAATTTCTCTGCTCCTAACAAATCCAATTCAAATAAATATCTATTTAACAGCCCTTGCTGAGTTGAAATAGGTGTGTTGGGACAAGGAAAACTTTCTCATTAGTTTAAGATACTAAAAATAGAAACATATGCCTATCATTATTTTATGTCCAGTTTTGTCCACACTAGTCTGTAAAAAGGATTTCATATTTAACCCTGGCATGATTGTTGGTATCAGATGGGCTGGTTTATGTGTTGCAGAAACTGCTGACCTTCTGAATTTTTACACACAGAAATCTCTAGAGTTTCTACAGAATGGTGCAAAAGCAAATAATCAATCAATCGAACAAACAAACAAACAATCAAATAAACAAACAAACACTGAAACAGGAATCTAAAGCTATCATGGGCACACCCATTATAACTGGACAATTGAAGATCTAAAAAATCCCTGGTCTTTTTCCATGCTGTAACTGTCCAGTTTGTGTGAATCTATGCCCATAATGGCTTCAGAGTCCTGTTGTTGACTGATGGGAGTAAAACCCAATGTGGTCCTGT
>JAOVVA010000048.1:23280983-23312488 GCA_028565275.1 Leiocassis micropogon
GGGGGGGGGGGGGGGGGGGGGGGGGGGGGGGGGGGGGGGGGGGGGGGGGGGGGCACGGTGTCCAATGACACGCGTGCCTACAGACACAAAGAGTAGGCTGATACAAAGAGAGAAAATGGATCTTTGACCTCTCTAATGAGACTTGCTTTTGCTACACACACCCATACAGACACAAAATAAAATATGTTTTAAGTGTACACACATGGTCACAGTGCTATAGTAAACAGTACACGCACGCATGGATGTTGATTATACCAGTAAGAGACGCTGCACAAGTAATCGCATAAAAACTTGGAACTGTGCAATCATTTAATCGCAAAATGCCGATAAAAAATAATTCCAGATTATCCAGGCACTTAGTCGTGTCCAATTCCCACACATCATGTTAAGACACTCTCACATCAGTGACAGCTACCACTCATTAATGGCGCGGACTAACGTGTGTTTCCTCTGTCGCGCATAAAGCTGCCGATCTCATCTTTTCAAACTGTCACTCACCCACCGTTAGGGAATGGTGTAACACACTCGGAGGACAGTGTTATCCCATCCTTTCTGCTTGCGTCAGCTCACAGATGCCCATTGATTGGCTAGTGTCAGAGTGTGAGTTTGCCATGTGAGATGGCAAGGCTAATCTTGATCAGAGTGTCCCACCAGTCTGTATTCTAGCCTCTCTTTTATTCTATATATTTACATACTGCCTCTTTTAAAATATCAGGAGTTCACCAAACCTGACATGAGTGACTCCAGCCTGATCCACTCTGCTTGTTTAAAAGACATCAAACTATGTCTGAATGGAAAATGCTCACTCATTAATCTTAATCAGTAGTCCATACAAGCTCAGTGGATAAGATATTGGACTTCTGATCAGGAGGTCGAATCCCAGAACCATCAAGCAGCTACTACTAGGCCCTTAAACAAGGCCCTTAAGCTAACCTGCAGTTAAAAAAAATAGATACATCTAAGTCGCCCTGTATGAGGGCGACTGCCAAATGCTTTTAAAGGAAATGTATTCCAGGATCTCTATCCTCGCTGGTTCTGAATATGTGACTCATTCCAGTCACATGCCTCTGAAATAGACCAAACTTCCCTAAAATAAAAATAAAAAATTGTGTTAGTGACCACACTAGTGTTGATTAAAAAATAAATTCATTTTGCTACTATGAGCTGTATCACACAACCCCGTCATTAATTGTCCTATTACCGCTCACCCTGCCTTGTACTTTCTTTGATCACTAATGTAGAATGTCTGAACATAGTCAATGACTATATTAAGTTAAAAATTAATTATTTAAATGAAAAGTTTAAGTATTTGAATATAAATTTTAATTCATCTCGCAGTTCTATTTCCTTATTTTAAACATTTTCTGTTAACAAATTGTGATTAAACATGGTAAGGGAATTGTCAGTGCACAGACCAGACAGACTCGAATGTACCTTTTAAAAGAAAAATAAAAAGTTTTATACACAGTACCTCAAAAAAAAAAAAAAAAAAACTTCTGGTATTGATAAGGAAAATATTCCTGCGTAATTCTGTGCTGGTTTAAAGCCCAACTGTAAAGCTGTTTTCCTGGATAAAGTCTCATTCAGTCACACTTCACTGTCATCTGAAATGCAAGCAAATACAGGACACACTTTTATCAGCATGCCATTGTAAACTCTGTATAATTCCAATTTTAATGACTGGGCATAAAAATCCCCATTCCAACTTGTATAACTGCTAAAAGATTTCTACATTGTATACGTGTTTTTGCCAGAGGGGTGAACTTGGTGCCATTTCTGGAGTTCATTGGCTTACCAGACAAGCTTGTGGGCCTTTTGCGAGACTCTCAGGGTGGATATGCACTGACAGCCTACGCAATGTATAAGGTATGAACTGCACTAATCTGATGCGCAAAACATCAAAGTAATGCAACTGTCCAAATTCTACATTCCACTTTTTGTCCTGAACAGCTTGCTACGCCAGCCAGGTACACGGTCACGCTGGGCGGCACGTCTCTCTCAGTGCAGTACCTCCGTAAACACGGCTACTTCTCCACCCCGCCTCCGGTCACGGAGTACCTGCAGGACAAAATGGAAGAGACCAGAGAGAGATTCTCTGAGAAGATGGAGGAGACGAAGGAGCGGTTTTCAGAGAAAATGGAGGAAACTAAAGAGCTCCTGTCAGGTCGCATGGAAGAGACTAAAGAGCGCTTCGCGGAAAAAATGGAGGAGACGAAAGACAAGCTGGCTGAGAAACTGCAGGAGACCAAAGACAAAGTGTCTTTACGGAAGAAAACGGATTAACAGGAAATGATCACTCTTACAAAGTTGTAAAATCCTACGAATCAAACGGTATAAACATGTTACGATCTTTCACAAACTTCCAGTCTTGATCCACAAGTCCTGAAGTCTCATTTATTTTTTTATTGTTCAGTAAGACCTAGAAACCTGATCGTACTTATTGCGTAACTGATTAGGGCTGATTTCTACTTCTGTATTAATGCGCATAGATGTGTTTGTATAAGGAGAGAGAGAAAGGAGAATTATGAGAGACAAGAAAATTTAGCAAGTAGACATAACACTTTTTCAACAAAAACAGTGAGGCATATATCTGCTAATTTAATAAGCAGCACCTACACTTCAACCAGAGACCACAATCCTTCATTCTCAATTACTGTTGGCTCACAAGCCAGAGGCTTAAACAGGACAGGTCACCTAACAAACTGCCTTGTTACTTCTGTCATACATCTTTATCTTGTGTAACTATAATATACACCGATCAGCCATAACACTAACACCAGCGCCAGGTATATCAATTATATACCTGTAAACTGATGGCAGGATCATGGGCACCCAAGGCTTATCTATGCCTGTGGGGAAGGCCAGCCCGTCTGGTCCAATCCCACAAAAAATCCAATGCAGTATGTATTGTTGAAAAAAAGTCAATACTGGCCCATGCAGTATCAGTGCAGGTATCAGTGCACCACAGCCTGCCATGCATGGATCTTAGCAAGCAAAGCGCCAAAGGCTGCAGACCTGGTCTCCAAACTCCCCAGAAACCAATCAAAATGAGCACCCATGGGACCCACCAGACAAACAAGCCAGATCCATGGAGGCCCCACCCCTCAACCCACAGCACCCAAAGGATCTGCCGCCGAAGTCCCAGTGCCAGATACAGCAGCACATCCCTAAGGCCCTGCGGAGGCTTTAATCCTAGGTGGGGTTAATGTTGATGGTTTGAATGTTATTGCTGATCGGGGTAGCTTTCAAAATATAAGGGCGTTCAGATCAAAAGGGGACTTTTGATTGTGCAGAATAACAGAACTGTTACGAGAGTAAAAACTCCCTTTATTTCTCCACATAATCCCCTTCTACACTAATACACTTATCAAGTGCTTGTATCCCATCAAGTTTTCCCAGCACACCAGAGCCATGATTGGACTGCCTGCTTCACGTCTGAAATGGTGGTCTCCAAGTAATTTTAAGTTCCGTTTTAACTTAAACACCCAATGGGTTTTAAGACAATTATAGTTATTCTAAAAAGCTAATTAAAGGTAACCACATCTACCCCTATCTATTCTTTGTCTATACTACATATACTACCCTGTGTAGGGTTTTGCATGGGACCTTGAGTGTCAGGGCATCGGGCAGTGTAAACCCTGGACACACCCACCAACCCAGTCATACACTACGGGCATTTGTAATTGGGGGAAAAACAATCAGTCCATAACATGTCTTTAAAACCTGGAGCAAACCCACCAAGATGCAAAATCAACACACACACATAATACCAGAGCCAAGATTTAAACCCACAACCCTAGACAGTGCTATCCACTAAGCCACATGTAGCTTTCCCAGGAAAAACATGTATACTAAAAGTATTTAAAAAAAAAAAAAAACATTTTGAGAGGAAAGATATTTTGCACAACCACTACCAGAAAAAAATGCATGTCTTTCATCTTTTATATTTGTGTGGATTTTATTTGAGTTTGTTCTGACCACTGATTTATAAAAAAAAATAAAAAATGCCTGTGTAGATGTAGGCATTTGTAAGATGTTATGTAGAAAAGAGTTCAAGCAGAAGAGTTTATCTGGGAGTGTGGGGTGGAACTTGAACCCAGACTAGAAGTAGCATAAAAACAAAATGGGATAATTTCTCAGAGGTGTGGCCTTCTACCCCAGCGTCAAAACTTTGACACCGTGAACTGACAGAGAATATAGTTGGGATATGGTGAAAACTTGCGAGACATCATTTAAGTTTTTCCCACAAATCATCCTCGAATGCAGCTGAAGAAACCAAATTCTTCATTTCAGCCAGCAGTTTTCTTGTTCCGCCATCGTTTCCTGTACATGCTGCTCGTCACATGTGACAACTTCTCCCTATATTAGGAAACACCTCAGCTGGTGTGCAGACAGGCTTGTTTACACAGCTCGCTTCGTGAAGCCGCCTCTCCCTCAGCCACAGGTTCTTCCATCGTGCTGTTCAAAGGCATTTCTAATGCAACGTGTTGTGTCTACATGGTGGCTTAAAAATCCTACCATATGAGCAGAGCAGGACAGGGGCTCTTGAAATGACTCTGCTGCGTGAAGAGCAGAGTGTGTGAAGAGCACCCATTTAAAAAAAAAAAAAAAAAATCCTTGCTGTCACTTTTGCTATTAAATGGTTAATACAGGGTGTCTCAAATGTCTCTCTGTACATGGGGGAAATTACTTTATTGGAAGAAAAAAAAACACCACCACACAAGGTCTCTCTTCTGCTTTTGATGATCTCTTGTTAACATAATGTCTAGTGTTATGAAAAGAATCTTACCTCAAACATCTTGTTGCCTTACCATAGCTTCCTGATCTGTTAATGTATTGAAATCATTTTCATACTTTCCTTAAAGGCTATCTGAGAAAAAAAAAAAAAAGTCCTCGACTTGCAAACATTTGAGTTACGAATTTCCGCAGATATGAACAGACCGCGGTTCTACTTCCGGTTCAATCACAGAAGTTGCTCACTTGTATTCTACAAAAAATAGACACTGCAGTGCACCAGATACCAATATTTACAATTATATACAATATTTTCAGTGCATAGGTAAGTGTATAAAATGTCTAAAGTCTGGTATATTGCATATACAGTATGTGTGCACGTGTGGGGGAGAAATAAGTCAGCCTCACTGGTTTCGGTGAATCAGCCCGGGAGCACGATGATAGAAAATGGTTGTCCTGTAAAGCTGTCCTGATGGTGAACAGAAAATCCTCAACAAAACAAAGTTTGCAGTCCAATACAGTGGAAAACAACTTTGGCATCCGGGATTCCCCTCACGATTTAAAGGCGCAGAGACAACACTGTGATTAATTTCCTTAGGCGTGATTATGGTTTTTGGCCACGTGATAGCTGTGTGGGGAAAGGGGACAAATTGAGTCAAGTGAATTGGTATGCTTTACATTGTATATTCGAGTCAAAGCCGTATGAGACTCACTTTGTCGGACTTAAGAACAAATCTGACTTACGAACGTGCTCCTGGAACGGAACTCGTCTGTCAGTCGGGGACTACCTGTATAACATGAATTAAGAATGAGAGACATTGTGTCAAGGCAAGTGTGTAAGTTCCCCCTTGTGTACGGAGACGTTTCTGACACTACTGACATATTAAGCCTGTAATAGCAATAATCGTTCTACAAATGTGTGGAGATTAGAAAAATAAATCATGTGAACGTATTTCTCAAAGAGCAAATGAAGATATTTAGCGATTACTACGAACATGTAATGTTTGCAGTTGAGGTGTGTGTTTGTATAAAGCCAGGTGACTCGAGGGTAAGGGAATCATCTAAAGCCATACAGTAAGTGTGTGTCTGCTTTGTGTCTTTATGGAGATTAAACTGTATATTAACAATTCGAGATGCTCATTGTTTTATGATTGAGTACACAGTTTTGAAAAACCACATTCTTCATTCTCCTAATAAACCACTTTTATTCATCCTTGTCAAGAGTTTCATTCTCTGGTCCTGAGTATGAACACAGCAAACTGATTTTACTTTCTCACTCCCTCATGAGCCTATCCCAGGAGACTTGGGGCATGAGGAAGGGTTCATCCTGGACATGGTGCCAATCCATCGCAGGGCACATACACACACTATGGGCAATTTGGGAACACCAGTTAGACTAACCTGCATGTCTTTGGACTGTGGGTTGAAAGCCACCAAGCATGGGGAGAACATGCAAACTCCATGTGGAGAAACCCTCGACCTTGGAGGTGCAAGGTGACCGTGCTAACCACGACGCCACCGTGCCGTCTCAACCTGCTTTCAACTTATATTCATTCTTCTTGTTATTAAAGTGTATTGGCAATAAAACGATAGACACTCTACGCAGGAGTATTTTTAAAATGTTTTTTATTTTTAATGGTTTTGCTGTAGTTTGACCACAGCAGTACAAGCATAAAATCTTTGACTACAACAGCGTTTAGAGCAACGTTTTTTGACTATTTTGAACTGTTTTTTTTTTTTTGTGTTTGTTTTTTTTTTTCTGAAAAAGTATTGCAATAACAGACCTTAGGCCTAGAACCTAGTACATCACAATTGCTTAAATAAAAAGAGGCAAAATACACATATTTAACGTGTATATAGACATACGCATGTACGTGTATGCAAGAATACAGTACAAGTACACACTTATGCATACACACAAAATGCTGGGGTACATTTTTGTTTTTTAAATTTTTTTTTTTTTTTTGTAAATAAAAACTAAAATGATACAAAGTCCATGACGGAAGCAGTCCAGTATTGACCAATAATGCTGAAAAGCTACGGGTTAGCCGGAGATGTGCACAAGCATCTGATGCTTCGGGGGAAAAACAAAACCGAGGAGCGATCGGTTTCAGTCGGCGCTCGCGAGGCTACAGCCTTCTGTGGGTTTTACGTCACACCGCAAACCTTTCAAGGCTACCTGGCAATGGAGCACTGGGGGAAATGAAATGGCGCTGCTATGTACATTATCTTCAGTTCCGTTGATGTGGACGTGCTCAACGGTTACGCTGGACACCCAGCAGAGCTGTCATTCAAAAAAAATCCCCGTTATTTATTTTTATTTTTTTGTTCCGACATACCACGTACACAAAATGTGTGAAATAAATAAGTAAGAAATAAGAATGGTAGAAGTGTCAGTGTAGTCGCTATCTGGATCGATTATTAAAACGCTGGAAGCATAGCATTGCATGGAAATTTAAGACTGGCTATTACATGCTTACAGAGTACCTCAAATAATATAGAATATGCGTGCTTTCAAAACAAAAGCCTGGAAAGTGACTGATGGTTTGTGTGGTTTTTTAAAATATTTATTTAATTATAATTTTTTTTTTTACTGCAATAGAGACACACAAACATTCCAAACTTTGCAGACGTGATTGGATATATCTGAACGTTTGGTAAACTGCTGCTTTCTTCCTGTGTGTGTGTGCGCGCAAGGTACAACATGGCCATGTCCTAAATCACCAGTCCACCCATGGGAATGTAGGGACGTGTTTGATTAGATTAGATTAGATTCTACTTCTGTGCAGAAGTTTACGGGTTTCATTTAGACACCAGTGACATCATGACGCCTTAGTTAAGGGCGCGTCATGGCTGACATCACTGCATGGGACCAACTCCGTTTTGTAAAACAATGTTGATGTGACGGTCAGTGTGTTAGCTGGTTCAACGCTGTGGGTGAAAACGGTTTCGGTAAACGTGAAAATGTATATACTGTAGCACAGATTTGCACTGGTACGCCGATTCTACCGTTAAATTGCAACTTATACAAGTTATCTCGGGGTAGGATATAAAAAAATAAAATAAAAAAAAACCACAAAAAAAAAAATTCTATTTCAAGCATCTCTTGTCCTAGAACAACTGCCATTCATACTGTTAATATTGTTATTATCCATAAGAAAAATAAGTAGTACTTTGTAATCGTTCTGTAATTCATATTTAAGTATCGTTTGCAAACCTTGTTTACAAAAAAAGACAAAAGCACATTTCGAACTGGAGGCATTTACAAACCTGATAACCACTGTGTTAAATTTTTATACCATCTATACATTATATTACACTATTAACAATATCTTTTGTGGTTTCTACCCATTGGGTAGGATATGTGTGCATAACATATTCAAGTTATTTACAGCACCTTACAAAAGAAAAAAAAGAAAGGAAGAGAGACAAACAATAAAAAACAGAAAAATAAAACACAGACGGACAGACCAGAGAAATAAAAAGCACCGTTGGAAGTGAGGCACACCGAAGGTGGGAGCTTAAAGAGTGCAAGTGGGTTCCTACGTCTGCTCGAAACGTGAACATTAGGCACCGGGTTAGCTCACATCATACACACATGCAACAACGCCTCATTCCACGGACGACGAGCACTTGTTTGTAGCGAGGACGACAATCGGACAGGCAGGAAAAAGCCGAGCGGAGACGGTGAAATGATGGTCGATATATGAGAAAAGGGTCGAGCCAACGAGCGTGGGCCAGATTGCAATCGATTGGTGAAAGCAGCAGCAGCAGCAGCAGCAGCGATAGCAGCAGCATTAAACACAGCACAGATGAAGGGATAAGTTCCGAGAGCTCTTTGGAAGAGTAAACGAAGGGAGAAAACATCCGACACACGGAACACTTTCAAGCATCTCGGTCAGCACCAAACAAACAGGAACATCGTTCAGTCTTTCTGAAAGCGGCTGGCGCTACTTGCCGTGTCCGTGTCAACCTACGGGAGATAAAATAAGAATGTGATGCGTGGGGTAGCTGGCAGAAGCCCTTACTGAATGCTGGCATCGCAGTTAAAAAAAGAAAAGAAAAAGGTTTCAGGTTTGTGGTCTATTGTGGAGGTTCAGGTCTCCAGGTGCAGATTGAAACTTAGCTGGAAGTAAAACAGACTGAACCGTGTTTACACATTTGATCCTTGGCTAGTTTTAATTTGTGCCCAAAACACCTCCTGGGTAATGAAGTGTGCAGATAGTGGCTCTGTTCGTCATGCAAAGGCTTTAACAGAAATCCTTCACGTCCTTCCAAACACTGACAATGATCAGACCTCGTCCTGGACTAAAACTCATGCATACGCGCACACAAAAAGAAATGGTGAAACAGAGCAAACTAGTGTATGTACATCCTTAATATTTAATCAGGGAACCAGCCCTGAACATGCATTCTGAACGAGCTGGCTTTCTACACGAACACAAACACACTCGAGGACACTTTCTCGTCTGGGTTCAGTGTCCAATAAATTGTCTCATTGTCTTTCAAGTGTACTTCTAGGCAGTTAAGGCTTGAGGTCAAGAGCCAGATTGAGAAACCAGGCTTGGTAATCTAGCTGGAGTAACTAGCCTACAGGTCACATCGTCTTCATGAATAAACTTTCACACACACACGCACACACTGTACAGTAGAGCCAAACACACTAATGATTTTAGGGGCAGTGAGACTCGAAATCTACTGACAATGTTGAACAAAAGGGCAGCTGATAAGCATGTGTCAGTGAAATAATCTGAAATGGAAACATACAGGATAGACGTTTCAAATGAATCTGTTCATGTTCGACGCCCTAAATGAAGAAGAAAAAGGGCTAAAAAAAGATGAGTCTTTAGCGCTGATATTAAAGGGATGTGTGCTGTACTACAAGGCAAAGAGTTCCTTTGGGTCCTGGTTGAAAATTACCATCTAAGAGCTTTTGACTGACACCCACTTAGTCCCAGTGTCAGCTAAGCAAACCACCTGCATGCATCGAGTCTCTCACACCACACCAGTGCTGACCACCAGATCATCATCCTGACACATTTAACACAGAACAACAACGTGTGCTCAGCTTGTAAACTTCTACAAGTTAAATGTAGCACCATGGTTTGGATCTGTTCGCCCAATAACCACAATGCTATGGATTGAAAGTGATGACATGATTGCATCTTAAACAGAACAGCGCAACTTTACGCAATGAAACTAGGATGTTTAAATCTTCGGTGTTTTAAGCTGCTAAGTTTGGATCAGCTCGGGGTTTTCATGCACCGCTTCTCCGTGAACACGGGGGCGATCGAGACTCCTCCTGAGAGCGAATCAACACGGACAGAAGCAGGAGATGAGCTCAAATCAACACTTTAAAAAAATAAATAAATAAAAAATGATTAAAAACGCAGGACAAACCGCTTGCGTCAATACTGACACGTGTGAGAACTGAGCAAGAAGCGACGAACCGAACAGGGGATGCAATCAGAGGAAGGCTGGGTTAATGAGATATTACAGTGAACAACCCTCACTTTAGCCCTTAGCTTAACCGTGTCACTCAACATGATTATCTTACCTAACCTAGGAGACATGGACAGCACAGCGACATGGGCCATGTTTGTATGCGCGTTTGTTTTTGCTCGCTCTGGTTACTATGGAAACGTCCATCGCGACGTCGTATAGATGGGGATCTGTGGCGAGAAAGGTGAGAGGAAAGTGAGAGAGTGCACGACTGGGCAGCGTAAGCCATTTCAAGTAAGGAAAAGCCAGGAGACGCTTCCGTCTATGCTGAACAATGCACAGGATAACACCTCGCGTCCATATAACGCTCTAAAGATGATTAAATAAATGCCTTTTTTTTTTTTGTCACGGGCCAAGTGCAACACACAAAGAATTACAAGAGCCTTGACTGTGGTTCAGAAATCAATAACTAAGAGCACGACCCTGCGCACATGATACCTTTCCCTCATCGTTGTTTATGTGGTTTAAGCCTATTAAAGAAACTTAATGATTTTAACACTGCTACAGGAAGGAAAGTGTCTTTCAGACTGTTAGAAAAAAAAAAAAAAAGCCTACACTCATAACAAAAGTAATTACTTAATAACCTTAGAATATTTGTGTGTGTAAAGTGACAATATTAAGTAAAAGTAACATTCTGTTAGCGTCTATCTGACCTCAAGTGGTGTAAAAGTGTCTGAAAGACTGTGAGGAGGACTACGGACCGGGAAGGAGGATTTCTAGGCTGGATTTAAGTAACTCTTGTGCAGAAGTAAGGAGAAAAAAAAAACTCTACTGCTTCTACAGATCACCAACTTTGGAGTTTCTTTAACAACAAAGACCATGAAATGCATTTCTCTCTTTTTCTCCACAATAAAGATAGTGCAACTTGTGTATGTGTGTGGGTTGATTTAAATGTATATGATTGTGAGTGTTTACTCTCACGCCAAACAAACAAACAAACAAACAAACAAAACAAGCTCATGTGCTAATATCATCATCTCCCGTTTGAATGTAATACACAAGTACAAAATAGCGCTACAAAGCTTTGTTATGTCTTTTTATGAGACAGTCAGTCAATAAAATGTTATTTTGTAAGCTTTGCTCCACTTGGTTCCTTCTTTGTAATGTGGCTTTGCTTTTGTAGTTGAAGACAGACGCGTTTTATGTTGTGCATGGGCGTGTCCCAAGACTGACCACACCCCTTTTCTAGCCGGTAAAAGGAGAAGGTTTGGAGAGTTGACATTACACTAGCTCTCCTCTCTGCATGTCCTTGGCTTTGCTCAGGACTATTGTGCTTTCCGTGCTGCCCTGGCGCGTCCTGGCACCGGGCACAGTTGGCACGGAGGAGGACTGGTTATTGCTGTGCTGGTGAAGATAAAACGCCGTGCCTGGATAGTGGCCCATGACCTCGCTGTAGGCGGGTGGGGGGCCTTCCGTGCGTCCGTGGGCACTCCAGTTGGCGGCGCTGATGCCTGTGTTGGTGCTAGGGGGGCACGGGCCATGGCTGTCCATCAGGTCACTGTCGAAGACTGTGCGGTTGGGTGGCGCTCGCACCGACTCGCGGTTCAGCTCCAGCTGTTGCTCAGGGTTGCGCAGCTGCAGCGGGCACGGGCCCTGGTATGGCGGCGGCTCCTCACCGTCTGAAAGTGCGATGGTGGGCGGCAGGTCGATGTGCTGCTGCAGCAGAGGGTAGGTCGGCTGGAAACGGCTGAAGCGGTCTCGCTGTAGGAATGAGGGAGTGCTGAAGCGCTCACGAGGATGAGGAGCGTACACCACCTGCGAGCGAAAGAGCGAAAGCAATAAAGGTTCATGGTCTGCGGCAATAATGTTGCTAGAAATAATAACTTTTTAAAGCCCAAATGGATTCCGAGACTATACTCGTGTTGCTACTGCATTGTAAAAAACCTACATATAGCCTATGGTGTGAGCACTCTAAAAGCACATGGACTAAATCAAGAAGACAATCACTCTATAAACTTCCTTTTTCTCATAATGGAATTCTGTGTGCATGGACTGATCTCCCCGCTGCTGACCCCTGTCCCCTCAACCCTGTTATATACATCCCTAAATAAGGAAAAACATCATAAAAATATTAAGCAAATACATTTATTCTTTAGACAGACAAGAAAATGATTTAGGTAAACTGATGCTCCACCTCATGCATACATACAAACTAAATGAATAATCAGTGATTAAGACTACACTGTAACCTGGGAAATCCTAAGACGATGCCAATCTCTTAAATCAAATGTAATGCAACACCCAAGATCTTTAACCGTATAGCATGCTATACAGTATGCCCAGAACAGTATTCCTGTTGGCACTTGCTGGAAGAGTTACAATGGTTTGGCAGAACCACACACACTTGTAGCATGCTCAGTCACTAAGGATTTGGTGCTAAAGTAACATTTCCAGCTCCTTGTTAATGTTTCTCCGACACACTGGATCAACTGATTAATGCCTTGTTAACTAGCCAACCAAATAGTTAAGCAAGAAAATCCACTAAAAGTGATTAAACAGTGAAGTAGAAAGAAAGTTTACATCTGATTAACAATTATCTGATGGAATGACCATCGTCTGAAGCCTGAGAATTTGAGAAAGTTAAGCGCAAGCTTTACATCAGAAGACATTCCCGGCTCTGCTACATAAAGCTTCATCTGGAGAAAAAGGGCCAGCGTTTACGCACAATCAAATTATTCCATTTGTGGGAAATCTCCATGTTGGCCAGCCAAAAAGACAGACAGCTTTGTTTTATGGGGCTGCGTTTCAGTTCGAGCCAGGGTGGCTAATGAGGGGCAATTTGGAGCGAGAGGCAAAGTGTCTCGTCTCTCAGACAGCTGTCTAGACGCTGCCAGAGGAGAAAGCCAATGATTAATGATGCAGTGAGAGACGCAGGCATCGAGACAGGGACTCTCAAAGCCACGTACAGTGGGGGAAATGTGCTACACACCCCCAGAGGGACACAATACATGTGCAATGATTAACAGAGAGGCCCTGCTTCAGACACTGACCCTCTCCTCCCCCTGACCTCACCAAATAAGGACCCTGAGCTGAATCCTCAACCCCCTCCACACACACACACACACACACACAGAGTTAATGACCTCACCTCTGAAGCTCCTTGTCTGGATCCACTATCTGATGGCCAAAAACATCCCTCCTATAAGGGGAGACAGAAAATTAAGAGAGAAATAGTGTTTTTTAAAATAAGATAAGAATGAATACACATTCAAGAACATCCCGTAAATCAAACACGTCATGAGGAAACAAGTTTACAGAGTTACGTTTATTGCAGAGTCACTGTTAGGGTACATTTCGTGGTAGAGCCCCAGAAGCCCAGTCTCCTCTGAATCCAGACAAAAGCTCAAAACACTAATTAAAACAAACCCCCAAACTGCTTGTTTATGCCCTAATACTAATGCTCAGCATTAACATGTGTGTGGTAAATCAAAGCAGCAGAGTGCACCAGACTGTGTTCTCCCTCCAGACAGTGTCTCTGCACTCGCTCTCCCCCTCAGTCCACCCCCTCCCCTCATGAATAAAAATGAAAGCGACTCAGACGTTTATCTGCCTCTCCCGCACGCTGCAGCAGCCAGCGTGCATGTCTGGCTCTTCGCTAGCGTCTAGACAGAGCTGGGCCAAATTTAATCATTAAGGCACGTCTGGGAGCGAGAGTACTGCGGATATTTATCAGAAACACAGTAAATGGGATCTTAGGCTAACACACGGTGCTTAAAGCCACACTCGGGCTCTTTTTTTCGCAACAGACCGGTACGCCTTAATCGAATCTCGCGGCTAGAGGCGACATATTTGTCAGACTAGCTTGTCGGGTTTTGCTTTTACTTCGCCAATATGTCTAACCCGATGCTGCCTCCAGGTTTTAATGAGGCTAATACCTGTGCATGCCGTTTGTGTAAGGATGATATAAACAAGTCTTTTTTTCGGAAGGCAGATATAAAAAAAAAATTCCGGATCTATATGCAGACTATACTGATTGAAACAAAAGCCGAGTCATTTTCCTGGCTGGCAGTGATCCACTAACACACGTACTTCAGCTGGAAGTGAGGGATGGAGCAGTGTGACGTCTTACCGGCTGCAGAGAGTGCTCCTGCCTCCTGGCCTGGCCCAGTCTGCTCATCAAGGACCACGTCGAGAGTTTATAGTGGTTCAGAAGACAGATGATCACCACCACCATCACCATCATCACTACGATTATGATTATTATCTGCACAAACTCCAATTCAGCTGGAGGGAAAGAGACAGAGACAGAGAGAGAGAGAAAAAACAGATTTTGTTTTTTTTGTTATATTATGAGGTTACAGGCGCATACACAGCAACAATCAGGTTTAATCATCATCCTGTTCGAAAAAGGGCTGCAGGAAAACGCAGTTCTTGTTCTGACCACAGGATGGAAGCACAGAACAGCAGGAGCCTGCGAGGCCAACTGAGTGAGGAACACAATTACTGTTCTGTTGAACAGAGTGTCTCGGACATAGACGGTAAAAGAACTGCATGACGTTCAGCTGTTGACGAAGGCTCAAGTGGTTCAGGATGTACAGGAAGTGATGCATTAACACTGTTTACCTTTCCTCTATTCAAAAGCCTACTCTCTCACACAGACACGAGCCAAGAGGTCTGTAACGCGCACTAAAAAATATAAACAAACCAAAAATTTTTTTTTTTAAAGTATACGCACATCCTGGCACTATCCAGACAGACAGGCAGGCAGAGCGTCTGGTAAAGCAAGACAATAGCTGCAATATCTGTGGCAGCCAGACAGCTCATGGCTTTAAAGCGGGTGCTGCGATATCCCAGCATGCCCCCGAACACAAGCCCAATCTGATTAGGCTAGACGCTGTGGCTGATGCAGGCCTCCAGGCTCGGCGAGACGCGGACCGTTTTGGAACTCTCGGGTCTGGAGAGGGCATGTTTTAAAGTGTCAAACAGAGACGCATTATCTTCTAGAGCAGACTGAGTGTACTGTCTGGACAGCACGGCTGGAACACGCGCCACAAAATTGCCTGCAGTACAGCATCTGAGCAGACAAATACCGCTTTTCTCCAAATTTAGGCCATGAGAGCGGATGCAAGGGAAAAGAGAGCAGAGATTAAAGAGAAAGGAAATGATTACAAAAACAAGACAGAAACAGGACAGAGGGAGGGACAGAGACAGAGACAGAGAGAGAGAATGTGACATAGGCGCTCAAGCTGTTTTTGCACACTAAAATTAGCAGGATTCTGACTAGCAAAGGGTGAAATAGACGCTATGAAAATCGTCCTCTGGCTGTAGGGCATGAACACACACTCGCACTTAAGATACACAAATTAATTTAAAGCTACTAGAGGAGTGGTGACGGTGACGGAGCCGGGGAGGGGAAAATGCAAAAAGACGGGTTACTCGGTGGTATGTAGGGGAGGTGAAGTGGATGGCAGTCAGATGTTTCAAGCTTTTGTTAAGCAAGACTGGACTTGACATTGTTGCATCATTTTTCCAAATTAGTAACAAACAAAGAATTTCCCAACAAACTTTATGTAACTAATAATGAACAGAATTTATGTTAACGTATTACAGATGGAAGGCCGTTGACTTCACCAATGTGACGTGATGAACTACTGTATGTTAATGCATGTTTTCCGGGGGTAATTAAGCATCATAACATTATATCCTGCTCAAGAATTCACCACAGTGGCGTATGCTAGCACGCCATCTCCAACATTTCAACACTATAGCAGCGGTAATGAAAGCTTGATGTATAGTCAGATGTATAGTAAATAAGGAGTTTCCTAATGATCTAATTATCATGCATGTAAAATGACTCATGTGCATTAGATTATAAACACGACTCTGTAGTAAACAACCAGTGTGTGTTTTCACGCTATGACTCAGAACCTGAGGGTCAACCGGTACACGTGCATGCTTTAGAGCACTTCCGCTTCACTACATTTCTATAAAGATGACACAAATTACTGCAAGTGAGTCATTACCGAGTGCTCCGGCTCAAACCGCTGTCAGAAGTGTAGCTAGCTCACAGGCTGTATTAGTAATCAAATGCCGGATCTACGCAGGGAAGTTGGGCTGAGACAGAGCATCAGTGATCAGACTGAGGAGACTGCGCATGCCCCCAGCTCCCCCTGGTGAAATCCTCTTATTCCTGTCCACTCAGCCTAATTACCCTCTACAGACAAAACTAAACTTGTAATCAACCTAGAGATGAATACTATTCATTACTCGCACACATGGGGGCTTTCTGGTCAGGTTCAGCTTCCCATTAGTCTGTTCGTCCTTGGTCTAGTAGTAAATCGTACATGCGAGAGGTTTACAAAATGGACTTGGAAGGGACTGGTTAAATGAACAAAGCCTGGTTGAGTGAGTGAGAGAGAGAGAGAGAGAGAGAGAGAGAGAGAGAGAGAGAGATGGAAGATGAGGTTTGGCACTTCAGTCTTGCCTTTCATTTAGAGATAGACAGAATGAATAAGGAACAAGATCTTCAGTGAAGTGGCACTGCTGGATACTAGATCTCCTGTCCTGCCCTAGATACCACTGGCAATGCCATCCTCTCTCTCTCTCACTCTCACACAGCCATCCAGCTGCCATCATTGCCATGGAGACACAGCCCTCAGCATCCGTACCCACAGAGACACAGAACACTGACATGGCCCACAGACACGCACATTCATGCAGACGTAGACACAGATAGAATAATAAAAAACACCACACACACACACACACACACACACACACACACACACACAAGCGAGAGCAAACAAGGGCAGATCTAAAAAACTGTGTGCAGACTACAAAAAGCAAGGAGAGATACAGAGTCAGACAGAGTGGGTGCTGGGAGAAGCATTAGCCCGTGATGCCAGCGGCAGCCAGCGTTCAGCGCGGCAAATCAATCAGCCCTTTTACTGTCAGCAGGCAGAGCGCAGCTGACTGAGAGCTGCCAGACAGTGGGCCACTCACAGCGACGGAGTGCCAGACATGAGCCGTGTGTGTGCGTGTGTGTGTGAATAGGAGACTTGTTTTACATTTGCAGGAAGGATCGGCCGTGACGTCGAAAATTTTTTATTGACGATGGCAGTCCAACTACAATCACAAGAACGACGCTGGCTAATAAGATACGAGCAAGAAAGCAAATTCAGTGCGGATGAACCGTTGTAAGAACCAGCGTCACACTTCAAGTCTGGAACCAGTAAAAAGCTGCCTTCCAGACAGACAATGAAAGCTGAAGAATTCTTGTGAAGCTTCAGTGAAAGAATGACTATGTTTGGATTGTGTTGGAATGATGCCTTAATTTTACTATTTGTCTGAGAGAAAAAAGGGGAGAGAGAGAGAGAGAGAGAGAGAGAGAATTACTTTCTGGCACACACCGTTTCATCTGGACAAGAAAAAACACACACAAAAAAAACAAAGCCGCTGCCTTAATGTTTCACATTGTACTTAAAGCAGCACTTCACACAAACCGTCCATTATCATCAGTACCACACACACACACACACAACTCTAAATGTTGTATATAGTAAATAAATGCAGCCCTTTCATCGCTTCAACTTGTTTCATTCCGTCTTAGACAAACATGATACCCATATAGCAGACGCTAGGTCATGCCACGTAAAAGGCTCATTCTGTTTGTCAGGACGTCCATGGACGCCACATCACTCTGACAAGACGAGAAGGGTGTTTTGACAGCCTCTGAATGTGAATACGAGCAGATTCGAGACAGGCTTTCTGTCAGCCAGTGATAAACGTGCATTTTTGTGTTTGCGGGCTGGGGGAGGTAGGCTCCTCGTCTGCTGTTTTAGAAGGCTGGATCACACAGGTGGTCTTTGTGCAACAAATCAAAGCCCTGTGGCATAGTGGGACGGAGAAAAACACGCTAAAAGACTGGCATCCCGCTGGGCATCAGAGGGGCGGGCAGCCGATTCCAGCCCCGCAGTACGGCCATGCCACAAACACTGCCAGTGGGAAGAGGCCATGCCACCCAGCACGCCAAGCAGCAGCCTCCATTGCATGCGGGAGCTCTTGCCATCAATTACACCGAGAAAGAAACAGAGACATCATCTTAAAGATCCCCAACTGAGTTTCTGTCCATCAAGAGAAAAAAGGAACTACCCGAGCAATAATGGGCTTCTTACGGCTTCAGTGTGCGTACGTGTGAAATGTCAGAAACTGTACGCCGGAGTCCTTCACCGCCAGGCTGCTGCACGCCGCGTTAAAACTGCAGCACAAAAGATCTTTCACAACAACGCACCTATTAGTTCTCCCTTGCAGATTTCAAATCTCGTCAGACGCCTGAAGATTTCTCGCCGCTTTATTCGTTTTAATATCCATTCGCTGCTGCTGCCATTTTTCTCAGCTCTCGACTCGACACATTAGATAATTAACAAGTACTTCATGAGTCGAGGTGGTTATATTAAAGTAGTAAAAAGACAAAGAGGGATTGAGAAGTAGACTCTCAGTGCACTACAGATATAAAACAGTAAAAAATAAAACATGCTCCCTCATTACATAGAAGAGACGGCATGATACGAGTTCTCCTTTTCTAACGCAAGTACTAAATCCTTGGGATATAAAATAACCATGTGCAAAGAAATACTTCAGCCATCAACGTGATGCACAAAACTGCAGCTGTTCGACTGAAACAAACAAACAAAAATATTACAACATAAATTATGATAAAATGATTGTGAATCCAGTATGATATTTTTATATGGTATGTTAGACAAATTAAAACAATTTAGTGATATCTCAGTCTCAGGTATGTGTTACAGGTATATTCGCACATCTGATACAGCTTTTTTTTTTTTTTTTTGGTTTGATATCCACGTGAGAATCGCGACCAAGTTATAAGTCTGTCATGTGTTATATGAGCATATTTATTAAGTCAGTAGAGAAAAATCATAAGGTTGTGAGTCACCTTGTCGGGCCAAGAAAAAAAAAGGGGGAAAAAAAATCTGCTGAGGTTTCATTTATTTGGACTCTCATAACACATTGTAGAAATGAAATGTTTCTTGTTATCCTTTGAACCAGAGACCAATCTGGAGCAGCAGCTCGGGAAGAGTGATACAGCAGCTAGTCATTTTCTTTTTAAAAACAGGGATAGACAGACGGAAAGAGACAAACAGACAGACGGACACTGTCTGTCTGTCTTGCAGCCAGCCATCTAAGCGCCTCGTAGGTGATTTTGCAGAAAACATTTCCCCCACGACGACTCCTGGAATACTTTTTTGCCTGTGCACTGACTTACAATCAGAAACATGAGCGCACATTATGACAACAAAAAAAAAGTCCCAAAAAATTCAAATCCCTTAAGCACCACAATTTATAGCTTGCTTTTTACCCATGCCTTACTCCTACACTTTCTTCTCCATCTCACTGTCCCTTTGTCCAAGCAAATCGTTCTTTTTTTTCCTCCCCTAAGGCTGATGGAAATACAAATGAGCATTTGTTTAGTCTAGTGATTTCCATATGATGGTAAGAGGGGCCATAGTCCTTTCTTGTTCGTATTAGTCACGTGGATGACACAAATCAGATGGCTGGCTCAAATGAGCATTCTGCCTCTGAGCTCCGGTGCCAACATGCCACCCATCGCTCTTCTGCTTCATGTGGGTGATCGCGCAGCTTTTGAAACTATTATGGTTTTCGACCTGCTGCATGAATAAACATGAACTCGGGTAATCGGTTAAAGCTGCCCCCAGGTTTCCAAGTTCAGGACTTCATGTACAGTACATTCTGCCAATCGTTAGTGCCAGAAAAGATCTCACACCTCTGCACTCAGCGGAGAGCCAGAGACTACTTTGCTTTGAGAGACATTTTCAGCTCTCCGTCACGGCATTCCATATATACCTACAGGAGAAAGCGGAGAAAGTAGCGATGCAGATCCCTTTCTAACTACGAGACTGAATTCTGTATTGTCCTTACCCTTGAATCTTTTATAAACCTTATAATTATATTCTCCATGTAGATTGACTACTATTTTGGAAAAGCCTTCATTTCTTGGTAACATACCTTGAAATGTTGTGTTTGACCAAAAACTGAAAGGTGCTTTCATGGCAGTCTGAGGTATCTGTACAAACTTGCAGGTTGCTGCATCGGCTTGCCAAGTCCATAAAGTTTAACAATCAGCACTGAAGTTTTCAGCAGGAGGTGTGGGGGAACCAAAACAAAACAAAAAACACCATCATCTTTTTTTTGTTACTTCTATTTAGTTAGGAAGTGCAAAATGCATGAACATACTCCTGAGGGTAAACAAAGCACAGAGGAAAGTCTAAAAGATTTGTTTTAATAGAGCGAGCAAGAGAAGAGAGGGGAGGGAAGGAAAAAAGAAAAGAAAAACTCAGTACTTCTCTAAAACATTTGCCCATGACCGCTAGCTGAACTTGCATGCATGACCTCAGTGGGTGGAAACCACACTCCTCCATTTGAGAATGCTGGAACAGGGTTGGAAGAGAGTTCACCAGTTACATTTTCAAAGTACGAGAACAGATAGAGGAGACAGACGAGCTGGACAAATGTAATCTAAACAAGAAGGGAAAAAAAAAAATCTACCGTCATTATACATCTACCACATCTTATACCTGGTCTAATCACAAACAGTGCTCTATTCCTCACAACAACAAAAACAAAAGTCTTTAAAATAAGTAAATGGATCCATGCTCTGCTTCCAGACCTCCGGCTACGCTCCGATGGCTAGATTAGTGATGGAGCACATTGACTAGCACTCTGACTCATCAATAATAGTCACTGGATCCTCAGGCTGTTATCACCAAACACATCAGTCGCACACCACACTGCGGCACTGAACCAAGCCATCATTGTGGATGTCAACCTACCTACTCATCAGCAACTCCCCCTCCCTTCTTTTTTTTTCCCCCAAGAGCTGTATGCCTCTTAACATGAATCATTTCACAACTAAATACTGTATTTATTTCCTGTGCTTTTTAGTTGCTTACTATGTTATATATACATTTCCTTTTTATGTATTCATCATGTCTAATCAATAATGTGTGATTAACACATCTAGTATATAACAATACAGAATTCGCTGAACTGTAGAAACTTCTGGTAATCTATTGATTTTCTGAAACGTGACTCAGAAGACTTTTAGATTAGAACAAATGTGTAAGACAGCATGGTGTGTCACTGATCCAGGAGCTGGTCCATGCACCAGAAAAAGTATAAAAGTGTAAAAGTATTTATGTAATGCGTGAGAGACTGCCTCACTTGTGCATGTGTGTGTATTATGTATGTATATATTTATATATAAAGTACTGCGCAAAGATCTTGAGTCACCACTTGTTTCTTAATACTTTGGTACCAAAGAACAAGACCTTTTTTTTTTTTTTTGCATTTTTAATGTAATCTTAAGGAACAGTTCTCCAGGCTTACTGAGAGACTTTTTTTGTCTTTCATTTCCAGACCAGTTTCTGTACCTAATTTGAAGGAATGTTTTTTGTTTGTTCAGCCACACAGTGACCTTTGAATCAATCAGGCATAATAAACAACCTAACTTAAGTCATGAAGAAACAGGTGTAGATGGTGACAGATGATCAGGCTGGTGATCAGTATACTGGTGATGCTGGATGCTGAGTGATTGAAACAGACGACAGGGGAAATGAGGTTGCTGCTGAGGTTGTAACATAAACAACCAATTTTTACACTGTACCTTTAGTTACTTTGCAGCCTGTCGCTGTAAAACATTTGCTCCCATTTTGTTCAATTTAGTCTACATCATTTAACAGGAAGGTAATGAGGGGTGGCTCAAGACTTGGCGCAGTACTGCTGTACGCATATATAGCTTAGCACGATCATGCTTTATCTTCGAATGAAACATCTGCAATACTAGTTATAAGATCTATGAACAGTCATTCTCTTGTAGCTTGAAGTTAGAAAATTAGACAACTTTTGCTGTCGAGAAACCGTAAGTCATCGGTAATGAAAACTTAGTGGGAAACTTTGTTTAAAACCACTTGACACCGAGATCCCTTCCAGAACGTCACCACAGACACCTTCAAATACTAATTTGTATATGTTTTAAATAAATCTAGTACAAGCCCTGGTCGTGCTGCTATACAGTAGAAATCGTGACTTACTAGAATACGAGTATATAATCTGAATCAGAATTATAAAGACGTACACGAACAAAATAAGCGACAAATATTACAGGAAGAGGGGAAAAAGAGAGAGAGAGCTAAAGACAGAGAAAGCTATTCCAACCTCCATAAACAACCAGACTCGAAGGTAGTCTGATAGCAACAGACGTCCTGTAGTCAAAGCAAGAAGAAGATGAAAAAAAATCTAGAAAGACTAAGGAGAATCTATTCACACGTTATTTATAGTGCTCGTCTTGCTGGTCCATATTTGAGACTCGGGTTATGTAGGTACAGTGAACATGAGAGAGACATGCCACCATATGCACTGATAGTCTGGGAAGTGGAAGTGTTACAGTGTGCTGACTTGGCTTGGGGGAGGGGGGGGGGGTTTAGACAGAGGAGAGACACACACTGAAAACGTTCATCACTGTCCAAACACCAGACCAGACTGCGACTCGGATCCGTTTTGAGCTGATGCTCCCTACACAGGCTCCCTACACAGCGCTGGTGTTTAGGGTCTTTACCTACACTACTACAACTTCGTCGAGTGCAATTCAATTTACACCCAATAAACTTTACACTGAAAAATAAACAAAAACAATAAGTGACAACTCTAAACAGACGTTTAAAAAATAGTAGCGACGCCATTTTTTCTTTCTTTCTTTTTTTTTTTTTAAACACTCACATATATCCATTCCCTGAACTTGGGCTCCGGTGCAGTTACACACGCAGGCGCCATTGGAGCCGTAGCCGCTTCCGCTAGCCGCTCCGCTCTGGTTCTGCATGGAGCTCGACACGGACACAACTTCCACCGGCTCTCCGCGACACTCGCATCGTCCTCACCACATCCTCGCTGGAGAAAAAGAAAGGAATAAATCCCCGCGTCCTTCTTCTCGGTCAAAAGTGTCGCTTTTGTTACTTCCGTTTTCTTCTTGAAGAGCCGGTGTGTGTGTGTGTGTGTGTGTGTGTTGAATGAGGCAGACAGACTGTGCTTTAACCGCTCTTCTCCTGCCCTCCTCACTCATATCACAGCGGCGTCTCGAGGAGGGTGGGGGCAGCCGCGTCCTGAAAACCCACCCGCTTCCTGGGGGGGTGGAGGGATGTGTGTGTGAGACTGGGGCTGCGTCTCACACCGCACTGTGTCACTCTTAAGTTCACAAAGCACGCCTCAGACACGCTCGGGTTGTTGTTGTTGTTTTAAACCGACTCGGACACGGTGTACTGTGAGGATTAGGACGTGGCCACTGTGTTACACCTCCACTACCAGCCAGACACAACCAAACGAGGCTGTGTGTGTGTGTGTGTGTGTGAGAGGAACACGGGGCGTGACCTTGGCGTGACCCCGACGTCTGCGGGTGAAGCTCTGCGTCTGAGACGTTTAACTGCAGCAGGCATTACACACACACACACACACAGCAGAGAGCAGACACCCTTTCACAACACCACACCATCTCACTTGTCTCAGTCTGACTGAATCAAATACAGACAGTGTGGTTTTAATCACTTAACCCTCTATGGCATTAATTCCTATTTTAGAAGGAAAAAACTATTTCACAATAGTTTTGGGGTCCCTGATGGTTTGTTGCCTCAGGGCAACAACATGCTATGAGTGGATTGAGGAACAAATCAGGCAATACATACTTTAGAAGTTTTATTTAAACACCAATTTAAACATCGGCCACAAATGGTTAATCGATCCGTGGCTTAAAGATTAGCTGAGGTGTGTTTTTGTGTTTCTGAATGTGTTCCTGTGGAGTACTGTTTAATTGGTGTTTCCCTTTTTTTTTTTTTTTTTTTTTTTTTTACAAAGCGCAGTCTGTATTATTCTATATGGAATCTCAGAAAACAGTTGCTGGTGGATGTGAAACAGAAGTGGACGTCACACTTTTAGCACTTGGCTTTAGGTGTACCTTGCATCTCCCTCGCATTTCCCTTTCAAGAACCGAAATGGGTGTGGCGGGTCCTTTCTCCCCTTTTCTTTACCCCCCCCAGCAGTTGTGGAACTGGGACAACCTCTCTTGCCAGATTCTTGACACTTTTGCACAAGTTTCCGCGATATACAACTTAAAAGTATAAAGTCTCATCTGTTCCATTTTTTCCATCCCAATGCTGCTGCAATCTCTCTTGTAGAGCAGCCAAGCAGTCATGAATGGTCATGTCGATAAAGTGAAAAATCAGCCAGTGGTACCACTTCTTGGGCCTGACCAGTGCAATAAGAAAGTCCAGCAGATCCAACCCACCCAGATTTTTATTGTACTTTCTTACCACAATAGGACAGGGGACGTTGAGGATTTCAATGTAATTACTGGGAAGAATGACTGAACCATTATACCAAAAATAATACCACTTTACAGCATGAAAGGTGGTTTCTCCAACCATGGCCAGCATTTTCTCCCTACCTGTGATGGAACTGCCTGTGCAAACACACAATCAACGACCACCATGGATTCTCATTTTCGCCATAGACGATGCTGCCTACTGTTAGATTTTGATGGAACGCCTATGACACGTTCACACAATGACATGAAAGTTGTTGATAACAGCCTACAATTAAAATCAGGGTGTGGCACCAACGACATGCCTGTGATGGAGCTACCTGCGCAAATACACAATATGTACATAATGTACAGTATATAATATAATCTATGAAGAGCGTCCCTGCACATTTACATCCATGTTATTGTTCAAACAAAAGTGGTCTAACTACATAATGTTGCCCTGAGGCAACGAATAAAAAAAAAAGCATCTTTACTTATACAAGTTATTATTTTTTTAAATTTAAATATGTTAAAAAGCGAAATATATTTCACTTTCTGCTAACAGTGTGTCCAAGCCGGCTATGGTCCCAAAAAAGACTGTTTCACCCCCAGACAAAAGGTCAAACCCACACCCACTTTAAATTTCATTGGTCACAGACTTATCATCAGGCTTTTAGTGTGATACTTTACTTAAAAAAATTAAAAGGGGCAGTGTGGGGGCCAAAAAAGTGGTTTTGTTGCCTGAGGGCAACACCATGCCATAGAGGGTTAAGGCTGTCCAAATGTTTCTTTTCTCTCTCCAAAATTCCCATAATTACAATTATACTGTACATTCAGTAGAAAGGAATTCTGTCTGGTCCAAATTAAGACTGGTACAAATAATAATTCACCTTCAGATCTAAATTAAGATGTCTCTTAATTACGCCCTTAATCTAAGCGATTACGGCAACAAAGAAATGAATGAGATAAATGCCGGTTTCCCAGAATTCCTTCCTCGTTAGTCTGTTATTTTAGGACAACATTAGTTCGAAGGCGTTCTGGTTTAGGAATGGTGTGTAGTCGATTCATATACGTGCTTGTTAGTAACCCTTCAGCTGTCTGCAATGTCCAATCCCAGATGTCACGATGAAATTTAAACGATTAGATCCTTCTCTTCACCCCCCTTACCCAGTCATCCCACAGGGAGACAAGCTGACATTTATCTGTCTGACGTCTTGTCTGGAAGTCATGTCCCCTGCCAACACACACACACACACACACACACACACACACACACACACACACACACCCCAGACGTGGGGGAGGTGGAGAGGTAGGGGTCATGACTCAGGGTTTGAATGGGTGTCTGAAGCAACATCCCAAGGGAAGTGAGTGTTGGACAAACTGCGCATGTTAATGCTGTTGTGGCTGGTTTTCACAATCCCTCCACAATGCATTTTAATATATTCAAATAGACGAAACCTCTAGATAGCATGCTGTCTGTTCTGTATCGATTCAATTAAAACAGGTAAAAACAGGCCATTTAAAGCGAGACACTAACTAACTACATTACCGGCTCTTATTTATAAGGTTTATCCTCACTCTATTTACAAGAGAAACCATTTGTAGATTGTAAACTCCCCGCACTCTTTGGATCAGGTTTCATTTTTAGCACCACAATGATTTCTTATTCTTCCCATTATGTAACCTCTAAATGGCCCTTCTGTTCAGTGTACGTTGTTTGAGGCACAGCGCCACCTGGTGTTCGACGTGGGGAGTCCATGAGCTTGGGACAATAATGTTCTCATGTTGTCTTGCTGCTAATGTCAAGGCTTTTCACTGCTGACCATTGTGTAAGTCATTCCCCCTGCCTCAGATGCTGACATGAATATTAGCACGGCTGGAACAAAACCCGAGATGAATTTAATATTCTGCCCCATGGCTAATTAACCTGACATGTGGTTTTGAATAGATGCTGAGGCTTCCACGGTGCTCTGATCTTCCTTATCCTGCTTACACGAAACCTGTATTCAGATATTGTTCACACAGCATGTTTCATGCCAATAATCGATTTATATTAAGTGCACCTTAAACAAACACCTTTCCCCGAGCTGATGCTTTATACCACCTATAGCAGGGGTTGTCACCTGGCAGTCCTGAGTCCAGGTCCAGAAAAATATTTGACCAGATTAAACAGAGAACAATGAATTAGTATATCAGAGCTAATAACTGCGTGTAGTTCATCGACTAGTTTGCCAAATATGAAACCATGTTTGTGGGCTTGTCCAACCACTGTATTTTGTACTTTATTTAGGTACGGGCATCTCATCCGAGCGGAGACCAGCTACAGAGACAATAGAAGAAAAGGGAGCCAGAAAAGAGAGACTTTTATAGATTGCTTTTATTGACCCTTTCTGGTCTGATTAGCAAACTTATGTCAAAAAAACAAAACATCTTGTTAAAATTGGTTCGCTATCCCTCTCTGGACTTTTTTTTAAACAAGGAAATGGATCATAATTTTAGTTTTATACCTTTACAGAGTGTCTCTTTGGAACTGAAATCTTATCCCATGTCCATGTGTACCTTCTAATAAATCATAGTTCGCTGTTGCTACAACAGTAGATTAAATACATGGGGGGAAAAAGCTCATGTTAGTCAACAGAGAAGCGCGGTGTAACAGAGTATCCTATGTGAAATACAGCTCCTGTGGCCCCAGGCAAACTCAGAATCCATATTGTGTTCCAGGGACGTCCAGTGATCTGATCCTATTTCTGAAGGAGTGTCAAAAATATTCTAAAATGAAGTAATATACACATGCATGCTATGTATAAACAGTGAATAATGACCTTTTGTAGGTGTTAGTACAAGATGGCCTGAGGGAGCAGGCTTAGTGAGACAGGCACAGGGCCATCACACTGATAATCTGCAGGTTTAATGTGGGAGAGGGCCGACTTCAAGCACTCTCCATTACCTGACTCATCTCCCACCCGAGCCTGCACGCTGTGGCAAATTATCTTCACACTCATCCCAGGAGACCGGGTGTGCGCGTGTCTGAAAATTGCCATCTGTAAGGAAGGAATGTGACGTCTGCGGATGTGTGCTGCAGTGTGTGTGTGCGCGTTTGTGTCTGTGTGTGGCAGAAAGAGAGAGGGAGAACAAGAGAGAGAGAGAGAGATAGACAGAGAGAAAGGGAGAGGGTGAGTGTCTGTGTGTGTAGATAATCACCAGGTATTGAGTTCCCCCCCCCCCGCTCTCTCCCGCAGCCTGCTGAGCATCGTCATGGGCCGTCTGCCCAGTAGGGTGAGGTAATGTCTAGGTTTAATGCCAGCCTCCCACACCGGCACACACACACATAGTGGGCACACACACACACACACACACACACACACACACACAGGCTCAACAGGAAGAACAGCAGGCACAGCAACTCCCAAAATGGCCACTGTTGTGACTCCTAATGATTAGGATAACATTATCTGCTTTCTGCTAACGAGCCACATGACAGAACCTTCACCACCCGTCCACCCACTTCTAAGCAACGCTCAAACGCTGCAAACGCCACACCTCAATCACACTAATTGCTGATAAGCAGAGTTCAAAACCATAACCAGATACACCAACTTATGTGTGGCGTGAAAAAATAAATAAATAAAAAAAAGTGTCTTCCGGCAGCTTCATTTGTGCAGGGAAGAAACTCTGGAGAAGATGCTCTGAAAACGAGTCTCATTTAATAAGACTGTGCCGGCGTGACCCGACAGAGGGAGTGAGAGAGCGCAGCCTCGATGCAGCACTCGGAGCAGCGGTAGTCAGATCTCGGTGGCCCGTGGCCAGCTCGCCTGCTGTCTGCCACACTCTTTTTTTAATAAACCTGTCAGCAGCTACATGCCGACAGCATTGGACACACACAGACCGCAGCGACCCAAGGGGCGCAGAAATGAACATATCACGAATGATGTCTACACCAGGGACATTACAGTGATGGAACACAGAATCGTGCTGCAGAGGCAGGAATTCAATTGAAATTCCGCTGGTCAATTTCAAATGTGTATAGAAAACCAATGTGAAAGCTATGATGGGCAACAGTAGAGTAAATACCTCTGTGAAACATGCCACCTTACAGACCAGGGAATGAAACATGATCATTTGGGGCAATCTGCTTTGTGAGATATTGCGGTGTTGTTTTTATATATACACTGATACAGTATTAACAGGTGAAAAATAATGCTGTGGTTGTGTTATGATATTAAGAACCTTTTGGTGTCATGTTCTGGGTTCACATTTTTCGTTGGAGTCCCTGCCAATCAAGTGATCACTTTCATCTAATGATGATGATGATAACATGCTCATTAATGGCTCACTGAATAATTAAATGAGTGTAAATGCTGAGCTCCACAGTGACCAGATCTCAACTGAAAATCTAGCAGAAGACTTTGGATCCATGTGTTAGATCTCACAAAGACCATCCCCACATGTTGTTTTGTCATCTGTCTAGATCACTGACGAAGAGTGAGGTCAGACTAAATAGCAGTACAACCTGTTAATCTGGTTAGTTTTACTAATGTGGTCAAATATGCCTCCCCTCTTCAACAAAACATGAAACTGCTTGTAGCATCATCAAGGCTATAATGGACAAAAATTCCAAAACACATTTAAATCATAAAACAACTATAAAAAAAAAAAATTATAATAAAAAAACATTTAAAATAGTTAATGTACCTCCAACAGCTAGTTTAACTAAGCGGTACGTTTCCAACATAATCGACATGTTCTCTTGGTTCCTTGGACAGTTAATAAGCTTTTTACAGGGATTCAGTCTGCAATCTTTTCTAAATGGTAAAAGCTCTTGTTGTTAGTACTTCAGACCCTTAAGAGTTCCTGCAGAGAGACAACCCAAAGAACCCCGAAGAGCACCAGTGGGAACAAAAAAAATAATAAATCTAGTATTCATTAAGTACTGAAAATGCCCATGGTAGCCAACCAGTCTAAAATAGGCTTAAATCAATGTAAATACAAGAGGAAAAAATGGGGGAAAAACATTTAGTAATTCTTAGATAGGATCTCTTACACTAGGATTATAACTAGCTTTCCCTGGCTGAGTAGGAAAACTTGCCCTGCCTCTGTCTCTCTCTGGGTCTCCATGACCTACTTTTCCAGACCCAAAACACAAAAACACTACCAACAGTAAGTAGAGAGAAAGAACACCATTTTAGAAAATCTGCTGACACATTCAGTCTACACTGTAGCATGACCAAACAAAGAAATAAATGATAAATACAAATAAAAAAAAAAACAAATCTAGAATGTAGAGATCTAGTTTTTAGTTTTCCAACGTCTTATACACACTATACCTGCCCACATTTTAACACCTAGAGTACCAGTCAAAAGTTTGGACACACCGTTTAATTCACTGTTTTTTGTTTAGTGATTCATTTTGTACATTTTAGAACGTTCCTGGTGATTTCAAAACTATGAAACAACACATACGGAATCATTTACAACAACAACAACAACAGTCAATTGTTATATTAAGACACGACGGTTAGCTGATCTGAAATAGCTTTTGCAAGATCGGTATTGTCAAATGCATTTGCAAAACCCATCAAGCACCATGATGAAACTGGCTCTCATGAAGATCATCCCAGGAAAGCAAGACCAAGACTTAGATCTGCTGCAGAGAAGAAGTTCATTTAAAGTTACCAGCCTCTAAATTATGAAGGCTTCACAAGCATAAGTAGCAGACACATCTGTTCAAAGGAGATTATCGCATATTTTGGATACCTTCAGCCTTGTAGAAAGAAATAAAAATCAGGAAAACCCATGGAATTCCAAAGGTCTGCACAAATTTTGACTGGTTGTGTAGATGACTGCAGGTCTCTCATGTGACGGACCAGTTGAGTGAAATTTTAACCAGACGCACAATCCTAATACGATCAAGTTGTCCTTTCAGGGAACTAAATTGTACTTTGCTGCGGCACTACCTTTGAGTCGGCTCTGTACATTTTAACAAGAATCTTTAAAAGCTTTGCTCCATTTAATCGTTGTTTAAAGCTGCACTTTTAGGTTCTAAAAGACAACAGTACCACTCCAGCTATAAGTAAAGGACCAGTTCTGTACCCTTTCCTCTATGAGTAAAGCCATGCTGCGCGGCAACACCAAAAACAGCTGCTGTTGTCAGGTTTCAATTAAGAACAGAAGACTTACTGAACTCCCCTTTTTTTTTTTTTTTACAATAAACTGGACCTTGTACATTTCTGCATGAAGATTTCACATGTACAGAAAGGAGCAAGAAAGCGTGTGAAAAACATGTGTCAGGGTGGGAGGGTTTGCTCAGTGAGGAAATGAAACTGTTAACCATGGTAACACGAGCGGCTCTAAAACGGTTTAAAAAGCATTGCTGAAATTACATAGAGGAAAAGAGAGAGAGAGAGAGAGAGAGAGAGAGAGAGAGAGAGAAATGAAGACAGAGCGAGAGAAAATGAGAATGAGAACGAGTAATTAAGTAATAAAATTAAGTAATCGTTACCTTGGCCACACCAAGGTGTGCCATGCAACAATTACATAAGCCATTATTAGGATTACTAAACATTCCAAAATGGTCACAATGAAGGATTTATGGATTAACGGTCGGGCTGCATCAGCATTGAAAAATTACTAATGTGAACGTGAAGCGCCTTGGCGTTGAGATGAGGGAACTGCCTATAGCCTGGAGCACAGAATGGGCCTCTGCCAACATACTAACACCAACAGCTGGGTCTTTTTAGCCTGGCCACATCATCTGCATCTCGGCACCTAATTGGCCAGTTTGATAGGAAAGCCGGGTCTTTTCTCTACTGCTTACCACAGGCTAGCCTATTCACTACTGTATCTCTTATTCCAGCACCCCCCTCTCTTTTACACACACACACACACACACACACACACACACACACACACACACACACACACACACACACACACACAC
>JAOVVA010000048.1:23347721-23358055 GCA_028565275.1 Leiocassis micropogon
TATATATATACACACACACACATATATATATATATATATATATATATATATAGAGAGAGAGAGAGAGAGAGAGGGAGAGAGAGAGGGATACTTGTATGTTTGTGTGTGTGGTGTATTATTTCACTTCACAGCAAATGAACCATCCTCCACAAACAACATCAAAACACACCTAAAGCAAACCGAGTTCAGAAACAGCAAGCTCCCATGAACCCAGCATGTATAGTAAACACATACGCACACATGCACACACACTTTAACCTTGCAGTATCGATCAGTCTTTTTCTCTGTCTGGAGTAACTTTCACACAGTTCCCTCAGGGCCTGAACTCACATTGCTGATGTTCTGTCACACACAGCGTGTCAGCTACACTGCACTCCCTTTACTGCAACATCAAACACAGAGCTGGGGCCTTCGGTTCAACTTTAAATACGAGCAGTGCTTTTACAAATACTTCAACTTTTCATGATATGCAGAAATAACCCGATCGTGTCAAACATAAGTACAAAATCAAACTTTATATGTGAAGAATAGGAGCTACTTGGATGTGATCATGGAAGGAAAGTTAAGAGACTTACAGCAGAATGTGGACAGGCCTGCTGTAACAGATTGGTCCGTCATTTTATTGGCAAATCATCTACTGTCGCAGTTTGGCAACTGGAATATCAAGACTATATCACTATTTGCTAAAGTGGTGCAGATGAGTGATGGTGAATTTGATTTTCAGTTTAGCACTAGCAGGTTTGTATGCGATTGTAAAACTAGTCAAACAGTTTAACGATGAGTAGTCGTTCATTAAATCGTACACAGTTTTTGGTATCTTTGTGTGCCTTTCTTAAATGCCAACAAATAAGGTTCAGGCACCTGCGGTGTAGTAAGTGAGGTAAGTATCCGCCAAGTACATTAAGTACACTCCAAGGATGCTTTCACATACGTGTAGTGTTTAGCCTATTTGAATGGAACCCTGTTGTGTTTTCTTCCTCGGAGTGTGGTTCATTTTGGCAGGTGAGAACACAGCAGTTGCACTCAGCTCTAGTAGACAGTCTGAGAGCATCTGAGCCATGTGGGTCGGTCCAATTGTAAGTAAACTTTAGAGCTTTTCAACTGAAATGAGACGATTTCGACACTCGACTGAATTTTTAGGTTCATTAAGCATGTCATTAAGACTTGTTTACTGTTCAAATAACTCGATTTACAAGGTTTTTTATTCGGTTTAATTATGTGCAGCTAAATAATAACAATAAACCGTATATTAAACAGAGAGCGGTGAATCAGAACTAAACCTGAATCGATTAAATTAGGGATTTCTATTAATTCAATTAATTGATTCAATAGCAATGTTTATTGTCTGATTTGTTACAAACAGCTATATTTCTTTCAGGCTTTGAAGTACGAAAACTACTAAAAGTACGGTATGCGCCAAAATGTACAGTTCTGAAACTCGCGCATCTCAGATGCGCATTTGCACTTGCCAGTAGTAAAAAAGAAGTTGTGTTGTGCAGGATTTGTTGGAAATGCGTCTCTTGACGGAAAAAAAAGTATTCACAGTTGAGTATTATTTCCGCTCATACGGAAGTGGTCGTAAAAGGGGGACTGAGTTTAGGTGGCAGAACAATTCATTCTCATACTCGTCCCATTCCCCGGATCTTACACCACCTGATGTGTACATATATTTTGGCGCATACTGTATCTAATACGCATTGAAATGTTGTGCAACTCAATGTTGTTGATTGCTTAAATCATCATGCCTCACATATGAAGTATTCATTGTTTTTTTTCCTTCTGCCCCATATGCCACTCCAGTAGGTGATGGTATTCCCCAACCACTCAAACTCAAAAGAAGATGATGAACAGGAGTATTTGTGGAAGATGGAAGCGGTTTGTCTTACTGCAAAAGCTGTGCTATACTTTAGGGAGTTTGTCAATTTCAGACCACTTACCTTTTGTAAGTTTGAAGAGTGTATTCTCAATCGAAAAGTGACTCATCAATGCAATTCAACGAATCAACCGACAAAAGTTCGTTTCAAATACACGATAAAGTAGATCGAACAGCTTTCTGGTTTAAGTTGCTCAAACTTGCATGACACCACAAATTCTTTGTGTTCCGATAAAATAAGATCAAATAACATTGTTCTCGATCGCTTTCTGCCAAAACTCAAGGCATGACCTTACGCCTGGACACACAAACCTTGAGTGCTGCAGTTTAGAAACGTTTAATGCTTTTAAAATAAATACCGAGGTTTGGAGAGTTTCTTGACAGCAGGGGAGACGTGACGACCGCCTTCCCTAACCGTCATGAGGAAACTCTTCTGTTATGTTTCCACCGCGGCTCACTGCAGTTTGGTGTGTTGGTTTTGGTTTTTGTATTGTGATGTGATGCTGTGTTGACGACAGACGTGGTTTTAGGTTATGGGTTTGTGAGTTTTGTGGTAGTTTCTAGTGTTTCTACTTGCATTTCCACTTTCCACCCAAATTCTCATTGTTTTCTTTTCTTTTTTCCCCTTCGCGTTATCCTGATCTGTTGCAAGCCAGCTAACTAACATGTAGGTTTGTATCCACTGTGAGAAAGATTCATGCAGTAGTTATAGGACTGATAATAAGCCATACTTCAGATTAATATAACTTTTAACCATAATAACTTTTTTTAATAAAAATAATTTTATTTTTTTAACCATAATAACAATCTTTTTTTTTTTATAAGCAATTTAAGCTTCACAATATTGAATCCACTGTTCAAAATGAATACATCATATATAAATAATACAGTATGATAGGGTTTAAACCTGGTATAAATAATTGCTATTTTACTCCTAGACCTGTATTATCTCACTATATATTTTTTTAACAACTCCATTTTTTAATTTAGGATCTAAGCATTCGGCCTTCTGCTTACCTGTGAAAGCATTAGTGGCAGGTAGGTCAGCCTCCTGCATGCTGCTCCTGTGCCCAGAGCGTCGTCTTCCTCCTTAACCACTCTGATGGGGCTGCTGGGGACGACACAGCCACGACGCTGCCATCTTCACCTCACGAGTCCATCACACTGCTGACACTGCTGCTGAGCTAACGGCGCCACTTCACCACGGCAACCAACACGCCGATCCTCCAATTAACACCGTTACCCCCCCAGCCAGAGCGAGGCGGTCATGGCTGCCTTAGCCAGAGAGCGGTATGGGAAAGACAGCGAGGAAGAGAGAGAGAGAGAGAGAGAGAGACAGAGAGAGAGACTGATCCGGGTGGAGCTTGTTCAGGTACTTGAGGCAGGTGTATAGTGGTTGCTGTTCCCAGGAGGACGTGCTCGGTTGAGCAACGCTCTAATCAGCATACCAGCTCATCAGCCAGAGTGCAGCGTTTAGACAGTCGCTGGGGAAGCTCCAGCACGGCATCACTGCAGAGAGAGAGAGAGAGAGAGAGAGAGAGAGAGAAAGAAAGTGAGGATTAAATTTTCACCTAACAGCTACACAAACTGCAATAGATGCATCAATATCTTTTCTTTTTTTGGGCACGGAAACGAGCAATCGAAAACTTTAAAAAAAAATTTTATGTCATGTTTACGTACAGATTATGAAACACTCTCACATGCTAGTTGAATTCAAGTGCATCAGCTAGCTGGATTAGCTACGTTGCCTTGACTCTAGAAATTAGGCTTTGTTTCACTTTTAAAAAATCTCAGTACATTTTATTGTTCAGTTGCATTAAAACCCTTCGTTGTTAATGACCGAGAGTGGCTGATCGCCAAAAACAACACACTGAGTAAAAGCTTCTGTGATTTTCCACTCAAATAGCGTAACCCTAGGCAGCATTGTTTGCTGACGTGCACCAGCAACGAACATGCTGAGTCTTATGCTTCGGATGTTTTATCAGGTGACTCGTAATGTAAGAGTCGCTGTAGTTCCTCCTCTTGATCTTTTTCTCAGCAAACAGTTTGCAGTCTGAATTATGGCACTTGTCCAGGGTATGTCTCCGGCAATGTATTTAGTGTCGTCTGCTCATTAGTGCAACAATGCACACACACACACACACACACTGGATAACGATTATACTGTATCTGGATCGACGCATCGATATTTAAAACTCATGCAAAATAATAGAAGAGAAAATGATAAGACGCAAGACGGCGATCCTAAACATGAGAAGTAAGATGTGCAAGTCAGAACAGTCAAGCACTTCTTTATAAAACTGAGAGAGCCCTTTCTATGAAAGTGAGTGACGCACACTGCAGTATCCACCCCGTTGCAGCAGACATCGCTGCTGCTTCTGAGCAATAAGTCTCAGCTGTTCTTTAAACGTAGTCTCCTGGAACCTCTAGTGCCGTCGCTTACATAAAAGCTCCAACAACCTGTTATTCGAGGTTAGGTAAGCGTGCTGTCTGGCCTTAGAAAACCCAAACAGTGATCACGAGGTCTCAGGATGTAACGAGCTCTACGCTCTGAACAAGTGACGAGGCTCTAGATGGCCAGACCTGCTGTTCCCTCACCTCAGATGAACCGCACTAAACCAGCGATGGAGCGAAAACACACTCCGCCAGTGCGCAGGAGCAACCTTAGATGACCTAGCCGAGGCTCGCTGGGGAGCAACGCGACAGCGTCCAAGTCAAACACGCGCATGTTCCCACGCACACACGGACATGTGCAGGCTCACGCTCACCCAGGTCGTTCAACAAGCCAACTACATCCTGTACAAATCACTGACACACAGAAGTAGTGGAGGCACCTAACGTCAGGTTCCCAGCATATAAAACGACAGCGATGGTGTTGACAAAGCTACAGCATGAAGGTTAACGCTTTAGAACCTGATCTGTTTGCTCAGAGTGGACAGACGATGAGGTGGGACAGCCTGAGATAGACCACAGGATTAAAGCGACGCTGCAGGGCAATTTCTTGGAAGAAATGGAGCAAGGGCTCAATCACGCTGTCACCACTATCAGCAGGCAGCCAAATGGCATCGTGGGTAATGCAGGAAACTGTTTACCCAAATGAAAAAATGTTTAAAGAATTCAGTTTCTATAAATTTCAGTTTTCAGTGTCTAATTTAAAGATATTTCATCATGGTATGGCAATGTCTTGAGGGTTCCATGGTCAATTATCTGTCAATATATACAGTATATATTATATAGATATGCATAAGAATACGTACATATAATACATTGTACAATGCCTGGCCAAAAAAAGAAAAAGTCACCATTTCAGTAGGGTCAAATTATTGGGCTGCATCAAGCAAAGAAAACAACTAAGGAGATTGAAAATGGAACTGGCTTAAGAACGCTTTAACATATTATGCAAACCTGGAAGGATAGTTCTGAACCGTCAACTTCGTGGAAGAAATGTGGTCAGGAAAAAAATAAAATAAAACCATGAACTGAGAACACTTGAAGTCGCATGGTAAAAAAAAAAAATGTACAGTGAAACCCATAGCTATGTTTAATAGTGAAAGTAAGAGCATTTCCATACACACAATGTGATGACCAAAGTGTGGCCATAAGGAAAACGCTTGTTGTTAGTAAGACTGATCAGAATTAAATTTGGTAGGCAGCATAAAGATTGGACTTTGGAGCAATGGAAAAACGCCATGTGGTCTGATGAGTCTAGACTGATGCTATTCCAGAGCGATGGGTGCGTCAGGGTAAGATGGCGAGCCATGCAATGTTTTTTTGGCCAAGAATTTTATTATATATATATATATATATATATATATATATATATACACACACATACATACACACACACACACACACATCAATATATGTATGTATGTATGTATGTATGTATGTATGTATGTAATTGTGTTCATGACACTGACTCGGAATGCTCTGATATTGATGATGATGATGATGATAATACCTTCACAACCAAATACTTTAAATATCTGGGAACATTTCACTCTTAATTCTCCCAAAAGTAGATAGCTAGCCAGTCAGTGCTCAACATTTACGCCTGCCTGAAGCAAGTTAACCGTCTTCCGGCAAGTCAAATGCCTCACGCAGGTGTCTCATTGTGCAAGCAAATAATTACAAATTATATTTTTTTCATTTTTCAGTGTTGAAAAAAAAGCCTAGGATCTGATTTCGTCGACCAAAAGTACACTATGTTTCTGTCATGTCAATCAATCAGAGGCGTCATTTGATTTGTCGACCAATCGGAGGCTAAGTTTGACTTGTCGACCAATCAGAGGCAACTGTCTGGCAGCAATGACCTCAAAGGCCTAAACGCCTTACAGCTGCTGGCACCACAAAAAGTTTCTTAACATTTTAACCTAACTGCCACTTTTGCCAACTGTAAACTTCGAGTGTTCGTGATGTTTCACTGCTGCTGCTTTGCTTATCCGTGGTTTCAGATTTCGACCAGAACAAAAAATGATGCATCTTTTGGATCAGCACGAAAGGTCTACACTGATGTCTAGCGTACACATCGCCATAGGGCCGCTCCATGCATCGAAGTTTCCAGATGAACTGTTTTTTCTTTATATACTTCATAGGGCATGAGTAACTAGTTAGTCATTTCAGTACTCTCATACCTGTACACTCGTAAAGAAAAGAATTCATTACACATGCAGTATTCGGCCAGTTCTCAACAGTTACAACATGTCTTTTGTGAATATAAATAAATAAATAAATAAATAAAATCCTCAGCATTGTTGAGTTACAGACTGATAATAGACAGACTGAGGTTAAAATAGCAAATCGGTTAAAGCAATCGTTTAGGGAAGTAGACAGACGTGCACTAGATCAAAAGAAAATCTCACATGCTACCTCAATTCATCATCTGCTCTTTTAGAAATGCTAAGCAGAGAGAAAGCACATCGGCCCCCATGCCTGAGCAAGTGTACCGAGTAAGATGATTACACTATTCTCTCTGAGAATGCGTGTGTGTATGTGTGTGTGTGTGTGTGTGTGTGTGTGTGTGTGTGTAGGCACGCTGTCATGCTGGATGTGAAATGTGATCTCAGCAGGGGGTCTGTCTGTCTCCTCGTGCTGAAGCTAATGCGGCCACTGCTGCACCGAGCCGCCTTACCGAGACACACTCCAAATCAATCGCACCAGCCAGCCTGCCAGCCAAGGTGAGACGACGACTCGGCCGCCAGGGGAGAAAGACAGAAGGGTGGTGAGAGATAGAGGGAGGGATAGAGCGAGACAGAGACGAGACGAGGCGGGAGAAGAGTGGTGGGTGGAGGGTGCGGGGAGCGAGGGATGTCGGAGATGGCAGGAGAAAGGGTAATCTTTGTTTTGTGTTGAAAGCAGACGCAGGTCGCTCATTAATCAATGTCAGAGTCGAACGGCTTCTGAGCTGTGTCTCAACTACAGCGCTCTGCTACAGGTTTCTAAAAGTACCTGACAATAATAATAATAATAATAATAATAGTGACAGTCAGCTTACTTGCTCATCACTAATTAAAAGCAGAGGTGGACAACGACTGCATAGTTTGTTCCCGTTCTATAAAGCATCTCTGCTTCTACTTCAGTTTTCTCCTTCACGTCACTTCAAATTTCCCATTCAGTACAATGTAAAGCACATCAGTTCCCCTATATTCTCCACACCGTATGAGATTTCCAGCACCAGACGTCACTTCTTGTACGAATTACAAACTAGAAAGGCTTCTGTAATATTTGGAATCCAGGTATCCCCATTAACTGTAATGGCGTAATATATAATTTGTTATAGCGAAGTGTGTAATAATACTTTCAGAGCCATAACCAATCACAGAGCTTTTAATTCCTTGATGTTGCACCAGCAGTAGACTAGAGCTTTGTGACCGAATCAGCCTTTCGATGGTCAATACAGTTAACAGTTAAGTTTTGGAATTCGGAATCAATTCACGCTTTTAAAATGATTTAAACTTAAACTTTCAAATGTCACATGAGTTACAACTGACAAACTCCTTAAAAATAAAGCACAGTTTTCACAGAAAACACAAAATTGCTTCAAATACTCATGTTTGGCAAGAGTATCGGTTTTCTTCCTTTGAGTTTTTTGCACTTTTGCTGCATCACAGCCACATGCTGGAGTGTGGAGCAGAACATGAGCAGGGAAAAAAAAAAAAAAAAAAAAAGATCGCTTTGCATGATATTTACACAAGTTACACACCATTTTAGTTTGTTAAATACATTTCGTCATCATTATTACTTCAAAACCTACAAGAAATATATTAAGCCCTGTTTACACTGCAGGTCTCGATGCCCAATTCTGATTTGTTGCCTATGTCTGATTTTTTTTGACCGAACTGTTCACACGTTCTTTTAACTATGACCCATATCCGATTCAAGTGTTTACACTTGCCATACCATCTGAAACATTGCGCATACTTAAAGGGAGGTTCTTGCGCTACACACTAGCCAAGATGGACAAAGGCGAAATATGCTTGACGCTAGCTCTGCGATATATGCAAAGTTCGCGAAACGTCACCATGGTTTTAAAACGGAGGAGAAGAAACAAACGCCATAATTGCAGCCTGTGCATATGCTTCATTTACCAAATACTGATTTCTTAATGTTATTTAGCCTAAATAAGCACTAACACAAGGCTGGGGGGGGGGGGTGCTTTTCCTTTTCCATGTCCCCTTCGATGTCATCACACACGCTTCCACCGGAGAATAACATCACGTCATTAAACCGCGAAGTCGTCACAGTTTTAATGACGTACAGAACACAATGCCTCAGGAAATCCGATCTGTCTGTTTACACGACAACCACTTTAGCACATATCTGACTTATACCCGATTTATTTCCACATATGAAGGAGGCCTGAAACCGATTTCGAAAATATCGGAATGCAGCGTTTTTTTCCTGTTTACACGGACATAGAACATATCCGATACGTGTCACATATGAGCAAAAAATCGGAATTGGGTCACATTTACCTGAAAGTGTAAATGTAACTTTAGATTAGATTCATCATCATTGTATCAAAGTCAATGAAATGCAGTTAGCCTCTAAGCAGAAATGCATAAGTGGCCTATTTACAATAAATAACGATGCGGTAAATGAGGGTATGCATCCATATGTACAGGGGTGAGAATGATTAATGTACAGAAGGCGCAGGAGATATTAAGGAGAGAGAGAGAGAGAGAGAGAGAGTTATGTATAAAAAGATGTATATTCACTTCTGGAAAAGAAAAATAGTATGATGTATATTATATTAATATAGTATTAATGATAATAATATACACGTATAGCAAAAAATTTGGTATTAAAATATTTATACAAATTTTTCTTTTTCCGAAGAGTGTATACAAACACACACACACACACACATTATATATCAAATCAGATAATAAGCATTTATGCTACTGAGCTGAATTAAAAAGCAACGCCGTAAAATCAAAATTGAATCGAATGGACAGTCTAGCTCTGATTCACAGCTTTACAGCAAACACAAAAACCCTTTGAGAACCACCGCTCACAACAACCAGAAATAGAGCTCATGAGTGGCGCAACAGAATAGAATGTGGTCTTTCATCTGCAGATTGTGGGTTTGAATACCGACTATAACCATCTGCAACTGCGTGTCCGATGGAGTAAAAACCAGCCATGCTCTGATAAGAGACGGCATTCTTCCTCTCCTGTCAATCACTGCGAGACAAACCAAGCACCAAGCACAAGCATGTGGAAGAAGGTGGATAGGACTGTCTCTCCTCAGTGTGTGGAAGAGATGCCGTTGGCTGGCTTAACACAGTTCAAAAGAAGCATGTGGGGAAAAAATTATATATGGAAGCTTTCAACTTAATACGGTTTCCGAGTCTAATAGCGCTTATCCTGTAGTGTCGTAAGGCGTCTGGAGCCTATGCCCGGGAACTCGGGGCACAAGGCTGAGTACATTTATATTCACTAACTTTAGATGGTCTTAGTTATTTAGAGAACATACAACATTCACAAACATACAGACCCGAGTCAAGATTCACTCACTCAACTGTGGAGGTGTGAAGCGACAGTGCTAACTACCAATTTTTAAATTGATAAATTAATCAGAAGAAAAAAAACTAAAATCAATTTATCAAGACAAAAAATTTTAGATAATGGAGATCATTTCCCTCAATCAAACAAACATTTGCACACTGACATAAATGAGAGAAATTCCTGTCGCTTTGTCTCAGTGACCCATTATCGCGCAGGTACATGTGGATTGTCAGAGTTATTAGCGTAGAACTGACACAAGCTTCATGACACAGTAATTCACAATTTAAAAAAAATTTAAAATCATACAATGTGATTTCCGGATTTTTCTTTTTAGATTCTGTCTCTCACAGTGGAAATGCACTTATGCTGAAAACTGTAGACAACTCCATGATTTCTAAGTAAGAGAACTTGCAAAATCACAGGGTGATCAAATACTTATTGACCTCACTGT
>JAOVVA010000048.1:23389541-23405848 GCA_028565275.1 Leiocassis micropogon
TTTATTAAAAATCTTTGCTCGTCTTGCGGAACACTCGCAAACCGCGTTACTCGCAATCCGAGGTTTCACTGTACTTATTAAATATATTGAGTATAATCCAATCTAAAGTTATTAACACAACGAGCAAGAACCCTTTGGTTTCTCTGGTTTCCTCCCATCTCCCAAAAATATGAGTAGGTACGTTAAATTGCCTCTAGACCAGGATAAAGATGTTACTCACTTTGAAAGAATGTGTGTGCATGTTTTTAGTTTTTAATAAGTAAACGAATGTTGTTTTTTAAGTAGAAGCCATGGATAACTTTATGTGCTATAATTGCCGTGGTGAGCAGCAACAAAACCTAACAAACATACAAGGTTTTATGGAGCAGCAGTCACTCCCTGAACAAAAACAACTCTTCTGCATGACACTGAGCGACAGAATGCTCTGACTGGACAGTGTGTGTGTGTGTGTGTGTGTGTGTGAGGGCGTCTGCACCTTAACTCCGTCGTTGTAGCTGTCTGCAGTGTTGAGGCAGGCCGCACTGCCCGTGTGACCCGAGGCTCCAGGCCGGGGAGGCTTTTTAGGAGGAACAACATTATCTGAAAAAAATGCCATCAGAGATTAAGCACAAAGCACCAACACTGCGGCCAAGATTTATAGCCCTGGCATAAGTTTTTTTTTTTTTTAAAGAACAAGCTAGTGTGCCTTTTTTTATAGGACTGTGGAACTTAAGGTTTCTAGCAAGTGGAAACAATTACACTTGGAGGGGGAAAAAGAATTATACCACAAACACTGTTTTCTCTAAAAGCTCTCAGTGGAAATGGGCTTCAGTGGTATGTGCGAAGGGTAGCGAGATGAGATGAGGCAGAAGGAGCTGGAGATTTACCTGCTTTCCCGACTGGCTGGTAGACGTGCTGGTTTCCTGGCTGCACAAATAAACAAAAAAACAAAAAAAAACATCATCACCCACTGCGCCGTTTCAGTCACTTGATGCTTTTTTTTTTTATCCCCCCCGCACCATTCTGTGTGATCTGTGACTCAAACCAGACCTTCTGGCACCACCAAGCGTGCCACATCACTGAGATCACAATGTTTCCCCTAATCTGAGGTTTGACATGAACCTAAAAAAAAGTTACCGGTCAGCGTACACTACCGCTCAAAGGTTTGGGATCACTTGCAAATTTCTTTATTTTCCAAAGAAAAACACATTTTAAAGCACAAACATCGGAGTGGCCAGCACAGTCTCCGGATCTGAACCCTATTGAGCTGTCGTGGGAGCAGCTTGACCGTATTGGTACGGAGCAAGACTCCACCAAGCCAGTCCATCTTGTGGGAGATGCTCCAGGAAGCATGGGCTGAAATCTCATCAGATTATCTTAAACGGCTAGAATGCCTATAGTCTGCCAGGATGTAATTGCTGGAAAAGGTTGTTTTTTTTTTGTTTGTTTTTAATGAAGGCAAAGTTTGAAGAACACATTCATCATTTCCATCAAAATCATTATTTCTAACTCTGACAATGTCACCATGTCTTGTTCTTTTGCTCTATTTTCTATTCAGACTAATTCATCTGTTTCTTGGAAAACAATAAAATTTCTAAGTGATTCCAAAAGTGATCCCAAACTTTTCAGCGGTAGTGTACGTGTATATTTACTGTAACATCGCGTCAATCAGGTATTCAGAACTACAAACTTAGGAAATCTCTCATTTAAACAGGAGTACAATAAATATATCTCAGGTTACATGGATAACCTTCTTAAGACCCAAACTAATATTGTGTACTTTATCATTTTTACTCACTGTTTCTCTTTAGTATCTGATAACTGTTGAACTTGACTTTAACCTTTTACTTTTGTTTTAGTTTGACTTTAACTTGACTTTTGACCTTTAAACAGGAAGAAGTTCAGCAAAAGAGTAAAACCCCGCCCTCCTCATATGAGGCTCAAACAGGACGTACAGAGTGTAGCTAGGAGAAAGTGTGATGTCTTTATATGAGAAGGGTAAGATCTCATGAGGTAAGAGTACGAATGTGTATGGTCTAGTGGTCCTGAGGACTAATCTGAGAAACCCTACATCTAACAGATACAAAATGTTCACCCTTAAGGTTTTTTTTATTTAATTTTTAAATAGTAGCAAGCCACGTGTTGGACCACAAGTATGGTCCAAGCAGTTTTCCGGCTTTGCCTTTTTAACTTCATTTATATCACATCGTTCTGTTTCACACTTACTGAGTAATGAGTCAACCGTTAACAGCCGCACTTATTAAGCACATAATTACCACATGTCCCATATGGCCCATGTTTGTGAAGAACATGTTGCGAAGAACATTTTTCGAGGACACAGGTCTTATGCAAACAAACGTCCCGGTTATAAACAAGCTATCTGATTAGCCTTTATACCGTTCCCTATGATCATCATGACCCTGTAGATAATAATAAAAGGCTTTGTAGCCCGGACTATAGTAAGTTAATATCATTTAAGACAGTGTGCATCTTCTTAATCACATGATGCTTAGCCAAGGTATGATCATAGAGACAAGAAAAGCTACATGTTGAGGCTGCGTTGTTCTACATCATCTGTTCAAAATGCTATTGCATTGGATGAGATATGATTCGGTCCTAATAGGTTAATTTGGGCACAGGAGATACTAGTTGTTCCAACATTTTTGAGAATGTGCGTGCAAGTAGATGTACATAGAGACCGTGTATCAACATCTCAGTTGCTATTATTGCGTCAGAAGGACAATTTTAAGAAGATACCTTGTAGCTACGTTTAGAAGTTTTATTACCTTTTCAGGACATAAATCATCTACGTCCAGCATTTTGATTATGTTGTGTGCGCAGTTTCAGTATTTTTCATACAAGTTTGTTCAACGCCTATTCTACTCAACTGATGATTCTGAGGCTCGGGTCAAAGGATGAGGCAGAGAAGACAGAAGATTTCGAGCTCAGTTAGAAGAGCCAATAATAAATGCTCAACCTCCAGGATCAGACATTATAATACGTTATGATTCAATTTCTTTTTTATGTTTTTGTCCTTTGGCTGCTTAGAAACAATGTGATTCTAAGTATAATCCGTTAACATTTTTGAACAGTGAGAGCAGAAACAAGACACCCAATGTAATGTTGCCTTTTTTTCTGTTTCGTATAAAGCCATGGGCAATTCTACAGGGACTTTGTCCAAGGATACACACACACATGTCTGTACACACACACACTATGAGTAAGATCTGACTAGTTTAAACACTACCTGCACTGACGTTAGAAGTAACACTCGGAGCTGAGGTGGGGCAAATAAGTGCAATAAATGTAAAAGATGATTTATTTACTGTTAAGAAGGAGGCTTTATTGTGAAAGTTCAAGCTTTTCTTTAAAGTGTAAGGTGTCTATTAGACCAAAAGTGGTCTCTCTTTAATGAAATGAGCTTGAAATGTGTGTATATAGACACATGTGACTAATACACAGCACAGAGTTTATTCTTATAAAAATAGAAATTCTCCTTGTCTGCACCAAGTCATCCTGGGAAACAAACAAAAACAGAGACTCACTGGTCCCTGCAGACCGGCGTCCTCTCGGTCTATACTGCCTCTGGAATTCCTAGAGTCTGGTTTCTGAGACAGAAAAAGAGATGGAAAGAGAAGAAAACGGCACATCAAGTCAACGGCTTCAGGAAAATGACTACGTTCAGTTTCAGTATTATTTATCAAGAAAGACTGCGACACTGAACCGAACCACAACATTATTCACAAAGATATTATATATTCACAAAAAACTTTTCAGAGTATTAACAAACACACAAACAGCTACATACAATTATTTATCATGTAACCTTTTAAACCACTTGAAAAGTCTGCTTTGCAGAACATTTAGAAACCCATCCCTACCCAGAACCATACCAGTCTCCCAAAGCAGAACTTGAAGACCTGCATCCTATGCACTCTTCCTTCGTATTCCTTTCTGTGGTTTAAGCCTTGAGAGCAGAGCAGCGTTCGACTCCATTCACGGAGAGGGGAAAAAAACAATCATGTGCTTAGAGGAAGCTCCTGTGGTGAGGCATGCATGCACCCACATCGAGTCACTCCCACCAGACGAGCCTCGACTTAGCTATGCCAAGTCTTCCCCTTCTCTCCTCCTTCCTCCACCTCCTCTCCCTCCTCTTACCTTTCCTTCTCTGCAACCTCTGCATCTTAACCCTGTAACTTATTACTCTTTTGTAAACTGCTTTCATTCCCTCTTCTTGATTCTTCAAACCGTAGTGTCCCTTGCATGTGCCAGCCTCTTTCCTTACTGTACATTACACAGATGCAGCGTAAAGCCAAAGAATTAGGGGGGGAAATTCCCTCCTAGCCTCAGCAATTTAACTTTCATCAGAGGCGGGTCAGGGTGAGTTTAGCTCCTTCACGCCTCAGTGCTAACACAACCCCCTTATTACTCAGGAATTCCCGAACCCTGCACCTGTACCACACATTATATACGTAAAAAACAATCATCCAAACACAATTATCGTTACAGAATAATGAGTATACTGTAAAAATGTGACCCAATATTTATGATCATACCAACATGACAATATGGAGTACAGTGTGTTGGTGGAGGACGTTGCTCAGAATATGTGAGTGCTGTGAGCTGCTTTTAGCTTGCCACAGGAAACAGAATGAGGCGTCTATGAGACAGGCTGAACATAATGACAGTTGCATGAAAATAACTCCAGGACCAGGCCAGAGCCCCATGTCCTGCTCGCTCGCTTGCTCACTCGCTTTTTCACACACATGCTTGACCAGGGTTTCCTCAAAGATCATGAGTATTTATGTCCGTCAGCCTGTAAAGAGTCACATGTCCAAACCTTCTTTCAGTGGTATTTTAATTAGTGTTTAAAAAAAAACTCTGCCTGAAACGTGAAGAGGCTCCGAGACTAGAAAAGGGTGTGGCCAAAACGAGGAAACTAACCAACAACCTACAGTAAATCCTAACACCCTACCTTCATCCAGCCTGCACTTACTGTATTCATGGATAGCAATGGTTTGCAAATTTGATTTTACTGTATATTTTAAACGAACTGGGAAAGAATAAACACTGTTAAAAATAATTTGCTGTTATATTTGCCCATATAAGAGCAATTTAAACTCAAATATTTGAGCTTGTGTTGGGTCAACGAGACCCAACACAAGGTTCAGCTGACAGAGGGAGCTCTTGTACATATTTAGGAATCCTACTGAGGGCTGGGATGGAGGACGAGAGAGAGAGAGAGAGAGAGAGAGAGAGAGAGAAAAAAAAACATCTAAAGAAAAAAAAAAGATAAAAGGAGCAGGGAAAGAAAACTCCCAGTTCCTCTACAAATAAGAAATGGCTGAAAGTAAATAGGAAGTAAGAGGAAATTTAAACACGTATGAAGAGGTAGCAGGCATGACAACCAGCTGGAAAGCAAGTTGAGTGAGACGAGATACCATTAAACGCTCCTCTTGCTCTAGCCAGCGCTGGTCCTCCTCCATCTGCTGCTGCTGCAACATCAGCTGCTCCTCCATCAGGTGAGGCGGGAGAGGCTGACCCATCCCAGCCCTCAGCACAACACCGTCCTAAAACACACACACACACACACACACAGTGCTTTAATTTACTATTCTAATGCCTTTGTATATATGTGAGTACATAATGATACTAATACCAATACTGAGAGCAAAATGAGTAACCTACTTAGTTATAAGCAATCAGAGGCATCAATAAGTGTTATACAGCTCTGTTTATTTATTTTTTTTAGGTGTTCAATGTAACCAAAAAAAAAAAAGACTGTGTTGAGCCATCTACTGCAGGCTGCTCAATTCATTCATTATAATAGTTTTATAGTTCTATAGTACAGTACTGTTCAAAAGTCTTAAGACACCAATCATTTATTTGCATTAAGTTAAAAATGGGAACAAATGTTTTAAAGACTGCAAAATACCTAAAATATTATGTAAAAATTGGTTGCATAACAACCTCAGCAGCAACCTCATTTCCCCTCTCATCTGTTTCAACCACTCAGTATTCAGCATCACCAGTACACTAATCACCAGCCTGATCATCTGTCATCATCTGCACCTGTTTCTCACTGTTTTCTAATCCTTGAATGATTTATAGGTCACTGTGTGGCTTAACAAACACAAACAAAAATACATTCCTCTGAAACTGGTCAGGTACAGGGACTGGTCTAAAATTAAGAATGAGCCTGGAGAACTATTCCACAAGACTACATTAAAAATACAAGAAGGTCTGGCTCTTTGGGAACAAAATATCAAATGTCATTCTTTCTTTCACTTACCTCCATGTTGGGGTTCCACATGTCCTGAGCAGCTCGGTGATGATTCCAACCGTCGTGGAGGTCGAGCCCCATGCCTGAGACCTGTGGAGGATACAGTCCACTGGGCATGGAGGAGGGCATGGCGTGAGGGCCTGGGTAGCCTCCCATCTAGAAAAGGCCGAACAGCAGGGAAACATTTTATGAATGTCCAATAAAAACCCCTGTTTGGTGCGCTAGTGGCCTGGGTATGGAGTGTGTACCTGAAAGTGATTGTGCTGGCCCATGTGTTGGGGACTGGGGTAGAAACTTTCACTTGAGCGTGGACTTGGATAACCAGGTCTGCTGGGCTACACACACACACACACACACACACACACACACAATGATTATAAGCATATTCAAGCATACTGATTTGTATGAGATACTGCAGTTAGGGGACCAGGCACACACAAAACCGCAAAACTTCAATGATTTTGTGTGGATGGAAAGTCCTGTCTGGGGATGAACCAAAATACGATCGTAAAACACAAGCAGTTAGTCGACCGTCCGAAATGCTCTTCTTTCAAACTGTTATTTAGTTGGGGAGGGGTGCGATGTGTATTAGATGATATTAGGGGATTAGACAAAGAAGGCAGCAAGTCCTCTTCTGAATGGTTGAGATGCTGCACCACATTCAGCTGTTGATGAAGAGAGCTGTTTAGAGGCAAATCTACCTTGTACAGCCTCTCATAAAGAGAGTCACGTAGCCACCCCTCCGGACGAGCAGAGGAAAGAAAGAGTCAGAAACAAAGAGTGCAATATAATGGTCAGTTTAAGATGCGACAGAGTTCTCAGACATCTTAAAACACATCCTTACCGCGAAGCACCGACATGTGTAAGTGCTTGTGTGTGTGTGTGTGTGTGTGTGTGTGTAAAAGACAGATTTGCAGGACCTGAAATACATCAAGTTCATGCACATGCAGATCGCAATTAACCGGGTCATGTTGTACGTCTGAGCATGCAGGAAGTTCTACGCCTTGGAACGACTTTATTTATAAAATCTTTCTTTTAAGAAAAGCTTTATGGTTTCTCAAGAAATATAAAGCTTCACTGCTGTCCCAATAACACCTGCCTGAAGAGAGGAATAGCAAGCATGCTGGTTCAGGTTTTGCCCAGTGAGGGCCACCGTGCTTGGTATGGAGGGCCTCCTGCTGAATCTGGGCACATGTGGGGGCAGCGTAGGATTCAGGGAGTTCAGCACTAACGGGAGTGGGAGCAGCGGAGAAACGGCAGGGGGCTGGAAGAAGCTGAGGGATAGATGCGAGCCGAAAGACTGCTGACATGCAGAAGCAGCAGACAGACAGTCCAAGCTAACACTGTGCTGCAGTGAGGGTCTGCGTGAAGGCTACACACATACACACACACAACACAGACAAAGACAGCAGACACACGCAACACAGATGACAAAAGGGGATATTTAGCAAAGCACAAAAACAACAACAGCGCATACGCAGATGAGCCAAAGCTTATGCACACATACTTATGCACACATAAGCAGTGGACAGTGTGCAGGTCTACAGCAGCCATGCTGGTGTGATGTGACAGACAGACAGGGACACCTGTAGAGGAGCGGACAAAATGACTGACTGCACAGGCATAAATTAGTTCAACGGGGGAGGGGAAGGGGAGCGTGAGAGGAGCACTTAAACCAACAAACACAAAGACACACAAACAGAGTTGACCAGTTCATGGTACCAGTCACCAGCTGTCCAACTCTACTAGTGTTTTAGCAAAGAATTCCGTTCACAGAGAGTCCACATAGCAGTTTAAAGCAAAATCACAACTTACCCTTGGCTCCATTTTTTAAATGTACATACTTGTACAACTATCTCATACGAGAGTTATGTACATGATACACTCAAGAATGCAGGTCAAGGATTTATTCAAGGATTGAGCCAAATCATTATAACGACATAATAAACATTATTATAGGAACTGAGAAAAGAACACAAGAAGATATTATTGGAAAAGTTAAGAATGGATGAATAAACTCTGGGTCACAAACACACTGAACTGAATACCATTACTCTGTCTATCACTATGTACTTTGCACTTTTCATAACATACTACTATACAGACACTGTAAATAAATTTGCACTACCCATAATTGCTGCTCATAATTCACTACTGTATATATATACTGTAAACACTCAGGATTGCACTATTCATAACTGTTGCACATATTGTATATAATAACCTCCCTCATTCCATCTCCAGAACAATTTGCACACATGTATACTGTATAACCTTCTTAAACCACGATATCATAACCGTGGTATACAATATCTTCCTTTATAGCAACCATCTATAATCATTGCACTCATTGTACATAACTCTTCTGTGTTCTGTTTACATATGCATATCATTTTTTCAATGCTATACTGTATATCTTCCTTCAGTGCCCTCATTGTATACAACCTTTTCTGTACACTGTTTACATATACAAATTCTTATCGTGGTATACAATACCGTCCTTATTGCGCTTACAATTATTTTTACTTATTTGTATATAACTCTCTCACTGTATACTGTTAACATATGCAAATGATTTTGCAATGCGAAAAATGCACTTGCCTTGTACCATACATGTGTAGTGACAATAAAATTCGATCTAATCTAATCCAATCTAATCTAATCAGGATGGTATTTCCAAAGAATCATTTTAACACCAAATGCCTTCCTGCTATAAAATGAGATTAGTAGACGTTAAAGATGGAATCACCAGGGACCTCCCAATACGACATCATCATGACAACCAGGTGCCAAGATTTTATAAATTTTTTTTGATTTTATTACAATTCTAAACAAACTAGTTAATAATTTGCTCCCACCACACAGGATGCTGTGCTGCCTGGCAATGTGTGAATTATAGTCATAGTTTATAGTACAGACATTATAGTTCACTAAAGGATAAAGGTATATTAGGAAAACAATAAAGGAATATTAGAGGAACTACAATATTTTAACACACATTTAAAATTTAAATTAAAATTATCTAATTTTGGAGTCAGTGTGGTTTTGCATGTTTTGCCACAAAAAAAGGATTGTGAAACTGTACATAATTGAATATTTTTTTCCTTGTCTCTAGTAGACATCTTGTTTGATCATATGAGGAATTTTATAGCATAAATATCATTTCTAGTCTTGCAACCAATCCTTCCATTTGGTGCGTGCAAAATAGCGCAACTCTACTAAAGTTGAACAGAAATAAACAAAAAAATGAACAGAGTAATCTACAGAATTTTCTGGTTTCGTTATAAATGCAGGAATAATTGTTTAGTCATTTTTAAGGCAACAAGTAATTAAAGTATAATGTTAAGTAATAAACTACTATGCTTACCTACACGATCATATCTAATTTAAATACTGAATAATGAAACAACAGTAAATGACTGACTGTGTAACTGTGTAACCTCACACCCAGTGTTCTCAGGATGCGCACTGGACCCCAGACTGGGACAAAGCAGTTATTGTAAATGAATGAATGTCTAACAACATTTCACACTAAATCTATTGTACCAAGCACTGCAGGAGTGACGAGTGCTAAGCTGTTTACAAACCAAAGAAAATGTATATTTCAATCCTCATCAAAAATCAAGCTAAAACACTACGTTATAAATCCTACAATATACATACAGGTTTAGATGATGCAGCTCTAGCTCAATGTTTAGTAAAGCAACAATCTTATATCCTCAATCGTAATCTATTTGGGGCTGAACTTCAACAATGCGACTACTTACTTTTGGGGGTGCCTCGTCTGATCCTCCTGAATCCCACGACGCGTTCACCTGCCTCCTCATCTCCATCCGACTGCGCTCCTCCTGCTGAGCCTTCGCCTCGGCGAGGATGGTGCTGCAGAAGCACGGAGGAGGGAAAACAGCTCTGTGAGCTAACAACATCACTGCTAAAGCCTGAACACACACAATGGGAAGGAATCCAGATACTCCATCTCCTCACACTGAGATCGTGTATTTAGGGCTTGTGTGCGCCACGTCTTAAGTTGAGACCTGCCTACTTACACAGATCCGACCCCAAAAAAAAATTAATTCCAGGAAAGAATGACGCAACCCATAAACAGCAGCGTGAATGATGATAAATTCATTACACATCACTTTATCTTGTGGAATATCACAAACCACTTTCATTTTGACAAATGTACATATTGGAATGCTGGTACTGTTCAATTCGATAACCATAACACCTGCCATGCACTAGATTAAAAATACAGGTGGTAACATTACAGGAAATAATGACTCATTCAGAAGAGTTCCGCTGCAGGTCTCTACAAACCGAGCAGACTCTATAACTCCTATAGCTTTTGCAATAGTAAGACTCAAATCAAATCACCTGACTTAAAATAAAAACTGAGCAAAGCTAATGCATCTAGACAAGTTGAAAGCCTCATACCTGTTGTCAACTTGGTAAGACCTGTAACTCAGTGGAATTTAGTAGAGGAGATGGAGGAGATGTTAACGGCGCAACCGTGTGAGAGCCAGTGCTGAGAGAATGCACTTCATGCCCTAAACCAATGCCCTGACAACTATTTTTAGATGCACTGAACCCTGACAAACCCAGCATGTGTGCTGCCAACAGATGAATGAAGGACACAAGAGACTGAAAATACACCTGTTCAGATCATTCTTAAAGTGAAGCCTAGAGTTTCTCTCCCGCGTAGGACTTTACCTGGAAACCTGTATAGGAATTTCTTTTATTTCTTGAGTTGACAAAAAATGAGAAAACAAAACACAGGAGCCAATCTGCTGCGTGTGTGGTCGGCCAATGGTCAACAGAATACACAATGATTAACATTTTTGGGGAAGGAAAAAAAAATCATCTTAAAATATCTTTTTTGAAAGAAGTTTGAACCTGATGTGTTATAGCTCATCCAGCTCAAGGTTTCTATGTTGTTGTTTTTTTCAAATACTTTTTTTTTTATTAACCACGGTTGCAAAGAGTGCGTGCCTAAACTACTGTAACTTCCTGTTAGTTTTCCTCTGGCCTCTCTCACTATGACGGTGTTGTCTCCTGCAGAACTGCAGCTCACTGGATGATTTGTTTTAGAATTGTTTCAGAAATGCTCAAACCAGCCCATGGGCATCCAGCTTATGGGTTTGACGTTTGTGATGATCTGATGTTTGATTTGATTTTATGCACCAGATTGGCGAACTGGATACTTGAATTATCTTGCAGATGTACAGATGTTCCCAATGAAGTGGACAGTAAGTGTATAAATCAAAACCTATTATATGGTACTTAGTGCTCATTTTCTTGAGGAGTAGCCATAATTCCATGTCCAACTACTCAGTTTGTGTAAGATTTGGGGAAAAAAGGACATGCTTCTTCTCCTTAGGCTGGAATGTTAAACTGAAATAGGAAGTCTATTCATTTAAGTTTGTGTTTGTCATGCATCATCACCTAGTTTCTGATAGTCATGCATGGAGTGGTATAAGAATGTAGAAGCAAATACTTGCCCTTTAGTACAGAATAAAACATAAAGAGAGTGCTGATTTAGGAAAATAATACACAGTGAGGTAGTTCAATGCAGTTACCACCACTTTATATCAGTCATTCACCTTTCCAGCCTCTCTTTTTCTCACCACTCTCGAAATGAATAAGACAAAAGATGCAGCTTGTCATGCTACAGAAAAATCGTACCGGAGAACAGAACGCTGAATAAAACCCTGCTCCATATAGATGGCCAAGACAAATCTATTTCATCTGTTTGTAAAAGAATTAGTCACTGAATGACATAACTAACGTGGAAGCTCGGTGCAATATCCTGAGAACACATCAGCATCAGTAATTCTTCTGAGAGGGAAAAAAATAGCCTCAGGGTGATATTACAAAACACAATATATTACTGCAAACCTGATCGTCTGCATCTCGGTTATGTTTTGAACATTTCTCCTTTTGTATTTTCGATTAAAAATAAATAAACCTATCTGAAAGAAATGAACACTAATAGACCATTATACATTACAAAATTAACAACAATGAGTGAATACACAGTCATTGTAAGAGTGTGCTACAAGAGCAAAACTAATAACCTCATTAGAGCACCCTAGGATACATCATCAGAACACTGAGATATAAATAATGAGAAGGGTCTGGAAAGTTCCTGGAAAAACTTTTTAGCTGTATTTTGGGAAGGAGACTGCAGTTATTTCAGTCTATGAAGCTGCATAAGGTAATCTAGTTAAAGATGGAAGCAGAACCAAGACAGACAGAAAACACACCTGTTTAAGATCAGTCTTAAATCCTCCTTCCCCGAGAACACTGGAGTTTTATTGCACTCTTAGAACATTGGTTGACTCCACCCCATTATTAGTGATTCCTTTAGCTTAGGATCGAATTAGGTTTCTAACAGTCGTGAGCGCATACTATGACCGCGTCAATTACGAGTCTGTTTAAGAAAGTAGAACAAGCTTCCTGGGCCCGTGTGGCACTTTAGATGAATTAACAATTCAACTGATCCATTTGCCCGTTTGGTTGAATTGCTGCTTTTTCTGTTGCTCCCATCAGGAGTCACTACAGCAGATCATCCAATTCGCACAGCTTGATATCAACACAGGTTTGTAGCCTAGATGCCCTTCCCGATACAACCCTATCGTTTTTTTATCCAGGCTTGAGACTGACACCAAGGATTCTATGCTACCTCAGTGGTGGGGTGTGGGGTGTTGGGTGGGACGTGAGCCTGGACTTTCTGCATGGCAGGAGAGAAGCGTACCACTGAGCCACCCACCAATGCCCTGCCCTGCCCTTTTAGTGCAATTAAGTGACCTCAATATTCTGAGGTTCAGACAGTTAATTATAGACAAAAAAAGCTACAGATCCGTATGACTATATATACGGTTATATTAAATTTCCATTAAAAGTGCATGTTTTTTGTTCTAATGAGACCCTCATACATCAATCTGAACCTGAAAACGCCCTAGTTACTGCATTTTATAGCTTGCTTTCTCCATTTTAAATCATTCACCTTTTCCCCAGGTTCCATGCCCAATTATTGACTTACAGCTCATACACAAAAGCTATATGTGCGGCTACATGAGGAAGCCAAAAAATGCCTCTAATGATTGACAGAAAATGCCTCTAATGATTGACATTATTGAAACACAAGTTAAATTATGGGTTTTCCAAACAAATTTAACTTACAGCATCTGACATATCGGAGGAAAGGGACTTCTTGCTTACTTAATTACTTAAAAGAGAAGAACTGAATACGTAAGACATGGCACATACGGAGCTTTCCTCCTAACAGATGATTATGATATTAAGCCTCCATCCAGTGCCTTTTATGGGCCTGATTCTGAGCTAGAAAGTTACAGAGTGTTAACAGGACAAATATTTTCCTTGTTTCTAGGAAACCTGGAAAATTACTGATGTGGGATAAAGAAAGAAAGGAAAAAGACAGCAAGTAAGAATGAGAAAGAATATGTGTGGAACCAGTGTGGAACTGAATAAAAGAAGAGATTTCTGGTGGTGATATTTGCTGTATGGTTTGTAAATGACGCGATTAAAAAGGTTCAAACCTACACATACATGATTAAGCAACGTGTCGGGATTCATATCCTTACTCGAGCATGCCCTGTGGAGGATTGTTTTTACTGCCATTGCTGCCACTGAAAGCGTGTGTATACATGAACGAGAATGCTGGACTCTCTTTATGGTTGCGTCATCAGTGGGGTTTTTTATGTCTCTATCCTGGGGAGACTTGCCCATAGGACTAAAGGGAACGGGTGTGTGCATCTGTCTGTCTGTAATAGATAAAAGAAAGAAAGAGGTAAAGTGAGTAAGTAAGGAGGAGTGGCACTGATGGTAATATCTACTGCATTGCCATGCCAACTATAAAATAAACTTTGGACAGGAAGTTGCTCAGACAGGGACTGAGTCAGGGTTTGGGGAAGGGAACTTCCTCTGTGAATGTACGCATCATGTGTCTACGGTAAATATACGGTCCCGTCGACAATCGTGATATACGTCTTGTCGTTTCATTTGTATCACAACAACAGACACGCTCTTACGTGCTTACTGTCTAAAGGTTGGGTTGATTATGGCTTTATTAAATAAGAAAATTACATTTTTAATCAATCAAAGTTTGATATTTTAGTTTAAACAATCATTTGGAATAGTTGTGCACTGTAAGGTTTTGAGTAGGTGCAACAGTTTTTCAAAGTGCTACGGAGAAGGTGAATAGAAGGACTTTAATTTTGACAATGTTGTAGCCAAGTGCAGCGAAATTGTCCATAGCAGGTAACAATCGGATTTATCTTTTCTTGCCAGAGTCAGATTAGCTTTCAGGATATTAAAACTTGAAAAAAGAGCGCTTATCTAAAAGGTATGAATTGCCCACAGCAGAAAGCTGAACTGATATTTAAGATGTACTATAATTATGTTGCTAAGTTTTAAATCTGTTGAATGATGTTTCTGGGACAAACACACAAGAATGTTCATTGTCAAAGGCTGCTCATAGTCATGTATGAACAGGACAGAAAAATGGCAACAAAAAAAAAACAACCTTTTTTGTGTTTTTTTATAATTCTCGTGTGCGCCCTCTGGTGCAAGAAAGAAAAATAAACAATAGCGAAATCTTCTGGGCATTTTCAAATTGTTTACCAAGTGGTGACAAAGTGTCTAACCTTAAAACCCAGAAACATAAAAATAATACACACATTAATAATAGTTCTAAAATAAAACACAACAGGAGGGAACTCATTGTGTGTGGTTTTGCGTGTGTTGTGTCTACACACACACTGACCTCAGCTGTGCTTTGAGCTCGTTGAAGCGAGGCCGTTTGCTTGGTTCGTAAGCCCAGCACTTGGTCATCAGACTGTACAGAGTGGGGGGGCAGTTGTGGGGCATGGCCAGTCGCTCGCCATTCTCGATACGGCCGATCACATCGTTGTTCTTCACACCTTGAAAGGGCTTCACTCCATACATCAGTATCTCCCACATACACACGCCTGCAAGCAGAACACAACAACGGCACAGCATATCCTGTGAGATGAATGAGAGATGAATGAATGTTCCCCAGTCAAACCTCTGCACTGCCGCACTACTCCATAGAAATACGCTAGGTTAGGTTTGTGTAATACTGTATAATGATATTATTAACATCCCACTGCCACCATGTCTATTGACGTTTACTGATCATTATATTACCAGACCTGCTGACTGGTGCACGTTGTGAGTACAAGTTTCTCAAAAAACTGTATGCAAGTTAACGTTCAAAAACATACCCGAAGAGCATATTCTCCCTAACCAAATGGGGAGAAATGAGTCAAGTGACAGACACCATCTAGAAATTTCGCCCCTTTCCCACATGCTCACAACTCACACATACACTCTTGCTTTCTCTCACAGGAATTTTAAAATGTTTAGAAATACAGTCTATGGATGTATATCCGACTTACCGATCATCTGTATTATTAAAGGTCCGTATTTGACTATTTCTTTAACAAGTTAGCACAGGTCTCAGAAATCCTCCAAAGTGTGTGTCTGTTAATGGTCCGGCTGAAATACTCCTCAGGTAATGCATTTTTTTCATACCTCAACCTCACTACACTACCTCACAGCCCCGCAAAAGAACAACAACTGAGCAACAGCTAAGGGAGATGAATCCTCTTATATGAGGACACAAGATGAGACAACTCTACTGTAACTGGCCTGTTTAATCTCTGGTCAACACAATAATAGAAAAGAACAAAAATCTGGGTGTTTTTTTGTTTATACACACTGGAGAAACATCTGAATGTCTAAAAATGACTAAAAGTGAATTTTGCAACAAATCTCCCCTTTAAAGTGCCCCTATTATGCCATTTTAAAGGTTGCTAATATTCCTTAATGAGTCTCTTAAAACAGGTTTACATGTATGCAAGGTCAAAAAACACATTAGCACTTTAATTTTACCCCATTTCTAAATGATTCGTAAACGATTCGTATGAAGCAGTTTGAAGATTCAGTCTGTCTAAACCCCTCCTTTCCGTGAGCCCTCACTGCTGTGATTGGTCAGATGGCG
>JAOVVA010000048.1:23430008-23447450 GCA_028565275.1 Leiocassis micropogon
TGGTAGTAGAAGCTTAATGTGGGAGCCCCCTAGTGACTGGGAGGAATTGGACACAACTAAAAATTGGGGAGAAAATCAGGGAAAAATTCCCCCCCAAAAAAAGACAATCTGAAAGCTGAAAAGTACTGGCAGATAATCAGAACCTGGCGTACACAAAAATCTTTGGCATAAATGACTAAACTGTCCATTCATTAGGAATGAACGATAATGCGATACACAAGGAGACTGAATTTTCCTCAGCATCATGAATGGGGAGTAAACAATGGTGCAATTGGACTTCATTTAGCTCCATTTAACCTTCACTGTGGGCTTACAAAGGAAGAGCCAAAGCTGGAACACAAGGGCTCTTTATACCAGCAGGTAATCGCGCATGGTGTACAACTACAACTGGTGTAGGGACAAGCAATTTTCATATTAAATAAGTTTAACAACCAGAAAATGAAAGAAAATACAACTCACTGACCTCTTCTAATCATAGGATATCTAGACCTTCTTTCGCAATATATTTCAGCTTTCAAGTCCTGATATTTACATATAGATTTGTCCAATAGAGCAAGAACAGGAACAAGAAACACATGCTCCTAAGTCAAGCACGATGGAGGCAGTGTCAAGGCTCTGGCATGCGGCTGTTTCATTAATCTTGATGATGGACCTCATGATGGTAGCAGCAAAATGAAAAAGTCTGCAAAAACATTCTGTATGGTAATGTACAAAGAAATGCACCCAATCTAATCGCGAGGAACTTCATCATGCAGCAGGATAATGAGCCAGAACACAGTGCCCACACAACAAAGGATTTCATCAGAGGAAAAATGTGGAAGATTGTTGCTTGGCCACGTCAATTACCAAACCTTAACTCATGTGAGCGGTGAGACTGAAAGGAGAAACAAACACCAACAGAAAGAAGCTCAAGAAAGAATCTTAAAAGAACAGCTTTATATTGTCGGTTGGTCACCAATGTGATGCAGTTATTGCAAGCAAAAGATATGCATTTAGTTTAATTTACTTTAAGGTTATCTGTTCTCACACTTTTGCTCACACAAAAATTGTGTGGTTTGACACCAAGTTCTTTAACACATGCAATAGACGTAAATATCAAGAGGTGAATGCTGGAATTCTGACCTAGAGTCCTAATTTAATCCAAATCCTAATGTCTGCAGTGTTCAGCAACAAATCAAATGAACTCGCCATGTTGTTCTAGTACTTTTGCGTGACTGTACAGTGCAAGTATATTCACTCTATCTAGTGAAATTTTGCAAGCTAGCTGCTTGTTAGTACACACACTAGTATTAATGTAATTTATCCTCTATACCAATTATCCCGTGTAGAGGGTCGCAGGACGCCTGGAGCCTGTCCCAGGAAAGGCTGGGTACATCCTGGATCCATCCAATCCATTGTATGGCGCACATACACTCACACAGTCATTCACATCAAAAATCTGCATATCTGTGGACCGTGGGAGGAAACCGGAGTATACGGAAGAAACCTACTAAGCACAAGGAGAACAAGCTCGAGGAGAACAAACCGCACGCACACAGACCCGAGGCAGGAATTGAACCCCTGACCCTGGAGATGTGAGGCCAAAGTGCTAACCAACGGGCCACCTCGCCACTAGGATGAATTTCATAGAGACTTTACAGATAACACATTCTTCTCCTGGTCACTCCGAGGAGCTGAAGTGAATTAACTGTATTAATTGAGAAACAGGGATAATAATAATAATAATAATCTGAATAAGAAATCAATTTGTTTCCATGCCTTTCAAAAGGACTCAAGTTTTCTCAGGTCTATTCAGCTCCACTCAGCCCTGCTCCGATATTATAGAGAGGTGACATGAACTGTATTATACAGATGTATTACACAGTCACTTTAACACCACTGAATGAAAAGTGGGTGTCATATTCAGCACTGATAAAAACAGCGCAGGCACTCAGGAAATCTTTAACAGACTGATTCTCACATGGAGTTTGTGCAGTTCAAGTGTTTAAAGTCGAGGGCTTAATGAGTATTACGTAGTACAAGACGAATCAAACTTGTTTAATTCCCAGCAACCCAGAGCACATTATGCAGAAGAACAACACACACAAACCATGCAAACGGTCTGACTCTAGGATGAGTCAAGACAGCAGCAATGACATGCTGACTCACCTCCACTCGTCCTGTGGGTGGCGGCGCTCGTATCGCTCCCTTACGTGTGAGACGCCCATGTCCGGGTGAAGCCAGTGTGTCTCGCCTGTCTTCAGGTGGCTAAGCCTCATACCGAAACACGCAACACACCTCACCTTATGGATGTCCACAATCTTCTGGATGATCCCCTAAAAATGAAAGGGTTGAACCGAAAAAAGAAGAAAAAAAATCCTCAAATTGAAACGTTCACGCAAAAATAAACATATTAATATCATACAAACTGATAATATTAAACAATGCATCCATTTCTTTTTCTTGTACACAAATTGCCATGACATATAGAGTCACCTGTGTCAGTGTGACCTGCTCCCATTAACACAGAGGTTCATTAATATCACAAGCATTTACTAGGCAAAATAATTTGAAGTATGCTTTAATCTTAAAGGTTACAGGCGATTTAAACTTCTTTAGACAGATTAACTTGTACATTTAAGAGCATCTGAGCAAGACAGTGTCAGAGAGATCATATGAGAAAAAGAAATGAAGGACGAGCAGAGTGTGTGTGTGCTCGAGAAAGAAGAGAAAAAGATGAGCTGGTGACTGAATATCTCCAACTTGCTACAGTAGCTGTGATAAAATGCTGCACTGTACCTTTTTTTTGCTGATATGGTTAAAAAAAAAAAAAGCAACATGATGTACCAGCAAAATAACTCCCTAACTAAGCTTAGTTTGCTCTCTAGATGAATTATGATCAGGAATGGAGACTTAATAGATGTTTGTGCAACTATGACAATTGTTGTTACTTGTTTTCCTTCACTGTGGCTTCAGATAGGACCATGACATCACACACCGGTTTCTACAAGTTACAACGTTTTTACAATTACGATGTAGAAAATATTAGGAATAAAATGAACCTGCTTTTGAGGAGGGGAAAACCTTTAAAAAGGTATAACTAAACTTATACATTAAAATGCTACAAATTAGCATTTTAATGTGCTGTCCTGAGCACGAGTATATACAAGTCAAATATTATCCACACGCCACTTATTAAAACTTCTGCTTGCTGCATTTATCCGAGCTTTCTGTTCAAAACTACTATTTCCCCTGTCAATGCTGTGCAGGTGTGAACGTGTCACATCAGTTCATTTGAAACTGCGGTGCGAACTTAAATGGATACCCCATTTGTGATTTGAATGCATAAGAGCAGCATGTGATGAGTGTTTTGTTTGTGATTTGAGGGTGTACGTAGTAGTGAAATAACTCACAGAGGAGCCTAAACAGGAGTGTCTGGATATCTGCAAACAAATTTGGACCGATACTGTAAGGAAGGTGAAAGTTTTTTAAAGAGAATCATTACCGGTGACGAGACGTGGATTCATCACTACGAGCCTCAGAGGATAAACGGTCAGAGAATGGAGTGAAAACATCCTCAATCTCCAACCAAGAAAAAGTTCAAAAGTCAACTATCCGCTGGAAAGTTGATGCTTACAGTTTTATGAGATTCTCAAGCAAAAACATTTAACAATCACAGTGAGATCTCATTACAGTGAGATTCTTATTGAAAAGCTGAAGCCTAAACTGTGTTTCTTTTTTTTTTTTTTTAAACACTGAGGACTGCTATCCAAGGGTGTTGTGATCTTGCAAGACAATGACACACTTCTGCCCACACTGTTGACTGGGTTTCAGGTGTTAAACGTCCTCCCTATAGTCTGATCTCGCTCCATCGGACGTTCAACTGTCCCATGAAAGCAGCCCTACGAGGACGAACATTCACTTCTGATAAAGAAGTGAAGATAGCGGTAAATTTGTGGCTAGCAGCTCAACCCAAGACATTTTTTTTTTTTAAACAAGGAAATATGAAGCTTGTAGACAGATAGACAATGTGTATTGAAAAGCAAGGAGATAATGTAGAAAAATGATGCACTTGTCTTTTCTAAAAGTTAATAATGCGTATAATTTTTGACTCACCCTTGCAACTGAACAGGCGTTTACCCCAGATTTAAGGTAAAACCCAATAAGCTTGCCTAATGTTTAGAAACTAACTGGATTAAACAGTGGACATGTCCGTCACAATGATGAGCGCTCCTGTGATGAGGAGGCACGAAACAGCAACGGAAAATAAGACTCTGATGTTTGGTAAATAATTTATCATCACTGCCAATTTTGAACAGCATCTTAAGGAGAGGATTAGAGGACGGAGGTGTTTGTCTTGCCACCAAAAGAAGTAACACCATCATTAAATGGGTGAAATCAAGAGACATTTCTACATGCTTATTTTTTGTGGAAAACCCCAAACTGGGGGGAAATCCAAAAGCAGCAGTGACGCACGCAGAAAAAAAATTGATTGTTAGATTGTCTCACCATCATCACATTTCATCCCAGCTAAGGAAGAAACTCTGGCTTTGGTGAGGTCTCAATTTAAAAAAATGGAAGTGTAGAAGGGGTCAAAAATGTGTTGCTACCAGGTGGAACAATCGTTGGAACAAAGTTGTTGAGATCTGCGTCACCGCTATGTTTAGTCACATTACTGGAAAAGTGCAAGTCAGACTACAGTACTTAGCTATACACATGCAGGAACTACAGTGTAGACCTGACACAGAACCAGGCTTAACATTTAAATCAGGCTTAGGATTTTTGCAAAGCAGTCTACATAAATTGCAGGGTTGGTTGTTATGTTTGTTTAGACACAGGTCTAGAAGATCAAGCTGTTCTTGCTATAACCGCTTTTTTCAGCTGTTGTTCTGTTCAGGAAACAGTTTGAGATGACATTTGTTTTTTTTTTCCTCATTCTGGAAGAAGACAGAAGATGATGTTAATTGTAGCCATGAAGGATGTTCAAACAAATACTCAGATAAACTGTAGCTTTCAAGTCATGACCGATTGGTGTTATCATGGGCCCAAATTGTAACAAGATAATACATTATGTGCCAAAATATACAGCACTGAAATCAATAGATGAACAGTACAGTATGACCTTGTTGTCATTCTGTGAGTTTATTTCTCCTGAAAGAAACTAACACACACACACACACACACACACACACTATTCGCGTGTTGATTTACCACGGTATGTGTAATGTAAGTGTTTGAAGTGCATGTAGACAGTGTTCATATCATTCACACAGATTCTCACCCTGGATTCCTGGAACAAGGGTTTGCTGCAGACTCCTGCAAAAGGAGACGATTCGCACACGTAATACAGTAACAGTTCTTGACGGTTCTTCACGCTCTCCTGTGACATTCCCCACAGGCACTCATCAGCTGGTCGGGGTAATGGGACGGGTATGGGAAGGAATTGTTCTGCCACCTTTGTTTAAACTCATTCATGACCACTTCCATATGAGCGGAAATAATACTCAAGTGTGAATATTTTTTCCTCCGTCGAAAGAAGCATTTCCACGTTAACCTGCACATCACAACTTCCTTTTCAATACTGGCAACACGTGTCTGGAGCTTTGCTCCGTTGACAAACGCAAATGTGCATCCGAGATGCACGAGTTTCAGTACTGTATATTTTTTGCGTATACCGTATTCCCCACCCTATTACACCATCTCCACCAGCATGGACTGGACACAAGGCAGGTTGGATCCATGGATTCATTGTTGTTGGCACCAATTTCTCACCCTACCATCTTCATCCAAAATCCGAAAGTTTGATGGTCTGTATTTCGAGATGCTTTTCTGTTCACGACGCTTAAACGGGTTATATTACTTACTGTAACTTTTCTGTCAGATCAAGCCAGTCTGACCATTTTCCATCAACAAGACACTTCTGTCTGCAGAACCGACACTTAATGCTTTATTTTTATTTTTTACACTATTCTAGGTAACTCTAGGGAAAAAAAAAACAAAAAAAAAAAACCCAGCAGTTACAGAAATTTTTAAACCAGCATGCCCGGCAAGAATAATCATGTCACAGTCAAAATAACTGATTACACATTTTCCCCCTTCTGATGGTTGATGTGAACGTTACCCGAAACTACTAGCTCGTCTCAGCAGGACTTTATGCACTGCTGCTACAAAATTGACTGATTAGATAATTGCATGAACGAGGTGGTATACTGCTGTTCCTAATAAAGTGCTCAGTGAGAGTAAATTCTCACTGTGTGCCACAAACGGGCTGGTAAATGTTAGATCCATTAGTTAAGTCTGTGAATGCTCTGAAAAATGACAATAATTTTCTGCCAAAACAACTAAACTATTTTAAGTGTTATTATAACGAGATTCACTAAAATACACACCTTGATGTCGGTGGAATCTCCGTGTCTGATGTTGCTTGCCCATGTGGAGGGTTCACTGCTGTTTTCGAAATAATGGAAGACTTTGAGCACACGCTCCAGCGTCCCGGGCGGTCGCTCCATCCCTCCACTGAAGCGTGGTTTCACCCCCTGACTCAGGCCATGGTTATTTACATTAGGGTCCGGGTATCCTGTTGCCATCCCGTTGGGAGATGCTAGGTGTCTGTCATATTCTGCGGGGAGGACAGAAATAAAGCATAATCAATAAAATATAATAAAAGCATAGTAATCCCAGGACAGTAAGATGAGTTACTGCTAGATATAAAACACTGCTGCAATAGTTTGTCCCACTTTAATAACTCCGAAAACTGTCTCACAATGGTTCCTTAAGAAGACCCACTTTACCCTTCTTTGCTTTTAATGACGAGAATCAGGGATGAATGGCAGCTAAGCTACTTTAAAAGAATTAGAACTGTCAGTCTCACAATGACTTTATTGTATGGAGCACAAACACTAACACATGATCTGCAGCATTAAGGTTACCAGTAACATTTGATTATACAGTGCTGTGCATTGTTGGGCAACACCTGATTTCTTCATACTAAATTTAATTTAAAGATTAAACTAAAGAAATCGAAGCAATTTTTTATTTCGACAGGCTGCAAAGTGCCGAAAGATCCAATTAAAAAATGTATTGATAATGTAACAACCTCAGCAACAACCTCATTTCCCCTCTCATCTGTTCCAATCACTCAGCATTCATCATCAGCAGTATACCAATCACCTGATCATCTGGTTCTCACTGGCTCATGCTTTAAGTTAGATGTTTTTTTAACAATGATTCATAGGTCACTCCTCTGAAACCGGTCAGGTACAGGCACTGGACTGAAAATGAGAGGCAAAACCTTGCCAAAAATGAGAGCCAAACAGTCCTTCAGAATCTCTGGAGAACTATTCCTCATGACTACATTAAAAATACAAGAAGGTCGGTCTCTTTGAAAGCAAAATAAATGGAGAAATTGTGGTCCTTTTGCACAGGACTGTATATCACAGTGAAGTAACCTTATAACAGTTAGAGATTGCAATCAGGACTGCTTCACAAAAGGAAAAGACGCAAGTGAAAGTGTGAGTTTAAATCAGAGCAGGAGCTCAGAATGGAGCTCAAACATTCCGAGAGGAAGAGAGAAAACATGAAAAGACAGTCATCTATCACAGTGCCATCCTCTACTGGCAGGACAGCTGTGTGGCCTTGAGACATGGCAAGAATCCCAGTGATGCTTAAAACACAAGTGATGATCATCACGTAAAGGCGCTTTAAAATTTTTCATTAAAATATCTTCACTTCTCAAACGGCATTAATTTTTTTTTTTTAAATTAGGCTTAAAAAAAACGGCAAACATTGACCGAATGTGCGTCAAATAAAAAGCTGACAAAGAAAAACCTCTAAGACTCAAATAAATGCTCCCCGTGTGGGAGAAATGACATCGCTGTCCTCCCTGTCAATCACAGCAACACATGCCAATCACAGGCATCTACTGAGCTCATGTATGATACTGTGCAAAGGTCTTAGACAACCTGTATTTCCTATGGATTTTTGCTTTATTTTATGACTTTTTTATTGAATCAGTACAAAAACATTTCTGACCTGCAAACATCGGTATGCCACCATAAAAATAAAAGTTTAGGAAACAATATTTGTATACCAGAAAAGAAAGGAGTACATTATATAAGAGACCACTTTTTAGACAATAAATATAAATGGAAGTTGCTGGATTTGGCATCCAAAAACAAAGCAGGTGGAACAGTCAAAGTCCTCAGAAGAACTGTGTGTGGCTCTGCTGAATGCTTAGTAAAACTTAGTAGCTATTTTTTTTTTATAAAACTGCAACTGACACTAAAGATATCTTTTAAAGACATCAAGGCTTCTGCACAGTACTGTAGGCGGAAAAAGGGCAGAAAGCACCTGCAACTGGTACGCTGCTCTGTGATTGGCTATTGTTGCATGTTTGAAAAAAATGATGTGTTGCGTTCTCCCTCCCTGGTCTTTAGCTTTCATACAGTACAATAAGGGTGAGCTGGGTGGTGGGTGGTACTTGGCGGGTGATCAAATTAGGCTCAAAAAAGACTAGAGGGGGATTACTGGATTAGCAATGTTCTGAGAATGTAAATCATGGTTCAATGGAACATAATTTCAAGAAAATGATATATCATATAAATAAATGTATTATGCTTGCAATAAAATGTCAATATAACCATCGTAAAATATATTGTTTAACATTGACAACAGAAACAGGAAATCACACCCCAAACTAATATTGAATAGCCGCACTGTTAATCATGTCAGCAACACAGAAAGCAATATATCTGGTAAAGATTAAAGACAACAGAAAAATCAAGAACTACGATCAGATTGTGTGTCTTTCAGTTTGTGTTCCTCTCCTTACCTTTTCTGACGAAAGGCCAGCACGTACACGCCAGAGCTGCGTTGACCAGTGCAGGACACCAGCAATGTGAACACGCAAACACTCAGGCAAACACCTAAATCTCAGAGTACACATCTACCTCACTGCGCACACAAACACTAGTAAAATTAGTTAATTTTAAACCAGTCTCCCCTAAACTAACCCTCTGCCTGTGAAACGCACAAACACACACACATACACGTAGTCCCACACTTTTTGAAACACACAGGCAAATATTTCCTTTGCTGTGACGTCACATCCTGCTTATCACAATGCACTTTGGCAGGGTGAAGCTTCAGCGAGACACTATGGATATCCACTTCCTGTCTGTGCATCCCCACAGAGACAAGAAGCACACACTGCCCTTCCTGAGCGGTGTTTAGTCTGACGTGCAACAAAGTTCTCTCTGTGTCAGTAACCTTTGTAGGGCTTTACAGTGTTTGCCAGCATTCTTTACTGAGCACTCTGTGTGTGCAACGAGCACTCCATGCAAAGGTACTCAAATCAGTTCAGTCCTGAAGAATGCAATCTAGGGTTACTCAGTCAGCATCTTCGTAACCTCAGTCAGCACCTTGGTAACCTCGTAACAGCATCATTTTTTTTTAAAGACTTTCAAATCGCTAATCCTTCATTGTGTGCTCACCACACCAAGTGCTTGATAACACGACTTCCACCATTAGTCTATTTTTCCACATGCAACTGTTCTGTAAAAAAATAAAAGCATATATTAAAAATAAACATCATTAAATTGTACGCCAGCTCCAAAATTACTAAATTACTCAATGAATGAATCAGCACTCATTAAAAGACATAAATCTCTCAAGGCTCTGATCTTGTCACACACTGTTCAATTTCCATTACACTCTGTCCAGTTTAACCAGTAGATTAATAACCGAGTGATTACGGTGTTACGGTTCGAGGTAACCATGGCTCTGGCTTTCAGACCCATCTTTAGAAATCATCGACAGATCCCTGCTCCCTGCTCAATCCTCTACCAGCAGACGTCGATATGCCTTGATTCACGAAAGATCTCTCATTCCTCCCCTCTCTTTAAAGTCTTCTCTCAGGGACACTCAGAGGAAATGAAATCCTGTTCTTCAAGCCCCTTTCAGATCCCCCTAAGACTCCTGTTCTTTCAGGTGTGGAACTGCTCCAAGGATTAGCCATGACTCACCTTTTAAACACCATATCAAATTAATGCAAGAAGCTTTAAATCCCATACGTTAGCACTTGAGAGAATTATAATTAGCACTGCTATTCTGCTACAGCACTGAGGCTACTGACGTGCACCCAGTGTTCTGCTGCTGCTGTCGTGTCAGGATCAGTGCTGCGCTGAGACCCGAATCATTTCTGATCAGTGGTGGTCTTCCTCAAAACATACAGTCAGAATGTGGTACTCCAGTATATCCTGCCTCCAGTTTCCTTCCTCATACCCAACCTTACATTACTCCAGTTTAAGCATTATGGCTCATTATGATTTTAATACTTGTACTTCAGCTTCTAAAAGCTACCAGCTGGCATCAAACTCAGTTTTAACTCAGAGACCTGCTCGCTCCATTCATTAGTGGATTCATGTCAAACCATGCAGTTCATGGAATGACCACTAGGACTAGAAGAATCCCCATAGACTCCCATGTTAAATGCCCAACTTTACAACAGAAATAAACTTTTGCAGCCTGGTACACACAAAAAACAAAACGAAAAAGTTTCGTTTCTATACCTAGATATCACATTCATGACAACTGCACAGATGGTGAATTTTTTTTTTCTGTAACTCATCAGTTTCAATTATATTAAGCTGTACAATTGCGCATAATTAAGAGCATGCCTGATTTGAGTGACAGCTGCATTACAGGTGTCAATCTGCTAGCTGTCTGTTCTGCAACACTTTAGCTAACCAGCTGACTGGAATCGGTAAACTTGACTTCTTAGCTGTATAGACCTTGCAGAGCATCCTTATTCTTATTTTAGACAGAATATGGCTTGCTGTGACGTAAAAAATTTTTAGCATTTAAGCTAAGTGTAAGCTAAGCTAGCTTGCTTTGCTAACTTAGTAGGTGTGTTCCAACCAAAAGCCATACTCGCTCTATTCTGCCCATTTATGGATGAACCTGGGGTTTAGGCGGAGTTAGCTCCTGCCAAGTTTGCGACGATGAGAGGCTCCCACAGCTGAGCTTCAAATCCTCCCTTCAGGAAACCTATGTGTGACATCGTGGAGGATTTGTGTAGTTCTTCCTTTATACAGTCTGTGTGTCAGATGGAGAGATGGGATCCTTTTTCTTTTTACCACTAAGCAATGCATGAAGCGGAGGAAGCAAGTGTCCTCTTTCCCTAATCTCAATGATAATCAATCAGTCCAGGGTCATGGGGGCTCAGAGATCTCAGGACACACCCTGGATGGGGTGCCAACCCAAACACAGACTCACACACTTCACCATACACTACGGACAATTCTGGAACACCAAGCAACCAACACTGCATGTATTCAAACTGTCAGAGAAAGCTGGAGAGTCCGTAGGAGTTTCATCTGTATGAAAACTATGAATTTTCTACCAGCATATTGAACTTCGTGCAGTAGCTTGTTTGTACTTTTGTTCCTCTACTTTTCCACTCATTACTTTGTTGCTACAACAAAAACCCTGACCTTATCATACAGCAGGAGTGTAGACAGATCTGGAGCCATCTGTGTGTGCATATGTATTTTTCGAATAAAGGTCATCTAGGAACTTCACACTCCTAATGAGTGCTCTACCCAGAATAAAGCAAAACACAATCACTCCTACGCTTTCGAACAGTCTCTATTTTTACTCCTTCCCATCCCCAATGACAAAAGCTACACCTCTGCTTAAATGAAAATATACCAAATTATCTAAAAAACACACAGAGGAAAGGGGAAAGTACTAAAACCTCTAAATATGTAACTGCAGATGTGGGCACACTGTATCCAGGCCAATCCAATACTAGAAGGCATTTGAACATCTGTTCACATACAAACATTTGAAGGCATAGGAACGTTAATGAAATGAGATCTTCATGGCATAGTATTGTATATTTATAAATGTTTAACAGTCTTGTGGATATGGCCTTTAGAGATGAACTGTCAACTTTGTGAAAGTTGGAACTTAAAAACCATAACTATGTATAAAAGTGAAAGTAAGAGCATATCCATACGTTAGTTCCACCGGATAGAAACTACTGTAAACAGCTGTGTTAACATAAGAAAAACACTTGTTAGTGAGACTAATCAGAAAAACAGACAATTTGCTAGGGAAGAAAAAGATTTCAGAGGGATGAAAAAGAGTCAAGTGGTCTGATTTCAGACAGAGAGCGGTAGGCATGTCAGGGTAAGAAGGGAAGCACATGAAGCGATGTACCAATCATGCATGGTGCCCACAGTACAAGCCTCTGGAGGCAGTGTTATGATCTGGGGTTGCCTCAGCTGGACAGGTCTAGACTCAGCAAAGTGATGTGGCAATAAAATAAAGTCAGCCGATGACTTGAAATGTACTGAATCACCAGGTTATTACATCAATTGAGTTTTCTTCGCTCATGGCACAGGCATATTTCAGAACTCAAACTGTGAAAGAGTGGTTCTGGAAGCATGAGGAATCCTTTTTCGCACATGAAAATCATTTTCAAACATTTTGGCCGGGCTTTTTGTGGGACCTCACCATTACACTGAAGTCTCTAAAATCAAGGCATGATGCCGAACATAAAGGGCTATCTCTAAACACTGGCTATGTGCTAGCAATTACTTTGATAAAGAGTAATCTTTATCAAAGTAAATTTCTTTTGTAAAGTTTTATTTTGATAAAAACTGCATGCCTTTGTGAAACACTTGCATGTGTTGGAGGGCAAGTGACGTGCATGTGACGGCATGTGATTCAACCCAGGCTCTCGCCTACTTTTGTTAACCAACTGATTGACCTTGCCGTGTTCCATGAAGGAGAACCTCTTGAGCGTGTTGTGCCCTACATTCCCTTCAGTCCCATGTTGTCCAGACGGCAGAAATTCTATCATCGGTGCAACTATTTACCTGCCAATGAGAGAAGACACAAGGAGCTCGGAATAAACTGAGACCCACTGAGAAAAAGACACCGGTCAAACAGACAGGCCGGATCCCCTGCCCCTCCCTCGACCTGTCGTTCTATAAGGAACATTCTGCTCTGCTACCTGGGCCTCACCGTGTGCTTTCTGTTTGTTTTACATCATCTTTCCCAGTAACATGAATAAAGCAGTCATCCCCGAGCACGCAGTAGGAACCTACCCAGATGCTTCAAGGGAAATAAACACACACCACGTCATATACTCGCTCTCAAATGGTGCTGAAGGACTCAGCATTCATACCGAGAAGGTCTTGGCAGTGTCAAAGAGAAGACATGTCTGAACGGTCTTTCACAATCAATCACACAGCTGTGGGGTAAAGTCCAACAAAAACGATGGAATTCGGAATTCATACTAAGAATAAAGAAATATCAAAGAGAGCTGATAAGATAAAGTATGACCGGATAAGTGCGGTTGGGTCATCCTTTATATCTGATGACCATCAAATATCCATCAGTGAGCTAATAACCTGCAAAACATCACTCATACACATCACTACCAAAGTAATGAAGCATTTCTGTGAAAGGCTACTGCTATATCTCAGTCCTGAGCTCATTACACGCACAGTTTAATCAGGTCGGGGAGCACCTACGTAGAACACACCACACACTGCACACCTACATCGTCTCGCACTCTCCAACAATTCGTTTATTAATCCTGCATATCATCTTATTACATACTGTCTGAGTGTAACAACCTAAATTGAACAGTATTAGTAGGTGATGCATAACTAAACGAGTGTGAACCAGTTTTTAGAAAGACATTCAGGCCACGGATTTCTGTTTCAAAGGCTCTGACTAAATAAAAGTTCACTTTGAAAATGACTTGACATGAAGTTTGAGAAACTCTAAAATATTCCAAAAACGATAAGAAAAAATCTAGACAATACAAAATTGGCAGGATACATAATCTATACTAAAATCACAGACACATATTACACTGAAGCATATCTCAGAGGATCAGAGCACTACAGTATGTACTTGACATACTTGGCAAAGGAGATGTGTAGGAGTAGACGCAGGCTCTGCGAGCCCAGCACAGAGGGAAGGGGCTGCATCCGCTGCTCTCCATACGCTCGCCTCTTCCCCCTGCTCCTCCACCTGGTTCTCTCTCCCAGGCCCAGCGGCTCTCCGGCTCACCCTCACGCACATGGGGAGCGGGGGGCCGCCCAGGCCCACCTTGGCCCTCTATGACCTCTGTTCTGGCAGCGGTAGGGTGGAGAAATTTGGCCGCTCGTTAAGCGAGGTACCCTGATCGTCGCTGGCGCAGAATATTCCCAGCAGGTGTAGTAAGACGATAGAACAGCCGACAGAGAAATCAATGCAGCTGGAGGAAGACAAACTCAATCATCTATATCAATATGAGCATACTGATCCGGTAAATCCAATAGAGCTTTACAGGGAAATCCAAGCCTTAGACAAGTGACACTTTAAAAACTAATTCAGGGGCTGGAACAGAAATCCTCAGGCGATGAAATGAAGCTTCCTGGAGGACACCTTCTCTAGCGGTCCTTTCAGAGGTGATATCCAGAATGAAATGGTAAGCAGCGCTGCAGTGTGTGCGTGCATGTGTGCGCGCGTGTGTGTGTGTGTGTGTGTATGCGCTGTGTGAGCATTTGTGCATGACTTGGGAAGAGGAAGAGTGAGGAATGGAGCCGGTGAGAAAGGAAAGGGTGGGGAGCGAAAGACAGAGAACGGGTAAAGCAAATCAGGGCAGCTGAAAAAGGGGGAGGAGTTACCTTACCAATATGCCAATTCTTCTCAGCAAACTCTTTTGCTATTTGCTCAGTTAGAATGTTTTTTAAACATCACATGATCAAGCCCAGTGGCTGCAGATCAGGTTTGATGAGTGCGCTTCACCGCACATCAGCACAATGGCATCCGAACAAATGCACAGAGATGTTACAAAAAGTATGACGGAATTTATAGAAACCACCCTGACCCACAATATTACATTTCATTACTGAGATTAATCTGCATATTTATATTCTTTGTATATTGATAATCATTCAGCGATTTCAAAAAACAACCCATGATTAATTAAATGTTCATGATATTGCAATAGCAAATATTTCACCTTTTATATACAGTGTGATGTGTTATTGCACCAGATAGTAGAATTTCATTTATTTAATGCTTTTTGTGCTTTAATTAATTTACTTCAGTCTGTGTATAAGATTTAGAGAAATATTAGAAATATAAAATATTTCTATTTTACAAAATAATAAATAATAAAAAAAACAAACAATAATTTATATACAAGACAAAAAAGATGTATTAAAGTAATATATTAAGTAAGAAAAGTAAGTAAGTCAAAAGTAAGAAAAGTAAGAACAAAGTAAGCAAGTTACAAGCTATAAAAAAAGAAAAAGCTATTAAAAAAAGAAAAAAAATTGAATTAAACAACATCAGTGTTATGACCTGTGGCTGCTTTTCAGTTGGTGAAGTCTAGGCTCAGCAATGTTATGTGGCAATAAAAAGAAGTCGGCTGATGACCTGAATGTACTGAATGACCAGGTTATCACATCAATGAGTTTTTATTCTCTCATGGCATGGCCATATTCCAGCACTCAGATTGTAAATGCTGAAGACTGATTGTGAAAGAATTATTTTCACACATGAACTGGCTATTACACTGTGTGCTACAATCAAAGCTAAAGGTGACTGAATAAAATCTAAAGCTAATTATTTGCATGAAAGAGCAGAGGAGGCCAAAAAGGCCACAAAGGAAGAAAGTTGGTTGAGGCTTTTGTGGAAATAACACCTAATTAGACTGGCTCTTCCCTAAAATGTCTGGTGATAAAAAGCAACACGGATAAGGTCACTACAGAACTACATCACTCTTACTTACAAAGATCTACACATAAGAACAATGTCTTATAATGCAGCTTTTCATAAATGATCCATATTACTATGAAGCCTGAAATAAGAGGACAATCATGCTGACATTCACGCTCACATTTTAGCTAAACATATTACCAGACCCTAAGACGGGATGAAGGCAGATGAATTAATCAGTGAATTATATTACTGGAAGAGATCTTTTTTCTAACTTGTTTTTTTTTCATTTATCAATAAGTTCTTATACTACAATTATATAATTATTTTACCTGGTCACATGATGTAAACTCAAACCACATGATGTTTAAAAAAAAAAAAAAACACAGACTGACAAAGTGCTCTCTCGGTGGAAAGTTGCAGAAAGCTTTATGGATCTAATAATAAGACAAACTGTCCAAATTAATCTCTTTTTCAGATTCCACAGAAATTAAATTTACACTGTATTTATGGTATTCCTGGATACAAAATGCTGGATAAATGAATTAATTAAATATATAAATGAAACAGTGCCTACACACTGCTCTCTGACTAATGTGACACACATATGAAATAACACAAGATAATCCATGCTGTTATATAAAAATAATATATTCTGGGGTGATATAATACGGCCCTACGCAATACTTGCATATTTAGTTATTTATATAAATACTTATAAATAAATACTTACAAATTTATTTTACATATTTAATGTAAAATTTGAGAATTCAATCACACATTGGTATAAACTAACAAACCTCTTAAATAACAAAACATCTCCCACTCAACTCATGTTTGCTTGTCTTTCTCTGGTGACCTTAGTCTTTATGTCTATTCCCTACTAAAGTAAAGGTATAATCCCCACAATAGAGACAAGATAGTTTCATTTCCTGCCACCCAGCCCTCCCACAGGAACTGCGCCGGCTCAAATATCAGCCCGGAATCCATTGTGTGTTTAAAACTGGCCTTTATGGTCATAGTACAGCAGCCTTACATGATAAACTCCCCACGTCTGAAATGGCATACCACCCCCGCCCCCGCCCCCGCCTGTCCCCGTCTGAAATCTGTGTACACCTCCAGTCAGGGCAGCGAAGATAAAAACCATGAATGCAAGTTATGCTTACGGTAATTACTTTTAAACATTTTAGGGATAGTTTAGACATCTGCTTACCTCCGTAGTATGAAATCCTGGCAATATCTGCAACAAAACAGAGAGAAAAAGAAAGCAGTTACACATCAGTCTGAACAACACCAAGACTACACAGCATCCATTTAAGGCAGTGTGGTGCACACGAGAGTGTATTGGGAGCTGTGACAGAACACAGAATGGCGATGTGTCTGAGAGGAGAGAGCCCTCTAGCTGTACAGATAAAGCATCGATAAAAAATATACTAGCAGTTAAATAGTAAAATACTAAACAAACAGAGGTAACTATTCATTACTGATATGTAAAAGATTAATGATACGTCTTTGTTTAAATCTACTAAAGAGATTTTTTTGCCTCTTTTTAGAAGGTGGGGTTAATTACAAATAACTATTAACATAAGACTGTTAACATTTGTTTAATGAATGACCACAACTGGCTAACAGAAGCATGTTATATGTTATAAGCCTGTATACAGGGAGTGCAGAATTATTAGGCAAATGAGTATTTTGTCCACATCATCCTCTTTATGCATGTTGTCTTACTCC
>JAOVVA010000048.1:23452070-23464831 GCA_028565275.1 Leiocassis micropogon
ACATTTTGTGTGACAAACATGCAAAAGAATAAGAAATCAGGAAGGGGGCAAATAGTTTTTCACACCACTGTATATATGTTACGCTACAGTAATATATATAGCTGAACATGGTTATGTTTGAGCACGTCACATTGATTTTTTTTTCCCCTATATAAAATGTAAAGACACAAAAGCTGGAATGCACATTGAGAATACACCCCTCTGACATGTCTCATTTATCAAGCCTCTGCATATTTCATAAACCGATGTTTCAGAAAACTCAGAATGATTTAAATCGGTATTAAATATTCATTGTATTAGTGTTTGACTGAGATATGAGAAGAAGATATGAGACTGTGCTAATCTGCTCAAGGATCAAGTTAGGAACAGTGCAATACATGTCGAATGGTGATATGACTGGATCCTGCCTCAGCGTTCCAGTAGTATTATTGCTGCTGGGCTTGCACTAATATTACACGTCTAACTTCTGGATGTACGTTTCGAGTCCAAAATACTCCCAGATCCCCAATTCAGGCTTCTAAATTTAATTCACCTCAACATTTGCTCTTCTGAATGAGGCACAGGGGTGTTAATCCTATTTTTGATGTTTCCACAGTACCTATATAGTTTATCATCTCATACACAAGAATACACCTTGTTAAGTAACATGTCTAACTTTGTCAAATTAAATTCTACCCTAAAACATGCTCCATCATGAATCTTTATACTGTAATATCTGTGATATGTTTAGTAATTCTAGTGTTTATTGTTGGGCGGTGCTGTAAATACAATATTCATCTTGGTAGTGAGAAGTAATAGCTGTGTGCTGTGCTGCCACAAACAGAGGACATTGTTAGAGCAGCTACAAAAGCATTTAATTTAAACATTAACCGCTAAAATAACTATTGTTCAAATTAAGGGATAACGAACAGAAAAAGAGCAAGAGCCTATTTTCTCACTCACCATTATGCAGTGACATTTAATGTCATATTTATGAGTAATCACCCACAGAAGTGGGAAAGACAACAAACCCTGGACTCTAGACTCTCTAGACTTTGTCTAGACTGTGACCTACAACACAACAAGCACGATGACTGAGGTATTGTGATGAATGTTGAAGCTTTTGATCTGTCTGAGCAGGTGAGACAAGCTGGACAGAGTGAAGGACTAAAGCGCTGCTGCATCACTCTCTTAAAGTAGGACATCACTATCAGGAGGTGATCAAATTCTACTGTGACTAACATAAGAAACCATTAACCAAAGTGAAAAAAAGACAGATACATTTTTAAGTAAAAAACAAAATTATATTATATAATTAAACTTAGACATCTTGCTTATAGTTCATTTATAGTTCAATGTTTGTTTGTTTCAATTACACCTCATTTCAAATATCCTGTTGGTTTCATTCATTTTCAATAAATAAGCAAAGAATGTTAATAAAATACTCACTAAACTGGGTTTACAGAACATATATACATATTTTTTTAACATAGCTGCTTCTAAAACAAGAGCATTCTATCTAGACAATTAAAACAATCATTGATGTACTGAGGAGCTCACTTCATTTACACCAAAGCATTTAGAACACTTTATGACCTGTACAGACAATTAAGGTTTTTTTATTATTATTATTATTATTATTATTATTTGTAATAGTATTAGTAGTAGAATAAGTATTATTATTAGTAGTAATAGTAGTAGTATCATTATTATCAAATTAATATAACAATTATAAACCCACTGTTCAAACTTTTATTTAGTCATTGGCTTATTTTGGCAAATGAAAATTTGCTCACATAAAAATAAAGAATTAATAAAAGGAGTCTAATGGTAATGTGGGGTGTGCGCACAGAGATGTTTCTATTTATATTAGAAAAATATTGTACAGCTTTTTATCTTATTGAAACACACAGAAAAATAAAAAAAACGAATAATTTTAACACTAACTCTATAAATTTAAATGTCAATTAAATGTATTTCTTTTAGAAGGCCTTGTGCATTTATCACTTATTTAAACACAAAATATATTAATGAATGAACCGTATCAAACTTTAACTTTTACCTAATGACACGATGACTACCTTATGATTTGATTTCCAATACCGTGGATTCACAAACATAAACTACTGTAGCCACTGCATATACACTCGCTGACCACTTTACTAGGAACGTTTTCTCCTTCACACTATTACGAGCCAATCATGTGACTGCACCACAGTGCAGAATATAATGAACATACCTGTGAATATTTAGTCTACAGAATACAACAGTCTCTAGGGTTTTCACAACATGGTTAAACTCTACATTAACTCAAATAACCACTCATGTACCACTCAACTTCTGCACAGCCATGGTTAGCAGAAATGAGTCAAAGAACTTTAATAGTGTAGAGTTTTTCAGAACTGATTTATTCCCTTTTTGTGTGATGCACTTACTTTTGAGAGCCAATTTTGTAAACACTTATAATCAATAGCTATATTCATTAATATTATATTAATATTAATCACATTCCATTTTCTTGATGAGTAAAACTAGCAAGCATAGTGGAGCTTTTACTTGGGTAAAGTAAGAAATAATCTCTTCATATTGTCCCAGAAGTCCCTAATATTCAACCAAACAGCAGCTGCTCAGGGAACCACCTGCCCAATAAATTCTGTATTGTTTTGAGCTCAGGCTAGACATAAAAGTCATAAAACACTAGAAATTCAGCAGGATGTAATGTTTCAATGATGTTTAAATTGTCTGCTTATGCTGATTCATGCATCCCTTTTTTCTCAGAGACAATTCATCACAGAACTGATCCCATCTGAATACAATATTAGTTTCTGATCAAAATTAATTATTATAAACAAACTCTGCATATATTTTTATTAGTGGCGTAATGGACCGTAGTTGATCAGTGATTTGTAAGAATCCCTCCACACGGTTCGTCATGCATGAGACCCAAGAATTAATTCAACCATCAAAGTGAGGGTGACCTCGCCCTCTCTCTGTACTCCACAGGGTTGCCAGGTCACACTGACAAAATTCCACCTACACAGCGAGTCCCACTTCAATTAAACAAACCAAGCATTTTTTATAGTCATCAATTGTTTAATTATTTATGAACATACTTTCGTTTCACTATAAACAGCCTAATATCTGTATTACTTGCCATCAAAAACACTTTTCCCCAGGGCCAAGATGATAAAAAGTAGGCCAATTATGATTATTTCGAATGACTATAAAAATCTAGTAATCATGTAGCATCAAGTAATAATGATGGAGACAAAAGTGAAAATATTGGGAGAATGAAAAGATGGTTGAAATGGATGGAAAAAGAAGTTGAAATTTATTACAATTTAGCTTGTTTTGCAAAACGCTCACAATCCAAGGTTCCATTGTGTGTGTAAATACAGAGACAGCCAAAAAATACACACTTCAGGAAAAGAAAAATAGTGCAATATATATTATATTAATTAAAATATATTATCTATTATTAATCATATTAATTTACTGTATAACATCTAGCAATAAATTCATCTAGCAAAAGTTTTTTTTCTTTTCCTGAAGTGTGTATACACACACCATTGTAATTACTGAACAAGGTCTGTGCGAGCCAGCTCTCACTACCCTGGCATACAGATGTTTGGGGCAGTCAGAGTTCATGAACCAAACTCTAGACAACTTTAATAGTGCACACCGGTGACTCAGCTGTGACTCATATCTGCACAGACTCGTTAACTATCAAAGGTAACCGAGTCAATCGAGGGAAAACTGTGATGAGTGTGTGATGAGTGACCATGAAAAATTATCACAGCACACAAAGTTGTGCTCTATAAGCTGTAAACCTCCAAGAGCTACAACATTACGAGCTGGGTTGTCTACAAATTGCAAGATAGTTTACCTTTGTGTTTTGCTAATACAATAACTATCTAAGTTTTTCAATAACAACATCAACTGATTTATATTATGGGATGGAAAGAAAATCAGTGATTGTTTATTGAATATTGACTAATCAATAAGCTCTGCCTATTTTACAGTGAAATATCAGCATCATGGAAATGCTGAATTTAGTTTTCACTAGCTTAGTATTTATACAATTAAATAGGTTGTTTTGATTTTAGGAGAGTGGGGTTGCAAATTTCATTAAAAAAATTCTTAAACAATAATCAAACTTATTAATCAATAAATCATTTCAAATGTGGAGTCAATGAATCAAGGATTTGTGGAGACCCAAGCCTTCAAAAAAAAAAATAAAAAAAAAATTGTGTGTGTGTGTGTGTGTGTGTGTGCACGCGCGTGTGTGTGCGTGTGCATGTAGCAAGCATGTAAGGAGCCAGGCTAGTAAGGATAGCTAAGCTAATGTTAATTTACAGCTGGGTTGTCGAGGTTACCACGACGTGCTAAACAAACTTTATCCTTGAATTTTTTTTAATGGGTTAAATTTCTAATGTCAATTTACCGGATAAAAATGAATCCTTAATATCACTAATTTTAACCCCTTGTAAGAAATGTGTTTGATTTGCAGTTACATGTTTAATATAGACAGCATGTACAGTAATTGGATCATGACTGTGCATAACTGTACAAAACATATCCAGGTTTTAACCTAAGTAAATTGAAAGAAAAGCAAAAAAAATACCAAACATTTCTGAACAAAGCAGAGCTGTCAAATTATGCTGTAGGCAACTAGAAGTAGATCAAGTGATCTTCAGTTTTTCCCTTGAAATATTTCATTCTGTTTTGTTTTTTTTATTTGGATATATGACTAACATTTGAACATATGCCCTAAAATACACTCCAAACCTACTGTATGTTTGAATTGACAACAATAACAATTTAATCATTTAAAAAATATAAACACTGTCAAATTTTCAGTGGACAAACTGAAAGTAAAAAAAAACTAAATCAGTCAAAAGAAATTCAGGATAAATCCACCTTGAGATGCCAAAGTAATGCATTTAGGTGTCAAATTGTCTCACCTTGATCAAAATCTAAACAAACCTCTCAAAATTTCCATCCTCACTGTATTGTACAGTATTATCGTGTCTGCTAGACTAGCTTGTATTTGATCAGCACATCTACACCATCTACATAAGCGCTGTATGTTGAATGTTAATTTGTACTTTGACTATCCAGACCTATAGCCTAAAGCAGATCGCTGTTAACGTACGTCTCCTGGAATTCATCACAAGACATTTCAGCTGGAACCGTGATATATGCCGCGCCTGGTCTTGTCTTTGTATTCCTCCTAACCCTGACTTATTTAGTGTAGAGTGAATTCTAAATCCGTGCCTGGCCAATTCAGGGAGAAAAAAAAACCCTTCCTGTCTCATCCTTTATCTTCAGAGATAAGGACACTACCATTCTGTTTACTCCAAATCCTGCCCTCGCGGCCACGCTAACGCTCTTCAGCCTGGTCTGAACTAAGGCATAATCCGCACCAGCTATAGGCTTACAAAAAATCTATCAGAATTGACATACCTCCAGTGGTACAGCTCATTAAACTCCAAAACTGCATCATGTATTCCCATGTATCAAGCCGAAAGACGGACTCTTTCTCTAGAGCATGATTTGTTGTTTGCATTATCTGTGGCCTGTTCGTGGCATTACAGCATACCTAAGGCTTCCTGCTACTCACACACCTATAGAGCTCCCTGCACCGGCACCTCCCACTCCCTCTTTCTCTTTCGCGCACACACACACCAGCTATGACTTGCCACGACGAGCACCTTGCATATCTACTTACTTAATCAAGCAAGTTCCCTCACATGCCTACAGAAACCACTTGGAGTAGACCGTTATTCTTATTTCGAGGGCACAAAACTTAACTCGTCTCAGAAGTAAACACTGAAAACACCTTAATGCAGGCAAACAAATGAGGTCAATCTCCTTAAAGCAGATGATGACAGTTATAATGTTAAAATGTTTCCAGGTTGCAACATGAACTGAGACTTCTTTAAGACAGCTCCAGGAGATCGATCCTGATCTCGGGTGTGGAATTTTCACACGTCCTCCACATGGTTGTGCAGTTTTCCTCAGAGTTCTTTGCTTCCTTCCCAACTCCTAAAAGCATGCCAGGAGGTTGATTAGCTAAAATTCTCCTAAATGCTAAATTGTGTTCGGTTTGCAGCATTGCAATTCACTTGTGCATTGTGTGCACTTTCGCATCTCATCTATGATTGGTTAGATGCTTAACTGAATGGCACTGGATGATGTTCCAAAGTAAAGCCTGGTCCTCAGAGTTTAGCGATCAGTTCCCGATCTTCCGGGAAACGTGTCAGGATGCCTAATGTTACCTTTATATGAAGCAAACATGCACAGAATGAATATTTGTTCTCGACCAAAAATAAATAAATAGATAGATAGATAGATAGATAGATAGATAGATAGATAGACTAAATGAGACACTGGACCAACATCCAGTGCCTCTTTGGGTGAGAAAGGTGCACTGACTGGCTCATATTTAACGTGTAGTAAACACCCTGGAGGGGGTGCCAATCCATCCTAGGGCGCACACATACACACGCTCACACGATCATGCACACACAATACAGGCAAACTGGGAACTCCAATTAGCCTAATCTGCATGTCTTTGGACTGCGAGAGGAAACCGGAGTACCCGGAGGAAACCCACCAAGCACAGGAGGAACATTCAAACTGCATGCACACAGACCCTGAAATCAAACTCTCGATCCTGGAGGTCCAAAGTGACTGTGCTAACCACTAAGCCACCATGCCGTACTTTGAATGGCCTGTTATTCTGAATATTTAATAATAATAATAATAATAATAATAATAATAATAGTAATATTTTTGCCTCAGGTGGCTAAGATCTGGGTTTTGTGCCCCAGCACCAGTAAGGTGCCGCTGATGGGTCCTTGGGTAAGACCCTTAACCCTACACTCACTCACTGGAATATTAGGAATATTAGGGTCCATGCAAATACACCTGAGCGCAAATGTGAAGCAGATTGAGAACTTTATGTTAATGTTTAGAGAACCGAGTTTTTTTGGTTAGTTTAAAATTAACTTGAAAAGGAAAACAATGAATAAGTGTGTGAATAAGTGAGTGAGTGAAAGAGAGAATGAATGAATGAATGAATGAATTAGTGTGAATGAGTGAGTGAATGTTTGAGTGGATGAGAAGGTATAAAACACCAGTAACTTTCTCAGTTTTGTGTTTGTCCTCCAATCTGAGCTACAGCGATGTTGCCTGTGTGACAATATGCTAGTCACAGAGCACCAACACTGCTACGTGCAACAAACAAAACCGGATTATGTGTGTATGCATGTGTGCGTTGATGTGCGCGCGAGACTTATACATCACAAAGGAATTTAATAGTAAATGTGAGCATTTATTTTATTACTGAAATATGAGATGAATGGCTGAGATTGTTTCCCTTCGCTATATCCTCATCCATGACCAGTCCAGTTTAATAACACCATAACGGCACCCAAGTCAAATTGTTTGAGTAACATAACCGCAACCGAGCCCGTTTCAAAATCTAGAAACAGCCTAGAAACAGTGACGGTTAGGGAATAATACTGCTGAGCTAGCGGAGTTGTTTGGCTCGGGCGATGCTAACAGGCTAACAGCAGTGCAAGTTACCGCTATTAGAAACAGAGATTCCGTGCGGAGGATCCGGACTCGCTCTTACCGTCTCCGGTCCATCCGTTATTCGGGAAGCCGCGCTGGTGTTTGTCGCTCTTGAACAGCGCGTTTATTCGCTTCGTGTGGATGATGTCCTTAGCTCGCGGTGTGTTTTGCTTTAAAATCTCGGTGGGGTCCGGTGGGGTCTCGGCTCCTCAGCTCTCACCACAGGCAGAAACTCCCTCTTCTGTTCGCAGCCGCTCAGCCCCGCTGCATCCTGCGCTGCTGATGGAGCCAACATGGCTGACTGGCCAGCGCTGCGTGACCTCCGAGCCCACAGCCGGCTAGCGGGACGCGCACAGTGTACAAACAACACGCTTCCCCAATCATTCACAAATACAGAGAGAGCAAACCCTGCCCTGTAAACTCAACACTTTTAAAGACAGGAACATTAATGTAAAGTTGGAATAAAGGTTGAGGGTCACATCATGACACAATAACACCATGAATACTAGGCTAGTGCATGATAAAAAAAAAACAACAACACATGTATTCTCTCTTATACAGTATGTTTAGTTGATTATTTTAATTCTGAGTCGTCCAAGGAATAGGCGTGTTGCCTGCTATAGCTAGTTCGGATCATCTCTGTGGCGTGCTGGTTAGCACTTTGGCCTTGCACAGCCAGGGTCGAGGGGTCAATTCTCGCCTCAGGACTGTGCGCGTGGAGTTTGCTTGTTCTCTCCAAGCGTGTGGGTTTCCTCCGGGCACGTCGGTTTCTTCCCGCAGTCCAAAGACATGCATTCCCAAATTGCATGTACTTTGGGTGTGCGTGTCCTGCAATAAACTGGCACCCTGTCCTATGTGCTCTGCTGGATTAGGCTCCAGGCCCTGTGATCCTGTACAGGTTAAGCGGTATAGAAGATGAATGAATGAATGAATGAGTGCACATCATCTACAGTTCCTAATCAAGGTTCTGTGAAGGATTCAACTTCTAATAAATGGTTTTACGATTTATGGTTTTAGAACAGTGTGATGATGACAGATAATGATCCCAATGTATCGGCCTATGTTTTGCAGGCAGTACATGAGACCTCCAGATACGTTCTGTAGTCCACTGTGTAATACACTTTGGCCAAGCTACCAGAATACAAACCAAGCTGATAGACCAACTTTACCAGCTGCCAAGTTATTGTCCAGCTTCCTTAATAAATGAATAAATTGTTCAACTGACATGAGAAATGCAGCAGGGTGGTATGGCAATTTGTTCAGTGTCAGGGTAACATGGTTAATTCACCTGAAAGCCTAATATAATAGACACACAATCTTTTCTATGCCAACATTTTTTAACTTGAATAACATTTTTAAGGGCCCTTGGACTCATTCTTACTTCTATTAGAGATTTTGTACATCTCTGAGATCTCTGTCCTTTGTAGAGGGACAGTAGATGTGATAGAGCAGGAAAAACACAAAAATTAAATTGCACAGACAGGGGGGGCTCCTCCAGAATAAAACATATTTTTTGACTTTTATACCAAAAAATTCAGTGCATAGTGAAGGAGAAGGAGTATTATTTATTTCCTTTAGCCAGCAGCAGGAAAAGTGAAGAAAGATATAGGGTCTTATTGTGAAGTGCCATCACTGGATATAATTGTTTGTTTGGTTTTTATTCTGTTTCTCTGACAATTTCTTTGCCTAATTCAGATGAATCCCCCATGTACATCACATTTACAAGGGAGAGACTTGGAAGTTTTTTTGTTGTTGTAAATTTACACTTTGCCAGCAGCTGCAAGATCGCATGTTCCTACATGATATCACTACTGTGCTGCAGTAAAAAGGTATCTCTTCCAAGGAGTGACCACACCCTGTGACCCCACCCTGTGACCCCACCCTTTGTTCCTACCCTCTGTTCCTGGCATACTGTAGGTGCTGTATCCTGACCAGGACAAAGCATTTACTGAAAATGAATGAATGTTAGGTCATGATTTTATACTTTAAAATAGGCTGACACGGATTTCCCATTAGCAACATTAAGCTTCAAACTTAGCTAGAGTACTATTATTTCAACAGTACTATTATTTTAACACCGTATTAAAATTCTTATGGTGACCAAAAATGCCTCCCAACATTGTGCTGTTGTTGAGATCACATCTCGAGAGCCACATAAAATGCACACACACAAAACAATACTCAATGATTCACTGTTTCATCTAATGATCTAACTCTAACTTTCAAGAAAAAAAAGAAGAAAAAAAAATGAAAGCAACAGTATTTTAGCATGAATAATAGCTGCACACCCACATGCACTGGGGAGAGATGGAGATGTGTATCTTCTCTGTCTCTGTCTAAATGCACACATCGCAAAAATTCCTTCCTTTTCCATGTCAGTGCCGTGGTGCTCCTCTGGGGTCTTTATTGTTGTGGAGTAGCCTCCTACAGGCAATTCTGAGACAGGCCAATCACAACTCTCTGCATGGGCGAAAGACATGCAGCCTGAATTCTTCATGAGCTCTAGTGTCAGCCAAGGACCACATTCTCTCTGAAAACTCTGACCTCATATTCATAAGGTTTCAATTATCATTAAAGAGTCTGAGCTATAGTTCTGTATTAAGGAGGAACATACAAGTGAAGCTTTACATGCCATTAGTTCTCACTGATATTATAGCACTATTTGTTTCATTCAAGTGTGGTCCACTTTTTAAATCTGTCATGGCATCTGTCATTTTGTTTTCTTTTGGCTGCTCCCATAAGGGGTCTCTACAACAGATTGTTCATAACACATATTGGATTTGGCACAGGTTATACACCAGATGCCCTTCTTTACATAATTTTTGTCTGGGCTTGGGACAGGCTTTGAGTGTGCACTGAATTAGGATTCCCCATCAGGGAATTAAACCCTGATCTTTTGCAAGAAAGCAACAATACCCCTTCAAATGTCAACATTCACTTTCACCAATAACATCTGTGAGATTATACAGTATATTGCTTGACAGAAGTGGAACATCTGTGGAGCCCCTCCACCTCTGGCTTAGATGTGCTGTGATGCTTTTCAGGTTACCCTGGATCTAAAGAGTGTTTATTTTACTTACTTTTGAGTCACTATAGATTTTCTGTCAGCTTAAACCAGTCTGGTCCTCCCCTTACAAACGCCAGTCTCTCTCATCAACAAGTCTTTCAGCTGAAAGACCCTCTACTCAAAGGATGTTTTTTTTTTTTTTTTTTTTTTTTACCATTTTTTCACCTTTCTATATAAATATTAGAAAATGTTGTGTGAAAATCCTAGGAGATCACCTGTGGAAGTATTTATGTGTGAGAAGAATGTGTCTAAATAATAATGAGATGAATAAATGAATGATGAATGAAATGTCTCTGATGAGCAATCTTGAGAGAAACCAGACTCAACAGGGAACCCATCCTCATTTGGGTGATAACGGATAGAAATGATATAACATCATGTGTGTTATGCAGCTGAAAGTTCAATATAACAGAAATTCTTTAAATTAACATGAAGTCCAGTTCAGCACAGGGAGTCAGCAGGTGCAAAGGGCAGATGGGGTCTGGATCACTGGAAGCACAGGAGCAGCATGTGTAGCTCCAAACCATCAGGAAGCAGAATTCAGCTGGAGCTGGTCCTTCTCTGGATGCCTCAGGATCCTCGCAGGGTTGGCCTTTGTCTCCTGAAGCTGGCACAATCTCTCCAGATGCCTCGGGATGGGTAAAAAAATAAAGAACAGGTGAAAAGAATTAGCGTAGTTGCCTGGAGTATGAGGTTATGGGATGAATTACGTGTATGCCAGATTACAGAGATGCGTCTTGAGTCTACTTTTAAACTGGGAAACTGTGTCTGAACTGTGCCTCGAACATTTTCTGGAAGGCTATTCCAAAGCTTTGGAGCTAAATATGAAATATGATCTAAGAGCTTTGGTTAATGATTTCATCAAGCATTAGAATGGGATAAAAATGTGATCTCTGTTATCTTTCCCGTGGCTTCCCAAGGGACAATACTATAGAAATGAAAATTGGATATACATTAGAGTAGTCAATGTGCAGCTTCTATAACAGTACAGATTTACTGTCCTCTAACAATAAACCAACATGCAGACTAAATTATCTAAATAACTGGCAACGCAAATAAGTACACTCTAAGTAAACTCTGTCCAAAGGTCAGTATTTTGTGTGAGCACCATTGTTATCTAGCACAGCCTTAATCCTCCTGCCCATGGAATTCACCAGAGCTGCTCGTGTTATGGCAGGGATCCTCTTCCACTCCTCCATATTGATATTACGGAGCTGTTGGATGTTTGACACATGGCGCTTTGCCACCTTCCTCTGGCAGGTGGCGCACCTATTGCCCCATAGGTGCTCAATATCTTTTAGGTGTGGAGACATAATTGGTCACTAACTAACACGTATACATGATGAATAGGACATATGACTTTGCTTGGTTACAGATGGTCACTTTTGTTGCCAGCTCTTTTGACAATAATGGCTGTGATATGTTGAGTTATTTTCAGTACAGTTCAGGACAGTAAATCTATACTGTTACACAAGCTGCACATATAATAGAATGTATGCTGAAATTAGAGGGATGTAATGTAACGTCGCATTATAGTGCGACCCTGTATAAAGCAGCATAAACAATGAGCGAGACAGTGAGTATATATATATATACTAGACTGTTAAGCTGGTTCAAATCTCTCCTCTTTTTGCAGACCTGAATGATATATTGATAACAGCAAACGAAACGAAAACTGTAAACAAGATCAAAACAAGATGAAAACTTGTAGGATACTATTTATATTCATTGACACATTCACACATCTAATACATCTGGTTTTCAATGTCTAAAAATAATTTATATCTTTATTCATTAAAATGTATTCACTTATTCTTGCACATAATAATAATATATTGATTTAAGACACTATTACAAAAGCCTGTAATAGTGTTGTAATGGTGTGTCATTGCCCAATCCTGGAGGCAGGCTAAGCTCTAGGTTTCTCAAATGTTACATTGTATTATAAGCTCTGAGAAAACCATTACAGACATTAAGTGTCACCTTTTGCCATGACATTTGGGGATGACGTATTTTTCTAAATCTTTCAATATTGGTGTTGGCGGATAAAATGTGTGTAACTTATTTATTTAATTATGTCCTAAATATTACCAAGAAATTAAGTGTAGGATGTAGGATTAATGTAATACTGCCA
>JAOVVA010000048.1:23468565-23485038 GCA_028565275.1 Leiocassis micropogon
TGCATCAATGTTTGCTGAAAATATTTTTCCATTTCCAAGAGAGACTGTGTTAACATCTTTTTAATTAAAAAATCACCAAAATCTGTTATTTCTCAAGGGGTGCCTAAACTTTTGCATAAGACTGTACATACACACACTCACACACTACGAGCAATTTGGGAACACCAATTAGACTACTCTACATGTCTAAACCAGAGTAACCCACCAAGCATAGGGAGAACATGCAAACTCCATGCAGACAGAGGTGAGAATCGAATCTGGCCAGGAATCGAATGCGGACCCTGGAAGTGCAAGGCGACAGGGCTAACCACACATCCACCGCGCCGCACTAACCGCAGACACAACTAAATTTAATTAAAAAAAGAAATTCTCTTGAGAAGTGCTGGTTTTATGCAAACCTTCCAAGCAGTTTGTTCTAATGGAGAGTGTTATGGAAATGTCACAGCCTCAGCAATAAAATAAAATATACAGTTTTCCACTTATTAAGGTTTATTGAACCCTTAATGTGTTAGGAAAAGAACACTCATGCATTTTTATGTCCATATCCTGAGTAGATCAACAGTCACCTGTCTCTGTCATGTTGAGAACTCTTGAGTTGAGTATAACCTTAATGTTAATGTAAAAATATATAAAGAATTCTGTCATTATCTTTGTGATTACAGGAGTTGAACTTTGTGACTTTGTGTATGTTTGTGAAGCAGGTTATGAGATTCCATATGCTGTTTCCTGTCTTTACAAGTGGAGGCATGTAAGGCATGACCAATACAGTAAGTCACTAAAATGCGTGACACAGCAAATCACTTAAAAGACAGAATAACGGAACAGTGAAAACACTTACTTAGTTTACAATTTATTTAGTTTTCTGCCTCTTAAATGTTAAATATATATATATATATATATATATATAAATGATGTTTCGACTGTTTGCTTTTACTAGGGGTAACTAGTTCACTAGTGAAGTTCCTGTGAAGGACTGGTATAAATATTGATCCTGTATAAAAGGCCTAATGCAAAAAAAGAGACTAAATATCAAATGAATGCATAAATATAAATCATTACATCTAATGTTAAATTTGAAAATAAATAGAGAATATTTCAAATAGAAAATTAAAAATAATTTAAAAACAATTTATCACATACTGTTCTCCAAACCAGTGCTTAAAAATGACTTTTTACTGTAATTATAAGTTTTTAAATTCATATGTGCATAGAATATTTTTGCTTAAGCAAGTCACATCCAACACACACAGTTGAACTTAACTATGTCCACTTTTTATGTATCAAATTGAAAAATACAAAATATGATTATTTTAAAATATTTTTTTAAACTTCCAAATCCCTCACAACAAATAAATACATCTTATATTCAATAAATTTAATTCAATTCAATTTTATTTTATTTATATAGCGCTTTTAAAAATTGTCATTGTCTTAAAACAGCTTCACAAAAATGAAAAGAAAATTTAAAATGAAAATTTATGGAAGTGTGTATGTGTGAGAAAAATGTGTCTATATAATAATGAGATTCTCCCTGATATGCAAGCCAAGGGTGACGGCGACAGTGGCAAGGAAAAACTCCCGGAGATGGCAATAGGAAGAAACCTTGAGAGGAAACAGAACCAGAACTTTCCAGAAAATTTATTAACACCTGACCAGTCTAATAAGGGCTACAAATATAAACCCTGGGAACTTCAAACCCATTAAAGAAAAGATATAAATGTTAAAAAAAAAAAAAAATCACGCTCACAAATACACATATCAGTCTAAAAGAGGCACATGTTAATTTGCATCATTTAATTAGTAGTACACTATACATGCCACACTCCCTGTGTTTTCCTCAATCATTGTGCACGCCAAAAATGTGAGACCTGGATACTGTAATGTTGGCAAGGTTACATTTCCAATTTATGTACCACACATATATATTACACATGTATTACAACACGGATAACCTGATCATACTGTACTATTAAATGGCTGAACACTGAAATTGGATCTAGTGGTAATGGACCCAGGTGGTTTAAGAAGAATAGCAAAGCAAAGAACAGAAACAAAGTGGGGGAGAGGGAGAAAGAGAGAGAGGTTTGTGTTTTTTGAAGGGTAAAAAAAAAAAAGAAAGAAAAAAAATAACACTTGTGAGGTCAAAGTATTGACTTGCACCAAGCAAAGAAAAAGAATTAAAATGACTGTAATTGGGATAAGAGCTGTCCAACATGTTATTAAAATCTGGACAGATAGTGCTGAATGGTAAACTTCATGGACAAAATATGATCGAGAAAACATCACAAAGGACTGTAATTGAAGATCATTTATATGCTTGAAGTTGCTTCATAAAAAAAAAGTTAAATAAATAAATACCTACAGCAGAGGACACAGCTATGTTTAATAGTGAAAGTAATAGAATTTCAACACAGTGTGATGCAAACTCAAGTTTGGGACTTGGATATCATAAGAAAACCACTTTGTTGGTTTGTAATCACAAAGACTTCAGTTTAATAGAAAGCATAAAGATTGGAATTTTAAGCAATGGAAAAAGGTCATGTGGTCTGAATGGTCCATATCAGTTGGTCAGGTCTAGAGTTTGTATTTCCCCCCCGTGCTTGATGGTGTGAATGAGTAAGGACACCCTTGGCATCCATATTCACTAGTTGGATTATAGAGGTTTCTAGATGGATATGGATATATATGGATACATCAAAGATGTTTAGGTGGTGGTAGTAAAAAAACAAAACACAAAAAAAACACTTCGAACTCCAAAGGTTTGTGAACACTTTGTTTTGTATTCAAACTGTTGTAGAAATCATGCAACCATTTAAATATTACAAAGAAAAACTAAAACCCAAATAAAATAAAACAGTAAAATGCAAAGCTATTATATTGTGTAATAATAATATTAATATTATTATTAATAATAATGGGTGCCAAATGTCAGTAACCTAAACCAGGGTAATAAAGTCAGCAACTCTTCATTTGTTTCATGAGAGACAATGTTGCTATGAACGTTTTGGAACAATTCAACCAAAATTCAAGTATGCTGGTAGAATCAAATACCTGACAAAGGAAAAAGACTCCAAGCAATATACTACAATTGTCCACATGCTAACAGCACTGACACAATAACTTTATCCATTTAAAAAAAATTGGTCAATGATCATAAACAATAACTAAAAACGGTTGAAATAGTAGTCATTCTCAAACAGGTTATGATTACATATTGTATTAAAACAATAACAATATGATACAAGTGATTTCAATTCACAAAAGCAGTTGTACCAAAAAAACTTAAAGTACCACCCTCAAATTCTATATAAAAACAACTCCCCTCCCCAAATTGTGCATAGTAAAGGCTGTATAATAACCTTATCATGCAGCAGCTGATTTTATAAACACACTCTCAGGGTGAGCCAAAATCAGGCTCCATAGGCAAACAACAAAATGCAGTAAAATTCTGCAGCGACTGTCTTGTGCATGAGAACGAGTTCTATTCAAGCTTTTATCGTTAGTACTTAGGTAAAAAGAAAGAGATATAATTTCTCATGAGGAATAAATGGCCATAGATCCAGAATTGTGGGCCACAGGCATACAAGAAATAAACAGACACTCTTAGTTTCACGATAAAATGTATGCACCAAAATGTGCTGACATTAATACCACTCATTTATTTCCTTCTTTCTTTTTTAAGTAGAACAAACCCATCATCTTTAAGCATGTCTAGACATGAACATTCCAAAGATACCAGATTGTTGGTCAGTCTAAGGGTGGACTGCCCCAGAAACATATAGCTAGGAATCTTAAAATACCATTTTCTATCGTTAACAGATTTGGAAGAAAAGGGTAAAACATGAGCAGAGTCACGGCTTGGTTGACCTGGCTCTACCAGACATCCTCGTGCTGTTCACATAGCTGTTGAGAACAACGGTCTTATTATATGCCTTGGCAAGTTTTCCTCTTAAAGCTGCCTAAAGAAAGTCGAAGTATTAATAATGTATTAATAGCTAAACCATACTTGCTTGAAAACTTAACACATCTAGGTGCATACATGTTATCATAAACATATGGACATCTCTTTCGTTATTGCATGTCTGTAAATTACATAAATAGGATAGACTAGATAGGATATAAAGGATAGAATGGATATAGATAATCATTTAAGCACAAATGGCAATCCAGCATATTTGTAAAACAAACGAAATCTGAATGTGCAAATGCTGTTTGACATAATGCAAACATAGTTCACCACTAAATTCAAGCTTGAGTTGTTGTAAAAGCAACTCTTAATGCACTGTGTTGATTGCCATCTCTCTGTTAGAACTGTGACCACCACTACCATCACCATCATGGCAATAGAAAACATTTTAACTGAAATTATGTAAAACTGATCAATTCTATGCGAAGCTTCAGAATTCCGGATAATACTGTTATCCAAGAGAACACCGAAATGTTCTGTATGATTCCAATTAAAAATACCCATTTATTTGCAGCACAGTGTTAGGATCGTCACAGCTGTTTTCTGTACCTAAATAGATTCTGCTTGTGCATGCGCTGTATGTAACCTGGATATCATGAGGATTGAAAGGCGCACTCTTCTCAGTTATATAACATTATGTTTAAGAGAAATGCATTCTGGGAGTTGTAATTCTGATTTTGTAGTACACTTAATTTCTCAAATATTCACAGTGAAAAAGTGATGATTACTCTATTACTCAGGATAAGCTCCTTAGCATCTGTATTTCACACAGTGAAGGCAACCCTAGTCGGCTAATCATCAACAGGCTCAGGCTGTACTCTGGGCTCGCTCATTTTCATCATCGTCATCATCAGATGAGTCGGGGTAAATCACAAGAAATGCAGCGGTAAGAAACCCGATGAAGGAGCTCCCTGATGCCAGCATTGGGATCACTCTCACTGAGCCTACGGCTTCCACGATGGCACCGAGAGCTGACGCCACCAAAATCTGAGAAATGTAAACCTGACAAGTCAGAATGGCGCAGTCGATACCGAAGCCTCGGCGAGAATTACCTGGACTGTGGCGGACATACTGTAAAAAGGAAACAAGAGATGTTAACCAATAGTTCGAAATTGTAATGAACAGCAACAGTGAACAATTTTTCATTTCAAAATCTACCAAATGTAACAAAAATCTACCAAATGTAACACTAGGAGATACTAAGACCAAATGCAATTGTATTAAAATTCATACCTCTTTGATCTCATGATATTGCCCGAGCAAAGCATAAGGACAGTATGACATACTCATACAAATGAATCCCATGCTGCTTATCATTATCATGGTAACATAGATGTTGGGGAAGATGGACATTAAAGCCGTGCCAACAGCGAAGCCTAGAGTTCCCAGCATGTAGATGATTCTGATGCTCAAGTCATAGTTGTCGAGGTACTTCTGAAGCACAGCTTTAAAAAGACAGAACATCCATGTTTTCAGTTTTTGTTTAGTATCTGAAAAAGTACTTATTTATAAATATATATATAAATATATATAAATACATCTATACACATATATAAATACACATACACTCTCTCTCTCTCTCTCTCTAATATATATATATATATAAAAGTGAGAGAGAGAGAAAACTTGGGAATTCCTTATAATACTGTACTTATTGTGATATTGAGCTGGTTACACACCCGTGTGTGCTGCCTGCAGGGTACACAGTGTACTGACTCAGCAATTGTTCATTTAAATGTGAGAAACCTATGAGACCATCACTAGGTTTTCAACCTATGAACATTATGTTCTAAATAGCCAGCTATTATACTGCTCATCATATGAAGACTGTTACTTACAATTCAATTAAATTTTATTTGTATAGCACTTTTAATAATTGACATTGTCACAAAGCAGCTTTACACACTCAAAAAAATCATTTAAGTTTGTACAAAATTTGAATGTGTATGAATCAAAATGATAAGATTGTCCTTGATGAGCAAGCCACATACATGTTGGCCTGCCCAAAAAACCCCAACACAAAACAAAAAAAACAAACATCCTTACTAATTAATGAACCATTTGAAAAAATGTTTAATCCCTTCTACAATGTTGTCGAGTCATACTGGTATTCACTGTAAGCATTGTATGCACTGTATGCATTTGCTTGTGTAGCACTTTGAGATTTGCCCACAAATGTAAAGTGCTTTATAAATAAAATTAATGAGTACTATTAAACTTTTTTCTATTGCATTCTATTTGTTATTGCCTAAGATTTAGTCCTTTTCCAACACTGATTCCAAAATGTCACTATTTACACATTTTTTACTTGAATTCACATAAGAAAAAAACAAAACAAAAACTATTTAACTAAGCAAATAGAACTACAGTACTAAGATAATACTAAGAGCCTGCCATTAGATAATTACTGCAGTGATTAATATGGTTCAGTCGGGAAACAAGTTATTTACTTCTAACTGATGCAGTGAGGAGCTTCTCATTTCTTAAACAATAGAAGACATATCCTGAGGTAATGGCCAGTGGATATTACTTTTTTTAAAAAGGTCAAATTATTGTCCTGTATCAAGCAAAGAGAACAACTAAGCTGAAAAAAACATCCTAAATGAGCCTGATGGAAGATCACTTAAAAGCATAGTGAAATTAAATCGGAGAAAAAAAAAAAAAAACAACAACAGTAGAATTCATGGCTATAAGAGCATTTCCACACCACAGTGCAAAGAGAACTCAAGACATTGGGACTAAACAGCTGTGTAGCCATGAGAACATTTTCACACATGAATTGATGACGACAAAGTCCAGACCTTAACCCTATTGCAAATCTTTGGGATGTGCTGGAGAAGACTTTACTCAGCGGTCCAAGTCTACCGTCTTTTTTTTCTGTCAAGATCTTGGAGAGAAATTAATGTGACTCTGGACTAAAATAAATGGTGTTACATTGCATAAGCGTATCAAAATGATAAGGCCATAATCAAAGCAAAAGTTGGTCCAAAGAAATACTAGATTCGGCTGGGCACTATATTATTTAATCAATAGACATTTTTACTACAGTGTTATTAATATGGTATTTAATGTGACTATTAAACCTCACATTTAAAGTTAGTATTCGGGTCTGCAGCTTTATGATTTTTTTTTGAAAATCAGCTACTAAAGTTTCCACTTTGTTGTTCCTTAAATGTAACTTTAATAAAACTTTGTTAGATGTAAATTATACCTGAGCAGATGGCAGCAGTGGCAGCATAGATAACCAGCCCCCAACAGCCCATCTGTACTCCCTTATGGTAGTTTTGAAGTGCGGTCGAGTTTGCAGCAGCCTAAATGTAAAAAAAAAAAAAAAAAAAAAAAAAAGGGGGTTTGTTGTCTGCAGTAATCATAATCCAAAAAAAAAAAAATAAAAATACCCACGTAAGAAAATCTGCACTGCCTCTTACCATGGGGTCTCCTTCATAGATAACCTGTCCCATGAAGTCAGTATAGAAAACAATCTCGGAGATAAGGGAGAACCAAGTGATGAGATGGCACACACACAAGCGCCAGAGCTGTGGAGGCATTTTCAACATGGACAACCAAAGCAGTTTCACAGTTGTGCCACTTCCTTCTCCTTCTTCACTTTCACTGTCATCTTCATCCGTTCCAGATGATGAGCTACCTCTTTTTTGCAGCTTGTGACACTTCTGCAGTTCTGTTATACTGTCAATGTCGTTCAGGCTTCGCGATGACTTGATCGGGCGAGCTGAACCGATGGGTCGACGAAGACGGTGGAATCGCACCCGGCCGTAGTAAGAGAAGGTAAAGGAAGGTTGCCGGTAGAATGAAGGATGGCGACAGCGCACTGTGGCATTTGAGTGACGAAAACCGGCTTTATTTTGATGGGTCAGATCACATTTTGATTTGGCTTCCTCTGCAAGGTTTCCATTGATAACTTTGGTAACGTCAGGATGTTCATCAAAGTTGGAGCACTGATGAGCCTGACAGCTGTTGTTTTGGCAATATTCAAACGGAATTTCACTGTAGAAATCTTGGAAAATAGTAGGCTCTACGTTGTGGAGAAAGTGATCACCAAGGTCCAAATCTGGGTCAAGTTTAATAGGAGAGTCTGGTACAGCAAGGGCAGAGTCACTTTTACTTCTTGTTACATTCAGGAAATCGTTCTGGATATCTGTCTCAGATTGATTGTCTTCATAAATTTCAAAAGGATCTTCTTCAATAATAAGATCCAGTTCTGGCACTTGGTGAGTCTTAGGCAGGGTCTCATTAAGCTGAATGGATGAGGACGTGTCACCTTCCTCAGTCTCAGATAGCTCCTGCTGACGAGAATTGTTTGATTGCTCCTTGATGCTACAGAGATGAAGCACCACAGAAATGCACAATATGATAGAAGCAAAGAAGAACAGCACTTGCTCTTGGGCTTTAAAGGCATGCCCCAAGAAAGTATTTGTCCAGTCCAAACCTCCAAGCATATAACCCAAAGCTCCACCTAACCCTGTAAATACATTAGAGTGGACATTAGAGACTCAGAATGAGGTCATGTCTGATCTAAAATTAAGTCTTTACTTGTGTTAATATTTCTTTTTATATCAAGGCCTACTAAACTTCATATTAAAGGGAAGTCAAATTCGACAGTGAGAACACCTCCACTAACTAGACGAACCAGACTAACTAGTTATTAATTTGATTTTCTTGTTAAAATATTGCACTAATAAGAATGTTGGACATATGAGAGGATAATGATTTCCTTCCCTAGTGCGAACATCATATGTATTAACTTTTCATGTTTGTTACCTGCAGAGAAGGCATGAATATTCAGGGCCATGTCTTGATCTTCTCCATCAGCGACATCCAGCAGGTAGGCCCTGATAGGTCCATCTAAAGCATCCGCACAGAAGTCCAGCACCACTACACCTACCACTGTTAGAATGATCCCAATGGGCTGGTTACCAGGAACATCCCCTGCAGTCAAACCTATGTGACACACACATCTTGTTTTCTCTTGTCAACACAATCCTATGAGAAATCCTACATAAATAACTAAATGGCAACTGAAGCTTCAAATCCTATCCTTCCCAGGATTATTTGAGTTAATAGAAGTATACAAATTTAAATGTAATGTTTCTCTATATCATGAGAATGCAAATAATTGAAAGAAAAAAATGTAAAGAAAAACCTCACCCATCAGAGAACCATTGAGAAAAAGCGCTAAACCGAGCAGCAATCCTACACACAGGACCAGAATAAAGGGTCTTCTCCGACCCCACCTGAGGGTACAGCGGTCACTGGCTGAGCCAATCAGGGGTGTAAAGATTAAGCCCAAAATGGGGCTGAGGAACCACGTCAGACTGTAGTACTGCTCCGGCAGACCTGAACAGAAAAAGAATGGAGCACCTTTTAAACATGTCTTCTATTCAAAAAAGCCATTCTTTAATCATTCATTTTGGTGAGGTTTGGGAACATGTTATTCAAGTTACTGCTCTTCATTTACTTCTCTGTCCTGTTCTGTGATAGCTTGAGTGTCACATCTGATGTTTTTAGGTTTGTTGTTTTCAATTATGAAACAACTTATTCATGCACCAAACCCTGGGAAAGCACATGGTGCACACTAGGTGTGCTCCCCAGGGTGAGTGACAGAAATCTTACCCTGTTTCAACATGTGCACTACTGAGTAACTTGCCTTTCATAATACTGTCATGTTCCGTCTGCTCATCAAATACCTCAGCGAGATACTGGCAACATTTTTTTTTACTACTGCAGTAAAGTCCAATATAAATGACCATAAAGCCCTCATAGTGGCATTTCAAAATCTATGACGCGACTGGATGTTCTACAGTACGTGCCTAAAATCTGCTTTCAGTAGCAGTAAGGTGCCTATTACAAAACACACCTCCTGCCCTTTAGGCTACCTTTTGCATATGCTCATGTGACTGTGTAAGAAACAGAGCAGTAATTAAACAAGAAGCAGACAATTTGAATTAAACTATAAAAATTATATAATTTATATTAATTCAATAGTTAACAATATGCATTCAGCTTGTCCATTCACACCTTTGACATAATAAGCATGTAACCAGTACTGTATGGCGTTTCACTTCATACTGTAGGACGTTTTTCTCTAAATTGTACTACCTCATGATATTTGTGGCACTAAAGTAACGGTCATTGAACATGTAGAAAAATAGTGAGAGAAATGATAACCAATAGTTATTCAGTCCAAGTTGGATGTCAAAACATGATGAAATCTTGATATTTCATCGCTCATATAAGTACGTTTATCAGTTTATGATGAAAATTGAAGCGTAATGAAAGTCCAGTCACCTTGACCCTAGCAATAGGCATCATACCCAACCAAGAGACTACTGGTTAGAAGTGTAATGGTCACCTACCTATCTGTAGCAGCACAGGTGTGACCAGAGCTGTTTCCATGGCATAGCAAAACTCACGGCCAAACATGACAGCCCCGTGCATGACCCACAGGCGTTTGGGGATGAGATTCACGGAGTCCTCGCTGGCTGATTTTTCGGAAACCTCCATTTTCTTCTCTTTCTTGCTGCTGGCTGAAGATTTGACCGGATCTACATCCGCCACATGCAGCATCTGTACAGACTCCAAGTCTACTTTCTTGGGCACCATGTCGGCTGTCATGGAGTCAGCTAAAGTGAAGAACCGAACACGATCACGCAAGAAGCTTTATTCTGAACCCAAACAGAAAAACTCCACCTTAAAAAAATCGTTGACGAAATGAACTTGCAGGTGGGCTTACAGGTTTCTCCATATGTTAACCTCAGTGTGAGGTTTACCACTTGCTGTGGCTAGTACAAATCCATAAAAAGCCATTTCTGGCTAAGTGACAAGTCATATTTTTCTGGATTGTGGAAAGGGAAGAGGGGAGGAGAAGATAAAGGTCAGCACAGGTAGACGATTCCCTGAAGAGACCCATCGAGTGATCAGTTGATATCTACATGCAAAAGGAAGAAAAAAGAAAGAAAGCGCATGGGTATTATGATTAGCTCATTTCAACTAAGCACTACATTATAATCAGAATCCTTACAATGGATCAGAAGCCTTATCTTGGATTAAAGGTATACCAGTTAGGCCTATCTATTCCTCATGTTAGCAGCATAAACAACCAAAAATAAATAAATAATCCACAGGCAAAACCATACCTTGATTATTTCAGAAGCTTTTCATTCACTAGAAGGCAAAACCCAACTCCTGCTAAAGACAAGTGTGAAAGATTATAAATGATTCAAGATTTCAAGTCACAAGAACAGTAATGGTTGTATATTCCCAAGGCAAAGCCCAGTGACACGGCAGAAGCTCGGATTGCTGAGCTTCGTCACACGTCACTGTCTCGCGTCGACTTGGTCAAAAAAAAACAACGTTTATTGCGAACATCAAACGATTTTCCCGTTGGATATATAGTATCAAAGGGCGCACGCGCTTTTCTTTAATACTCGTATAAGTAAGCTTTTGTAGGAAGTAGTGAGGTATTGACGATTTAGCTCGTGTCTAAAAAAATAAAAAAAAAACGGGCTGTTTTGCGCAATTTATTTCCTTTTTCTTTCCACCTCAGTAGGTTGGGAAAAAAAGCTAAAAAAATATACATCTTAATTCTTTCCTATAAAAATATTACCTTTGACGCATATTAAACATGCTTACGCTTATCCATGCGTGTCAAATGATTTCGCTCTTAACCCGAGCTACCAGCAACTACAACACGTTACCGTTAAGTTACCTGTTTGTTTTATAGCTAGCTGTTACGTAGCCATAGCACTGAGCTAATGTATGTGAACTAATATCCAGAGAGAGAGAGATAGCAAACTCCAGTTTACTGCAAACTGGTTTATATCTTATGAGCTTTTATGTCTTAGCTAGTCTGGTCGTGTAACCCTCAGTCAGTTCTGGTAAAAAAAAAAAAAAAAAACAATCAAACAAAAAACTCTAGCGTGTAATTGAGTCTGGTTTCTCCAAAGCGCTAAGCTAGAAGGCTAACCTGATGTTGGATGATAGGATGCTGTCACGGTTTACAAACGGTGGCATCTTTACAAACAAACGTCTTCCCTTTCGAATAAAGACAACGTTCATTTCTGAAAGCCGAAAACACATCATTAGTGGTATAAATGTTGAATCTTACCGGCCAATCAAACACAGTGCTGTCTCTCATCTGCTCCAGCGGGGACGCTCGGCTTTTGTGTTCAGCGGGTTGCCAGGCACTCAGACCGCACAATCCCCGGAAGCACCCTGATCTTTCATTTTTATTAAAAGTTATTATAATTTTTTTTAATCGAATCCCAGAGAACGACAAATGTCATAATTTAACTTATGATTAACTCCTTCTTAGTTCTTATTAAATCCACACATTTTACTGCTTTATTGATTTCAACACATTTTATGAACATTTTTATCATCTGTTTCATAACTGACTCATGCAACATTTCCTAATCTCCTCATTGATATAAAGTATTGTGTTTTAATGATGTGGAATGACTACATCCATATCTCTGCCAGTAATCCTATGACATCATAATAGAGCATATCATGTTGTTAAACTTTACGATTATTAGGTTGATTAGGGCACGGTGGTGTAGTGGGTAGCACTGTCAACCTTGCACCTCCAGAGTCCGGGTTCGATTTCTGGCCAGGTTCGATTCCCATCCCTGTGTGCATGGAGTTTGCATGTTCTCCCCGTGCTTGGTGGGTTTCCTCCGGGTATTCCAGTTTCCTCCCACCCTCCAAAGACCTGCGTTCCCAAATTGCCTGTAGTATGTGAATGAGTGTGTATGTGTGTGTGCCCTGCAATGAATTGGCATCCTGTCCAGGGTGTACCCTGCCTTGTGCCATAAGTCTCCTGGGATAGGCTCCAGGCCCCCCGCGACCCAGAATACAGGATAAAGTGGTATAGATGATGAGTGAGTGAGTGAGTCGTTTGACTAGAGGAACAATATAGAGGGCTAGTGCTGGCTCAGGCTCTGGCTATTAATGTTAGTTAAAGATCTGAGCTGCTGATCAGAGAGCCTGGGGTTCGAGCCCTGCCACCATCAGGTTGCCACTGTTGATCCCTTGGGCAAGGTCGTTACAAAGTCACTCTCCCTGAATGAGAAACGTTTTCCATTGAAGAGATCAAGACATGGAACAAGTCAAGACAAGATCAGGAAAGGAAGCATTAGATGATTTTAATTGGCTGAGGGAGAACGAGACCCACAGTTACCCATAATGTACCTTAATCAATTCCAACTGCTGTTAAACAACAAAGAAATGAACCATAATTGCTATAGAACAACAAATCCTATCACCTGATGTGTTCAACAGCACAGTGGGAACAAAAGAAAAGAAAAGAAAAGAAAACAAAAAGAGTATAAAGAGAGCCTAAGAGTATGTACATACAAAGCAAACCATTGTGCATTATTAATCCTAAAAGGTGATCCCACACCAGAAATCAGACAAAAGCACATAATGCAGATTTACATTTCTATTCTGTCCCTTACCCCCCAGTAACAGAAATTCATTGTACAGTATATAAGAAGAGTACTCCAGTAAACAAAAAAAAACAAACACTGATACGTTTAGTTGCTTTACTCTGCACACTTTAACCATCAGTAAAAGAACCAAAGCACTTAGATCAAACTAACACCTGGTTACGTCCCTGTGATATAAGTGATGTGGTAATGCTGCATCAATAATCTAGGAGGAAATTGTTATAACCAGCTACAGAATTACTGACACTTTGTTATATAGTTATATAGAATTACTGACACGTTTGTTTTATACTCACTCACTCACTCATCATCTATTCCGCTTAATCCTGTATTCAGGGTCACGGGGGGCCTGGAGCTTATCCCAGGAGACTTAGGGCACAAGGCAGGGTACACCCTGGACAGGGTGCCAATCCATCGCAGGGCACACAGACATAAACACACTTACACAAGGCATCCCAAAATATGCAATAATCTCTTTTGAACAAGTAATGTTGTGATACTAAGTTTACTTGATGAGTTTTGAAAAGCACTTGACAATACTGATTGCACCTGACAAGACCTTTGTGTCTTAAAATAACAACTGACTGTACGTCATATAATGACTATATAAGGTATTTAAGATTTTAAAAAGTCCTCTATTGTTCTAGATGTAGAAAATAAATTGTGTCCAAACTTGTGACTGATATTGGACCTGTGTGTTATTGTGAGGGTACCAGAAATCTTATAAAAAGCCCATGCATAAAAAAAAAGACAGTCAAAGCGAAACAGATAGTTTTGCAAAAATGTTATCATAAGTGTAAAGAGTAAATAAGTGTACTGGAAAACCAAATATTACTATGAAATACTAGATTAGTCAATTATGTCATTTCGTCTTGTGCAATTGGTACTTTTGTTTCTTTTTTAGAAAGAAACAAAAAATATCTGCTTGACATGTGCAAAATTGTCTGACAAACAACAGTCTCAAGCTTGGAATGAGTAAAATATATACTGTAGAAAATTTTTACATATACTGTATATATATATATATATATATACACACACATATGGTTTGCCTTGAACCATGCATACACATATGAGAGGCGTTCAAGTCAAACTGGGACTAAGTGTTCCCTTTTTTTTTGAGCAATATATACAATATATATATGAAAATGTAACCAATTTAAATTTAACAGTGTGTGAACTGGTCACTACCATATATATGTGTGTGTGTGTGTGTGTGTGTAAAAAGCAAATTATTTGCAATCAAGAATCATCTAAGAGTTGTCTAAGAGTTCAGTTCATTATAAAGATACGGAACAATATAATTCAATTCAATTTTATTTGTATAGCACTTTTAATAATTGTCATTGTCGCAAAGCAGCTTCACACAATCAAAAGAATTATTTAAGTTTGTATGGAATGTGAATGTGCATGAATCAAAATAAACTGTACTGCCTCATCCGTCACCTCCGTTTCTCGGAGAATTCATATTAATCATGATCATGCTGTTAGTGATAGCAAAAACAGTGCCTGAGCCTCTGGAACTTTTGGGCATGCTAATGATGTCGCCACTGGTCTGCTCCTCCTTGGCCTTCTGTAAAATCCTCTTCACGGTAGACTGGAAGTTGGTGGTGACAAAGCAGTACACAACAGGATCCAGACAGCTGTTAAGGCTGCTGAGTGTGACGGTCACATGGTAGACGATCACATGGTGTGGCAGGTCAGGCTGGAAGTAGACGAGGACTTGGCAAACATGGAAAGGTGTGAAGCAGACGGTGAAGATCACCAGTACTGTAGTGAGTAGCTGCACAGCCTTCATCCGTCTGTCCCTGCTTTGTTGCATGAGGTCTGGGCTGGACAGTGCACACATAATCTTTACTGTAAACACCACAATGATCACCAAGGGTAGGAAGAACTCGAATACTGTCAGTGCAAAGAGCTTGGACACACAGCAGGCTGAATGTTTGAAGGCCGTTGTAAGGAAAGAGTAAGTGACGACGATGGCAAAAAGCCAGATGCAGATACAGACTATTTTAGCCACGTTGTGGTTGCGCCACTTGTGAGAGGCCTCCACCTGTACAATGGCAAGATAACGGTCCACGCAGATGCTAGTGAGGAAGAGGATGCTGCAGTACATGTTGACAAAGTAGCTAAATAAATGGACGTAAGAACAATTCAAGCATCTGCCTCCACTATAGTACAGTATGATACGGGTAGGAAGTGACAGGTTCACCAGAAGATCAGTGATAGCTAGATTAATAGTATAAATAACTGATGTGGTCTTGGGCTTTGTACAGAAACAGAAGACGTACAAGGCCATGATGTTGAGAGCCATCCCCACTATAAATATCAGGGCATTAATGACCACCAGGGCAATCCAGAGGCTATAAAAGTCGTTATAGAGACCCTCATCCAGGTGGGCCAGTCTGTGCAGATAGGGTTCACGGTATGATGGAGAAACGTTGGTTGTGACCGGTAAAGTCATCGTTGATGTCACATTCAAATATAACGACTCTTTAGTTCTGTCCATCTTTGTGGTCGTGTGTCTGAGAAGAAAAAAAAAAAGTAATATATACTTATATAAATATTAGCCTAGTCTTAGTTTCAGCATTAACTGGCTTGTATTTTAATGCATGATCTTGACAGTAGATTACTCCTAACATATTTAAAACCAAAAATGTTATATTGCTATAAAACTTCAAGAACAACACAACAATAATACATTTATAGTAAATTCATACTGGACTACTACTAAACTATAAAAATAATATTATAGAGAAATGATAGTCTTTGCTTTCTTCATCATCATCATGACTGGTTGTCATGATTGTCAACCTACAATGCATATTTCGCACATAAAGCCTGGATATGAGATTTGAGCCCCCAAGGAGATGTGAGGTGACAGTGCTAACTACTATGCCACCAAATGTGCTAGTATGTTGTACTTATCTTTAATAATATACATTTATTATAAAATAAAAGAGACGGTAATCGAGTCTGGCCAGGAATCGAACCCGGACCCTGGAGGTGCAAGGCGACAGTGCTAACCACTACACCACC
>JAOVVA010000048.1:23492671-23508241 GCA_028565275.1 Leiocassis micropogon
TTTTTCCGCTACCGCAGATCATTTTATCAACTTGTAATATATTCATTTTGTGAGGATATTAACATGTGCTTTCTCAATTTTTTTAAATTTTGTCATTTATTTGAGGGGGCGCTGCCCCCTCTTGCCCCCCCCCCCCCCGTATAGCCGGCCTCGGGTAGCATGTATCCTGGCACAATGGGCCTCTAATAGCAATTGCTGCAGCTCCCATTTTTAACCACAAGGTTCAATAATAACTCTGTGGGGCTAAATGGGTTAACAGAGGTCAACAGAGAATGGCCAGACTGGTTTGAGAGAAAAGTTACAGTAATGCAAATAACCACTTTGTACAACTCTGGAGTTGAGAAAAGCATTCAAAGATTCAAGATTCATTCTTCTGTCAGCGTAAAATAGAGAGCTGAGGCTGCAGTGGGCACAGTCTCACCAAAAACTGGACAGATAAGAACTGGAAAAATGTAGCCTGAAATATCTCAGAAATATCTTGGTTTCTGCTGAGGCACAAATATGGTGGTGGAGGTGGTGTAACGGTGTGGGGAATGTTCTCTTGAAACATGTTCGTCCTGTTAATACCAATCAGTCATCATTGAATGCCACAGTCTTTTTGTATACTGCTGCTGACCATGTGCATCCCTTCATGGCTACAATTTACCATCTTCTAATGGCTTCTAATGCATAATAATGCATCATGTTACATTCTTACCAGAACTTTGGGATGTGGTAGAACTGGAGATTCAAAGCTGTAAAAGTTCACCTAAAAAGTGTAGAGTTTGGAGTTACACAGAATACTTAGTTCCGTAAAGAATTGAGGCTGTTTTGAGAGACAGTGTCTAGTATTATTGTAGCATGCCTAATGAAGGGGTGAGTGGACATTGGTAATACATGTTTTAAAATATAACAGCAAAGATACATATTTGCATGTTCTACTTTCTAAACTTGAGCAAAAAAAGCACAGAAATAACTGTCCCATGGTCCAACATTCTTGATGTATGTCAGAAATGGACACTTTTAATAAACAATATTATGTTTAATGCAATTGAAAACCAATAGATCCCAAATCTGATCACAAACTCAATATAGTAATCGAGGTCAGATGTTACACTGGGAGTGCTGACTATTGTGTAACTACACCTGCTGATTATTATGTGTAATTGCACGATTTGCCTTCCCTCCTTAAATGCTTAACAGTGTAGCAGGTGTTTGACATCAGAAGCAAAGTTGGTTGCAGAGAGCTAATACAAGCTAAGTACACAGTCTGTCAAAAAAAAAAAAAAATCACTACCTGGATTTACCTAAGCAAAAGGGTAAGAGCCTTTACACTGCAGTGATTAATACGGTTCAGTTGCCAACAAGTTATTTATCCCGAACTGATGCAGTGAGGAGCTTCTCATTTCTTAAACAACCATGTCAGAAGACGTGTCCTGTGGTTGTGGAAAAGATATTATTCTGTTTCAAAAGGGTCAAGAAAAGATCGTTCAATAGATCAGGACTGGAATTTACTACAGGTTGCCTAAACCTCTGATAACAAACTGGAATCCATATTAACTTGATGACATCATCTGTAATATTGAACTTCCAGCTGCCTAACACACAGTATGACTGCAAAACAATTCCTGCTATCCATTATCACTCAAATGAGGATGGGTTCCCTGTTGAGTCTGGCTCCTTTCAAGGTTTCTTCCTACTGCCATCTCAGGGAGTTTTTCCTTGCCGCCATCGCCCTTGACTTACTCATCAGGGACAATCTGATCATTTTGATTCATACACATTTTTTTTTTTTTACATTTCATACACATTTCCATAATTTTCTTCTGATTCCGTAAAGCTGCTTTGAGACAATGACCATTGTTAAAAGTTCTATAAAAATAAAATTTAATTGGATCAATAAATCACTTAAATGTTTGCTGAAATCATATCATTAAAAATAATAATAATAATGAAAAAACACCAGCAGTACTTACAGCTATGTTTAATTGTGAATGTATAAGCATTTCCATATGCACAATGTGAAGAGAACTCAAGGGACCAGGACTAAACAGCTGTGTAGCATTAAAAAAAACCCACTTATCAGTGAGACTGATCTGAAAAAATAAAAGGCTTCGATTTGCTAGGGAGCCTTATGAATGGACTGTGGAACATTAGAAAAGGGTCATATGGTCTGATGGGTCCACATTTACCCTATTTCATAGTGATCATCAGGGTAAGAAAGGAAGCAGCCATCATGCCTACCGTACAAGCCTGTGAGGGAAGTGTTATGCTCTGGGGTTGCTACTGTTGGTCAGGGACAGATTCAACAACATGATGAGTTTAAAAAAATAAAGTTAGATAACGACCCGAGTACACTAAATGACCAGGTTTTTCCATCAATAGATTTTTTCTTTCCTGGTGGCAGGGGAGTATTCCAAGATGATGTTGATAGGATTAATCAGGCTCAAATTATGAAAGGGAGGTACAGGAAGAACGAGACATCGTTTTCACACCTGGATTGGACCACAGAGTCAGTAACTTAATCAGATTGAGAATCTTCGGGATGTGCCCAACTTTATCATCATCAGTAGAAGATCTTGTTAAGTAACTAATTCTGGACAGGAAATAAATGTTGTGATGTTGCATAAGCTTATCGAAATGTTACCACAGTTAACGTATGCTGTAGTCGAAGCAAAAGGAGGTCCAATGAAATATTAGTCGAGAATAATAATTAATAAATTTTTTTTTGCTGGGTAGTGTATCTTTGATACTTAGGTAAATTTGACGGTGAGTACTTCTGTACTTTTACTCAAGTATAAATGTAAATGGGACTTGTACTTTACTATATTATTACTACTTAATAAAATATTTTACCTTGGGTATCTCTACTTAAAGTAGAGAAAACCCTAAAGTACAGGATTTGTGTAAGTTTTCACGACTGTCTAGGGTTTTTCTCTGGTTATGGTTGTTCTAGTGTAAAGGCTAATGTTAGGGCGGGTCCTGGTATAACAAAACCTGTTTATGCTATAAATTAGTAGCAACTTTTTGTTGGCAAAATATGCTGATTCTGTTCATCCTGCAACCTCTATCACAACCTTATTCACTGCTAAGATTTGTACAATTGACAAAAGTACAAAAAAAGCAGTGCAAAGAACTAGAAACAATGTAAGGGTTTATATTCAAAATGAAACAAGCACTGTTCAGTCATAAAACAATTTTTTTTTAAACATGCACAAGCAGGCAACTCCAAAGATTAGTACAAAATGGAAAAAATAGAAAGAAAAAAAAACCTTAATGCAGATTAGGGCACAGTGCTACTGGTAAAAATAGATAAACTGCATCTCTGCATCAATGGCATTGATTCCCTGCACCGTAATCATTCTTCCAGTACCGTGTGTCAGGCGGTGTTTTAAACAGGCCATAGTGTTGTAACGTGCAATCAACCTTTAAGATAGCGCTGTGTGAAATCATGCCTGCATCTCAGTGTTGGAGATAGGATGTTTATACAGGACTACCACAAGCTATTATACAACTTATCTCCAAAGCCATTTATCACCAACGTTTGCTGATTGGAGGGACCTGGCACCCTCATCATCTTGAAAACAAATGGATCCAAAAAGGACTAAATCTGCAGAAAATACCGCAGTTGGAGATTACACTCTTCGCTATTCTATGGAATATAATTATGTTTGATGAATGTCTCCTCATGAGGGTATAATTACATGGCCTAAGAGTTTCATTCATACACTTTATGATTTACAAGACACCAGTAGATGGCACTCCTTGATTTTACACAATTAAATCCCTGAATTCTCCAGCATACTCTTTAGTGCGCATAGTATATCAGAACAAACTGAGAAACAAACATTATATTGCATAAAATTAAACATAAAAAATTAAACAGTCTACTAATGTTCTTTCCATGCAAAATAAATTTCAATATTAACCATTTATACAAACAATATATGGTGTCCTTTTGCAAAATTATCTAAAATTACATAAATTACTCTTAAACACATCCCAAAAGACACATTTCCAGTTTGTAATCTATCTGCAGTATCTGTGCAGTAAGTGTAAAGTTATATCAAAATTTTAAAAAGATCTGTCCATTTTAAGCCTGTAATGCCATACAAATATGAAATGCATCTGTTCCATCCAAGCCGTAGTTGTAAAATCATCTCAGTAAGTCACCTAATAACAATTAAGGCATTTGTTAAAAATTTTTCCAGTCAATCTGTCTGGCGCCTTTAAAGATCTTTTGTCTTTTTTTTTTTTTTTTTTGACGAAGACATCTGTAAAGGTGTGGTTATTTGAGGTACGAGTTGGACGGCAATATGACACTTTGGGTAGCAGTATGCAGGCTGCAGCTTAGAGAGGTGCTGGTTCTGCTGCTTCCTCCAGGTGGTGGATGACGTAGTAGTCATGGACGTACATAAGAACAGCTATTGGCTGGCCAATTATGAGAGAAAGCCACACTGCAGCATTTCCGTAGTTACCCCTGAGAAACCTGCCCACAAACCATGCCAATGGCAGCTGCAACAAAGACATATCTTCAGTTTAAAAATAGAATACATATGGTATGGAAAGGTATACTGTCTATGCTAGGCAGTCAAGAAAACATATTCAGTAATGCATATTCAGTAGGAAATTCGTTTTCACCTGCGCCATCATGCCTGTAAAAGCCCACAGTCTGAACATCCTCAGAGGAACACTGACCAGATACTGCGTGCACGCACACACACACACACACACACACACACACATTACAAACACAAAAGCAAAAAAAAAAAAAAAGTCTTATATTTGCCTGGCAGAAGAATTACACAAACAATCTTCTACAATACATGTTTCAGTGCGATCCAGAGCTAACACTCTAACAAATGGCAATTTGTTATCGTAAAAGTTTGCTGAAAGTTCTCAGACTACCCAGAGTCAGAGTTGAGTAAGGTTTCTTTTGAAACAATCTTCAGAAGGTGACTTTCTGAACAGGCCTCGGTATTCTTTCTGGTATCTGCAGCACCTGTAGGTTAAAAGCCTTTTATCCTGTCTGTTCCGTTCAGGCGAGCGCTTATCGTACAGAGCGGTACAGTGATATGGTGTTTCTTTACGTTGTTCTTCATCTACAAAAACTGCTCTAATCTTTAGTTCTGCTGAAAATTTTTATTTTTTAGCAGGCTCAACAGTAGGGGTGAAAACCTCAGCCCTATACCATCCAATCTGATTCAATTCAATATCTGACAATTCAACTGCATCTGCAACAATACAATTCACAATGATTATAATGACACTGCTAGTGCTGATTAAGTACCCTTTAAAAGATGTGCGACTAATTTTGTAGAGAATCTGGGGGTAGTAAATTTGTGTATGATGATGTAGAGAACGACTATTTTAAGTATCAGAGTTTTGGGCAAATCAGTTTGCTAGCCTAAAAATGTAAAATATTATAGAACAGTTACTTCCGAATCAAGTAATCTGAATGGACGAGAGGCATTTCATGAGGGTTCTATAGAGTATAACAGCACTGGAGTGTTTAACTATATTAATCACTCTGCGTCAGAGGTGTTCTAACAATCATTAACTGAATTACAAACCCACATTCAAAACTAAACATGGAAGCAGGTTCAGCAAGAAAACACATCTGATAATAATATATTATGTAATCTTAAACAACACCGTTTCTCCTTAGTAAATGCTGTGTCGTTCCGAATTGCCAGTGTAATATTAATATTAATTGTAGTAATAATAAAAACAATAATAATATTAATTAATTCATATTAATTGCATGTGTAATAACTGTCACAGTTGACGCAAGCTACAAAACTAACTAGCTTCTAACACAAGGCTGAATCCCAAATCCCCTGTAACCACTAATCAGAGGCACTACTTGGTGTGTGAAACAAGAAATTCTACACCCTAATGCACTAGCTTTCCATTTATGCTATTTGAGACTCAACTCTGAAACTGCGTAAATTAGCTGATATACGAAGTCCTGATACTCGAAGATACGGATACTCAAAGTCGTGCTGTTGTGCTGAATATCAGTACTCCTTGTTGTGTAGTATTGCTTAAGTGTGTCTCACCAAGTGTCTATTGTTTCTGGATAGCAATCAATTTGTAATTAATCCATATAGGTAATAACAAATGAATAATCTATTATATTGATAATTTATAATGATCAATTCATGATGAATCAATTCACGAAAGTGGCCTTTAATGGATTCAGGATAAAAAATAAAAAAAATCATACACTTTTAAATTTGCCGAAAATTTGGGTTACATAATTTTTTAAGCAACTCTGGTTGTTAAAACAGAGCTTAAGAGATATATCAAACGGCTACTGGATATTATATTCAAGAAATATGAATTCTGCATTGTTCCCAATTTCTAACAGTACATAACTACTGGACATTTATTTCACTGTTTATCTCAAAATAGGATTCATGAACGTTAGTATCCTGTAAGAGTTGTTAATTTAAATATAAATTTGCTGTTACTCCATATTCAGAAATGTTTGATTTATGTACGCCTTACCTCATGAAAAAAGGCTGAGGCAAAGAATACCGCTGATTGGCTCACTAACTTGCTGGCCCCCTTTCTCAGCAAGGGCTTGTAAAAGTGTCTTTGGAATGAAAAGCACATACACAGAGTGAGAGAAAGCGAGAGATAGAGAGAGAGAGAGGAGAGAGAGAAGGAGAGAGAGAGAGAGAGTAAACAGTCACTCAACACAGTAAATAAGCATGCATAATGTGCCAGACGGATCACATTATAGTGTCTCTTCATTACAGACTCGATACGCTCCACTGCGCTGTATTTTATACGGCTAACTCTTCAGCTGTCTACACTTCTTTGAAAAGCTTACCGAAGGCACCATTTATGGACAGGGATGTTCCAGTTTTGCCAGAAATAAGTTACACTTTCTGCATTCCTGAAAAGAAAAGGAGCAACATGGAAGAATTCAAGTGTAGATCTGTGCTGTATCGCGATGATGCGAACTGGTAAATCAGGTATCACAAAGCTATTCGACGGGAATCATACAACTTCTGCGTTAGCTACTAAATTCACTTACCACCAGTCTCTGTAAAATTCTCGATCTCCAAATCTCAGAAGCTCAGCCACAAAGTTCATGGATGAGTGGAAAAACCAGTAAAAGAATATCAACCAGAGAAAGTGGTTGGGAACCTGATAGTCAAAGAAATAAAATGGCATTTATTCACAGATCTTTTTTCCCCTTCCATCTGTGTTAAGGTTTTGGACCTACAACATTTCAGCTGGGAAGAAACAGTGGTTTAATTTTTTTTTTAATAGCTCCTCTTGCTACTTACGGCTAGCCTAAGCAGGCGCTCAATCATCCTAGAGAAATCCATTTCCTGTGAAAAAAATGAAGGTTAATCCAAATCTCTACAAGGTTGTTGCTGAAGAGAGAATGGTGCATTGTGGATCATCGTCACAATACCTGCAATGGCTTCATTGAACTTTGTATGACTGGTACCATCCACTGAAGAACAACAGGAAAGAGTACAAGAGAAAATGATGAGCATTTTATCAAATCCCTGGAGAAATTATGATCAAAAAATGTTTCTCCTAATGATAGCAAAATAATATGGCATACCTGCTGTGTTAAGCCAACTAACAGCTGAATGAGCAGCAACTGTAAGACAGATGGTTAGACTGGCAATACAAGTAATACATCATTCTGGTAAATTTTTACACACACATATATAAGAAACTGACAGATACACCTACCATCTCAAACAATCTCCTGAGCAGGAATCCCGGACGTAGGGATTTAGAACGAGGAAAGTTCAGCTCGTAGCACAACGTGGGAGCAAAAACAAAATAATACAAATCTGGATGATGGAGAAAAAGTGATAATATGTTACTTTTAGTTTAATCAATATTCCCCCATAAAGTCTATTATCTTTTTCATCTCAAAGCATATAATTGATTAAATGATGTAAGTTATTCTGTATCTGGGCTTAAACCTAACATGAAATGTGTGCATTTCCGAGACTGAGAACTTCTACTGAATTAGTCTTGTGTTGACGGAGGGGAATTTAAAAAACAACCAAAGTCAAAGCTTGATCGCTCACCTTTCAGAGAGAGATTGCCAGGGTAGGATACGTACACCGTTCCGCTGGTTGATGGCGGCGCTGGACCTATTGTATGCAAACATAGTCAAGGGATGAGTGGATGGATGTGAGTTCATTTACACCCAAGCCAGCCTTAAGTTACGTGGGCAGCACTGGCTCAACGGTAACAGGCTACTGCTATCAATATCACCATCGGTAGCACCTGATACTGCTGCTCTGACTCTGCTGCCGGTAAATTTGAATACTGTAGGAGGTGTAGGAGACGAGCGAAAGAAAACAAACAAAGAATCAGTGCGACTTTATATGATTATGAGTTAGTTAGTTGTGAAATCTATATGCCCTTGTGTCAACATCTACTTCTCAAAATCCATAGGGTTATGGAGAACGTTTCATGTGGGTTATTGAATAGGATGAATCTGTTGGGATAAGATTTTGAGAGTTTGGCGTTTCTTTGCAAGAAGACGAATCCTGAAAAATCTGGGTCATAGGTATCTTCTGACAAAAAGTCAAAGAGACAGCTCATTCAAATCATGATACTTGGAGAACAATGTGGGCATGCAATGACATGTGACAAGTTGCAAATAAGTGTCCAGAAATGCAAACAGACTGGTGCTGAAAAATATCTATGAATTGCAAATTGTAGCCAGAAATGTTGCATCACATGACTTCATGCTTTGACCTGAAGCACGGCAAGGCAGAAAAGAGGAAAGCGAGGAGATAATTAAAAAATGTAATAGCTTTGCAACTAATTTTTTAAGAATTTAGCGGACGCCTCCAGTTAATTTGTGTATGATGATGATGATGTAGAGAAAGACTATTTTAGGTATTAAGTTTTGGGCAAATGAGCTTGCTTAGCTTATTTATACATCAGGTTTCAAACATACCATATTATGTGGCACCAGGTGTCTGTCCTTTCTCAATAATAATTCATTTATTAGCAGTCCAAATAACTTAAATAGATAATGCACTCATACATCTAAAAACCTCGACTCCACCTAGGGACTGTTGAATTACCATTGTATTTATTATTATTGTACAACAGTGGTGGCACCGCCACTTTCACCACATGCGCAGTCATACACTACAGGCAATTTGGGAATACCAATTATTCTGGAATCTGGAAAACCCACCAGACATATGGGGAGAACATGCAAACTCCATGCACACCAACACCTAGGAGGGAATCGAACCCCTGGAGGTGCGAGGCAGCATGCCGCCAAAATGGATAATAATCAATTATAATTTATGCTTATCAGTTCATGATGAATCAATTTCTGATATTTGTTTTTAATGGATCTGGGATTAAAAAAGATATCACAAATTCACAAATTCATACACATTTCATTTGTCCAAAGTTTAAAGATGAGTTCCTTTGTGTTACATAATTTCTTAAATGCAGTTGTTAGTTAGAATGGTGCTGTACAGATATTACAAACTGTTACTGAATGTAATATTCGAGGAGTATACGCTCAGCATTGGTCCCAAGCGTAGTAGTGAGAAGGGACAAACATGTCCTAAACAAATGTACTAGATATACATTTATTATGTACTAGTTACCAAAATAACCACGAATAACTATATAAAATGAAGATGAGTGAGTCATGGCAGCTCAAGACATTACACGTAGTGAACAATTTCAAATGAAGAAATTTCGATCCACAAGCAGGTGATTTGCCATCAGCAAAAGAAAAGAAACAATAATTCATTGTTTATCCAGGTTTCCTTTTGGGTGGTCACACTGTGCTCTTAGTTCTTAATTGCAGTACAGGCATCCCATTTAAAAAGGAATTAAAAATGCAGACACAGCACTCTGCTACAGTAAGATAAGAATTTAATATATACGTAATGGTCAAAGAAGCATGATCTCGATTTTAAACAAACCAAAACATTGCTATTCCTATTTCATTAAGAATGGTGCAGTGCTAATACAGGCCACTGAGTTCCATAACTAACTAATCTGCAGTGAATTTGTGCACAATTCTGTTTTTCAAACTTCATTTCTCCTGTGTTCTCTTAAAAGTATTTTGAAAATGCTGATATCTACAGTAACTCTGTCATATGTATATGGCGTGAAGATGATAGAAATTTAATTTAGCAGACTCCTTGGTGAGCATGATCAGTATGGAAGACCTGCAGGTTGATTCTCCTTGCCTAGAGGATAGTGAGTGTACTCACATGACAGTGATCTGGACAGACTGCGAGCCTTCGCCTGCATCCTTTCCCTGCACCACCTGTTCACGTCCTTATACGAGTAGAGCTTCAGAAACAGGATAGTGTAGACAGCCAGCGCAAAGGCACTGCCAACTAAACAGAGCCAAGAGCGCAAGAGCAAATGAGAAAAGAAGACAATGTTGAGAAACTGGATGTATAAAACACATATAGCGAATACGTTCTATAAAAATACAATGGCAGTTGTTGTTAAAGTGACCAAATGCAAATCATAATATGACATTTTTAAATAGCCTGGATTATTAATTTAAACCGAAGTGCATGCAGACAACCCATAACTCAATAATAAAACTGAAATTGTCCTAACACAAGCCGATAAGCAACCTGATGACACAGTGCTGGCACTGAAAACAGGTGTGTAGGCCACCACAGCTTTATCAATAGCAGCCATATGCCGGGTGGAAATGGCCCATGCGGGGACTCTTGGGCTCGGCTCTAATGCCAGTAGCAGCCCGAGTGGCTTCACCGCTGACCTTACTGTCTCATACCGAGGGTGGACTGTGGCACAAACCCAACAGATGGAGTGCCTTTGGCACCTCCCATTGTGCTAACAGATGAGGTAGAGCGGCAGTGCCAGAAAAAAGGTTTACACCAGGGGAAATAAGGCGATATGTTTCCCACTAGCTACTAGACAAGCTGCGAGGAGTCTTAACAGCTTTATGAGAGCACTATAAATGTAACATAAAAGGATATTCAGCACTTATATAAATGATATGTTTATCAGTCTATTGATGGTACTTTAATTCTTTCATTTATAAAAAAAGAAATTTCAGGTGATGATGATAATGATGCCATCATTATTTGGAGACACTTTGTTTGAAGTTTCCAGATGGATACTTGATACATTAAGAATGGCTAGATTTTCCTAATGCTGATCATGAAAACTTATATAACTCTATTGTTTCTAGTATATCTGGGATGAAGCAGCCATAGTGCATTCCTCACCTGGTGTTACAGAGGGCAGCATAAGCACAGTGACCACTGGAAAGCACAAGATTACTGACAGATTGATGATATGAATAATCAGGCCAATCTGCTCAGTAAAGGTTCCCTGGGTGAAGAAAAAAAAAATCAGAACTTGCTTTTCTTTCTATGCTTTTCTTACTTATTCATTATTAACAAAAATATTTTACAACCACAAATCAGAAATTCTTGAGCAATCTTGAGACCATATACTGCATGATCTACTATATATATCTTTACTTGTGTAATGGTCTGGGTTTGAAGTTGGCAAACTTACAAGGGCTAATTTCCGTTCTGTGTACAGCGCCAATAGAATGAACACATTCGAACCTGGAAGAAGACAGACATGCATTATGAAACACAATGCATCTATGCAAACAAACAAAGTCCAGTCCTAGTCCAATAAACTCCCAGACTTACACTCCATACTATATTAAATACATCACTTTCCTGCAAGTGTAACATGTCAGTTATTAATACATGAACATATGAAGAGATTTATTGATATGGTACAAAAAAAATATCACATTTGTTTAAAAGTGGTGCAATCTGCCCCAAATCAGACACTTCTTCCTAACTTAAGCACAAATAATTAGAGTTTTTTCCCCCCATTAACAATCTGTAATCTTGCTTTGCTCTAATTTAAAAAAGTCCTTCTTGTCATTTCTGCATGAGTTGATCCATATCCATGCACAGATAAGCACAGAGGAATTTTACACTCTAACAAGCTAAGAATCTCCTAACAAAATGCTAAATGTAACATTTACAGTACTTTTAACGAAAAGGAAGGATGAAGCACCAGACACCCGTTAATTAATTATATATGCATACAGAGATTTAATATGCATCTGACATACAGCAGCACTCTGCAGCACTGGAGCTTTTTAGTATGTCACCAATCAAAACAGGGTCAACCTTTTGACCTCAGAATTAACCCAGTGACAGGCATGATACACACACACACACACACACACACACCACACACACACACACACACCACACGACATCACAGTGATAGAGCTGAAAGTGTGCTTAGCAGAGTCTTAACAGAGTAAAGATAAGCAGAAAAACACACACCTTTCATCCAGTAACAGAATTACTTCTTTTGAAACGGATTACCGAAACAGAATAATTTATTTTGCAAAGAAAACATGCACGCACACTCACACACACAGTTCCTCAGTTACAGATAGAGCATTACAATGCTGATGGATTGTGCTTGAATAAAGCCTCCGAAACAAAAGGGAGGAAGTTTTTCTCTCTAAGAAGCCAATGTGCAATCACTCTCTCTTAGATCTTTGCGGTGTATGTGTACTTTAAAAGACTGACAGGTTGTCTGACTGTTTCTTGCACTCATTACGGCTCATCATAACTTTACCTGCAAGACTTAGAGTAAGATTTAAGTAAATGGTTTGGTCTGTCAAATGCTTTATTGTAAAACAAATGCCTCAACTTTAAGAATATATATAAAATTATGATAAAACTGTTCCTTATTTAACTTCTAAACAAACTCAAAGAATGCTTTATAAAAGGTAGGGTTTAACATACCAATGACCAGGCATCCGGCAGGCCAACTATACGGGTCCTTCAGGAACAACGACACCACTTGAATGGGATCCACTAACACACCGTACCTTGAAACAACAGAAGGTAATTACGCATTAACAAAGTGATACTTATTGACATTTATGCATTCTTCTGACACAATCTTTCCTCCACTTTCTTGTTTTTCTTCTTGTTACAAAGAACACGTCTCTACCTGTCTCACCTGCACGTCTTCTCTAAGCATGTTTTATAAACGTTTGTTTTGCATGTGAAAGTGTTCGCATGGCTGTGACTAAAGCTGGCAGCTGGAACGTAACTGCTTGCCTACAGTGGAGTACAACATGATAGTAACATATGGTGCCCTCAGCATGGGGCGCAGCAGTCCCACTGAGTCAGAGCTGGTCCTGTGCATGCACGCAGCAACCTAAACATCTCTACTATTCCAATCATTATAGTTACTAGTTAGGTGGGGTCTTAGACATATGGTTCCCTACAACAAGTGTTCTTTATCTCAAAACCGGCCTTCAGGAATGACACCAAAGAGAATTTTTAATGAAGAAAGCTAGCTGAGCCTCTTGAAGCCTAGGCCAGTGTGTAAAGTCTACAAACCTGAGAAGGTTTTCCAAGAACAGACGGGCATTGCTCAGGATCTGTAACACAAGAAAGACACACAAGAGTCACACAGAAGCTACAAGGAGACTATGATGTAATTAGTTATAGCTAATATTAATATCACTGGACATATTCTGAAGGCAAATTATATTCGATTTAAAAATAGGGCATTCTATGGCAGTGAAACAGCCTGAAGAATATATAAAACCGCCCGGTGTTAACTTTGTAAACCCTCAATGGCAGAATGAAACATGTAAATAAATCCAATTCGGTTTGCAATGGAGAATACGAACAAGCTAACCTGAGCTTGGGTTCAAGAAGTCGAGCTGTTTCAGGAAATCTATTCTTAGGTGCCACTTGGCACTAGCTGTGTCCCCCAAACACACTGCGGAACAATGATTCATCGAACGCCAAGTGAGTGTCATGCCACATACTTCAGCAAGATCACTCGTTTAGAAGCTACTTTAAATGCATCCAGGAATGGTAATGTGCCAGAATTGGCAATGTGATTTTTTCTGATGATTACAATATTACAGGAAAAAAAAATCTATTACAAGTTCTTTACTGTCATGCTCATTGTCTTTATATTACACACCATCAAGCAGCTCATTACACTAATACTCACGATATTGTATTACTGACTATTGTAACAGTCATCCTATTATAAGTGGCCATGTGTGTGTGTTTTATTTGGCCATGGTTATAACTCGACTATGCAATCAGCCCATCATGTGACAGCAGCACAATGCATAAAATACATGTCGAGAGCTTCACTAAACATTCACATCTGCTCTTTTTAAATCTTTACTGCTTCAGTTTTGGTGAGTCTGAGTCCAATGCAGTCTCAGATTGCACCTGATGTGATCTTCTGTTCTGCCTCGATGTGTGGCTGCTTGTGCATTCTGAGTTGCTTTTCTGCTCGCATTGTTCCAACGTGATGTTCATTTAGTTAGCCATTCTCCTCCCTCATCAACGAGGTCTTTCAGCCTGCAGACCTCACAGGATGTTTTTCCCTAGGGATCTAAACTCTATAGAGACTGTTACGTGTGAAGATCTAACATACTCAAATCAGCCTGTTTGCCACCAAAAGCCATACCACGGTCAGAGTTACTGAGGTCACATTTCCTCAATATGGATATACTGTACAATGCGAACATTAACTGGAGGTCTTGATCTGTAACTGCATGATTTTATGCATTGTGATGCTGCTGCTGCATGAACAGCTGATAAGTGCCTGAACATGGAAGCATATATGGAACCCAATGTGCAAAATCAACTGTGCACAATTTAGCATAGTCAGTCCACCTACTGGCATGTGTCTGTGAGGAAGAAGCCTATAGCAAAACAGAGGGTAAACACGCCTGCTGTGCCACCTACGCATTCTACTCATTTCCAAATTTCAGATGAGTATATGCTTACTGAGCATCCCATTTTAGATTATGTTTCCTTTTGTGATTATAATTACCTCCCCTCTTCTGGGAACGCTTTCCCCTATATTCTTGAGCCTGGCTGTGGGGATTTGCATATTTAGCCACTCCCTGACTTTGTGTACGGACGGCGTTGTCATGCTGGAACAGGTCTGGGCTAAGGCAAACTGCTATGCTACAGCATACAAAGTCACCCTATACAATTGTGTGACTACTAACAAAGGGCGAGGCAACCTCCGGTTCTGAAAAAATGAAGCCAAAGTGCAAGGTTGAAACGTGCAGTTCCCTGAATGGCCACATGGGTCAAAAGTGAGTCAATACACATAGACCCCTATGTGAAAATGGAGACTTATAATTTAATAATTATAAAAATATAATACATAAATATAATAAACAAATAAATGTTCATGACACTGTCGGAAATAAATTCTCAACCAGCTTCTTAGGACATTATTTCCTGCCACTAAGGCCTCTAGTACGGCAATGTTCACCAGCTATTTTGAATTGGAGCTGTGCTGGGTGGTAGATCTCAAAACAAATAAAAGTACTAAAGTTATATGACAAACAAACTCACAGGGTGTGGCCTTCTGAACAACAAGGAGCATGGGCTGTGATCAAACACTGTTACATCACTCCAGAAAGTTACTCCATGACTCATGTATGTGAATGAAGCAAGACTGATGACTGTACATGATTTACACATGTAGGACAGGAAAAAGGAGAGATGATGCGGATTGACATAT
>JAOVVA010000048.1:23529491-23540161 GCA_028565275.1 Leiocassis micropogon
TATATATGTGTGTGTGTGTGTGTCTGATCATGGCTCCAGCATACTAGCATACTGAGAAAACTTTATACTTTGATGATGGTATCCAAGCACTAATGAAACACTGGCGTAATGGGGTAAGTGCATAAGTGTAGCAGTGGATATATCCTTTTATAACTGTGTTCTATGATTCAGGACAAACAAAAGTCCCGGTTTGACTTGAATGTATTAAAGGTCACGAAAGAGAGACCGGATCGTCAATGCTTGTCGGTTTTTTCAACCTTGTCTACAATTGGGACACAATAGAATGAATGCTGACCTGGTAAGTCTGGAGCATGTGCCAAAGCCCTGTGCCTACAGTAGTTTCCTGAGGCTAGAAATGCACAGGAAACTGAATACATGTGGCCTTTTTTCTTTTCATGACCTGAGCTTTGAATTTGGGCTTTATAAAGCTGACCTGATTAGGTCCTGTTTGGCAACAGTGCAACCTGTCCTATGTAAAGCTGTGACTCTTTCCTACTTGGACTGTGTGATTTCTTATTGGGAAAAAAAAATCTCTTTTCCAGCGGCATTTACAGTATATTCCTTAATTTTTAAGTGATTGAAAAATGAAGAATAAATGAACATACTGTTAAAGTGAATCTATGAGCCAACTGCATCGCATATTTTTAGACATCTTGGCCTTTTTAAGAAGCAATTGCCTTATTTTAAAATAGTGTCTCTAAAAGGTCAGCGTTGATTCTGGTAAGTTATGGCAGGGAGTGAATGTCTGTTCTGTACAGAGTATGGATTTATACACGCAGCCTGACCTAAAGTTTGTGGACACTTGACAATCAGACCCATATGGGATTTAGTCCTCTTTTTACTGTGATAAAGACCTCTACTCGTCTTGGAAGACTTTTCACTAGATATACTGTAGGTCTGATGGTACAGTATACTGTATCTTATTACTGTGTGCCTTCCTCTCACTCTGTCAACATGAGTACAACAGACACACAAACACAATAAGAGGATTCTGAAAACCATGTGAAATAGTACTAGGGCTTCTTTCATTTTTGGAATTTTAGAATTTTAGTTTCATGTGGAAAAATCAGGAAAGTCAGCAAGAAGATAAAATACAGCAGAACAGAGCATGACCTGCTGTCAACATATTAACACTAGCTGTTCTCTCGACTTTGTTCGCATGGAATTTTGGAATTGTATAGTTATTGCAAATCGTAAATCATAGTTTAACTGACCAGTACATTGTAAAACACAATTGCACACTCATAAGCACGTATTGAAAATGCACAGTGCCGTCTGTTGAAATTTGGAATGAACTAAAATTTTTACGTGTTACTGTGAAGTGCGTGGAATGAAGGTGTGAGATCACGTTTATTAAGCAGATTTCAATTGCACACTCATAAGTACATACTTAAAAATGGATTGAATTTTGAGATGAACTAATGAAGGTCGATTTTTCTTTATGATATAAGGGTGTTTTCCATTAAAATTTCAAATGATCATATCTTCTCTTCCCAAATACACCTGTGAAAACCCCAATAAAATTTGCTCAACAGTTTTTATGTGATGTGTGCACAAACAAACGGACAAACAGACAGACATAAATTCCAAAAACCATCATGACGTGTTCTATTACTCATCTTAAGTCTCCCCAAATTCTCCCCCCCCACAAATATCTTCAATGTACAGATGCATCAACTTTACAGTTTTATTATTTGCATATATTGCATTACATATAAATCATAATTCATGGTGAATCAATTTAAGGATCTAGCCTATTTCCCTTGATTATGTAACACATACAATATTCATGAAGAATTCCATAATTCAACAGGAACTTTTAAATTCAATTTTTGTCTTTACATCCCCTGTTCACATTCTTTTTAAATCTATGGAATGCCAGTGTGTGTGTGTGTGTGTGTGTGTGTGTGTGTGTGTCTATGTTCCTGTGTGTGTGAGTGAGTGAGAGTGAGAGAGAGTGCGCAGGTTAACACTCTGTTCAAGTACAAACGCATGGCTTATCCCCAGCATGGCAATTATGGACGTCAGCAGTCCGCATGAGTGTGAAATTGAATCATGTGATATTGGTCAGGGTTTTCAAAGAGAGATTTGGACGAATGTCACAGTAGCTTATGGAGTAGTGTGTGGGGAAGGTCTGCATGTTTAGCCCTTGTGCCTTGGAGCAGGTCTTAGCACATAATGAAAAAAAGTGGTGGAAAAACATAGACAAACAAGGCCAAGCTGAGATGATATAGTGCATGTTTAACAGACAAAGTGCTATCATGGTGGTGTAGATCACAACAAAATCCTGGAAAAATAGAAGCAAGTTTTACGGCTGATGAGTAACGACCATAACATACTAAGAAAAGACATAGACACACACACACACACACACACACACAAAAAAAGTGTGCCACGCTTAATGGATGTCAGTTTATTAAAACAGCCGGAGAGAATAAAAATATATTGAAATGACACAGAGATTATTCAAAATGTGACAGTTATAACTCCGTTCGCATAAAGTGCACTCTCTAAAAGGCCAACTTTGTGATCAAGGTTTGTGCCTTTTAGCAGAACCTTTAAATTAAAAATGTAGAACTATCCAAATAACCCTGGAGGAAAATGGTTTCCTGGGAGCATAATGTTTATAATAAACATTTCAAAATGAAAACTGATTTTTCATTTAAAAACTTGAAATTTTAAGTATTAAATAAGAAGGAGATGAAAGAACAGTGTTGTGGTTGCATGGAATAAAACAATGCAAAGCTTACAGACAAGACAGGCTTGTACTGTATATGTACAAGTTTGTATCTTGGCTCCAAGTGATCACACTGAATCCTACACAATGCATTTACACTAAAAGCAGCTCTGCAGTTCTCAAAGTTAAGTCTACATGTCTCCCTCCTTTTGTAACGAGCTTATCGCAATCGTCTGCTCTGGAGCTCACATGTGTTATTGATTGCCGAAAAAGTCGGCATTTCTGCATTCTCTCTCCTCGTTGCATGTCACACTGCTGCTGAGGAAGGAACAGCCGTTTGACGGTGTATTCTATGGTGACAAGTGCATTAATTTGTTACAACAGCCGAAAAGAAGCAGCATATGTGGAAGCCTGGGGCCACCTGTGGAACAACCCTTAGATTGAAAAAGACAGTGAGGAGGAGAAACCTAGCTATCTAGGCTATACAGAGAGAAATAGAATAGAAAATATGAAATAGAGAAATTTAGTCAAGAAAAAAACAGAATGGAGAATTTCTGTCCTCTGTAGTCTCTAACTGAAATGTCACTGAGCACTGAACGGAGCCAGGGCACAGATTTGGGCAGCCAAACACCGGGCAAACTGCCTTCTGCCATGCCAGGCTCGGTATGGGATACAAAACATAATGCACACACTGAATTAATGCCACTTCCATCCTGCTTTCAGCTGGGACAGCTTTTCAGGGGAAAGATTAATAATTACCAATACACCAGAGTATATCATCCAAATGTCAGAAAGACCACATGGAGAAGCTGCATTTCATGAGACAGATTTAATAAATCATAATAACCAAAATGTATTGATTCAGCAATATAATGAAAAGATCATCTAGAAAAAAAGGAAGTAATATTAGGCAAAACCTCTATATGTAATACCCCATTAACGTAAATCTGAGCAGTTAAATTATTTTTATTATTATTATTATTATTATTTTCTTTTTTTTCTTTTTTTTACAACCTTTTCAAATTTACTGCATGAAAGTGTCATGTCTTCTGTGCTGCAACTAGAAAAGGAGATTTAAAAACACAAACAAAAATTTAATTTACCTTTTTATCCTGGTGTAATGTAACCCAACGTATACTTATGTGCACTTACTTACTACTGCATAATATCTCTGATCAAAGATCGCTTAATAATCGCTTTAACTGCACAGTTTCTTGCATTTGTTTGAAAATCAATCTATGATTACATGCATAAACATCTATTACTGAATATATGAATGTTACAAACATGACACAGCTTATATACATTTTCATTGTAGGGCAAATAGTATTCATCACAGATGACATACTTATTGTGATATATTTTGTATATCATGCATGGCATTAAAAAAATAAGTATGTCCATATTTGGGAGTGGCCTTTTTGCAGATACACTACCAGTCAAAATTTTGGACGCACCTTCAAATTCCATGGCCTTTCCTGATCGTTTGAAACGTGTCTGTTACTTATGCTCTGTAAAGCCTTCATAATAGCGCTAATCTAAGGTGCCGTTATTTGGTGACTTTTGAGAAGATAACTCTAAATGAACTTCTCCTCTGCAGCAGAGATAAGTTTCGGTCTTGCAAATGCACTTGACAATACTGTTCTTGCAAGAACTATTCCAGACTGTTGATGTTGTTATTTAATTACCCGATTCCATATGTGTTATTTCATAGTTTTGAAATCTCCAGGATTGTTCTAGAATGTAGAAAATACATCAATAAACAGAGAATAAGAAGGTGTGTCCAAACTTTCGACTGGTACTGTACATCATCTGCCATTTTACACAACCATTTTGAAAGCATGACCAGTTATCAGCATAATATGTCAGCATGTTCCTCCACATGTTCTGCTACACAAAAGTTGCTCAGGTGTGCAGAAAGAAATTCCATTTTAAGAATTCTAATGATTAAAAATCGATTACATAGCCAATCATTTGCAGTGCACAGGAAATGATCTGATCATTAACTATAACTGATAATCGTCCTATCAGTAGTGAAAAGCCCTTGTGAGGAAAGAGAGAGAGAGAGAGAGAGAGAGAGAAAGAGAGATAACAATAGCATGCTCTTAACTTAAACAAATGGAATGCCAAACCAGACACCAGGTAAGGCAATTACTGCCAGTCACCGAAAGCTGTGTTGAAACCCATCATCAAACTAAACAGTTAGCACTTGCCTTTAACCAGTGGCCAATTTCCTTTCCACTGCTTCATTAAGCTCTCATTATCACTGGGGTTTGAGAACATGTGGCTTTCTTCCTTCCTTCCTTCCTTCCTCTTGACTTAGACTCATGCTAAGTTCTCTGAAAGATGTGATGCTTTACAGAATGATGATTCAGGAACTTCTGAACACCTTGGCTCTTTGCCAGCGTTAAGACACTAAGTGTTTAGAATTTTCCAACAGATCTTGCAACATTTCTGTTTTCTGCTCATCCGTATCTAGGCTAAGCTAATCACCACAATTATGCAAAAAATGCTGAGGCAACTTTTTCTCTCATGAGAGACAAAGGGGAAAAAAGTGATGGGCGAGGGAGCGCACATGGTGGTTCATTTTGTTATTAAGGTCAGGTTTTGAAGAGAAGTGAGAGTCTTCGTTTTTGGCTGTGAAACTAATTAGGAGCGAACCCAGCCTCCCTCACCATGTTTTACAGAAAGTGCCAGGGCAGGGAAGAAACTGACAGAGAGCTGAGCATGGAGCCTGAACTCCTCTGAGTTTAATAAAGCAGTGTACAACACACAAAATAGCTCTGCTGAACAAAAAAGCTCTGCTGAATAGGCATGCAGAGGAAGTAGGATGGAGGAAGGGAGGACATCGATGGGGGACAGGAGAAGAGGGGACACAAAGGTAGATAGACAGTAGGAGTGGTACAGTGGCCCAGCTAGATGGATGAAAGTACCGTTTAGTGGGCTGAGCTCCAGCATTTCAGGCTCTGCACTGAACTTCCTTAAAGGTTTTATGTCAGGTAATCACCATCTCCTTCCTCTCTCCCTCTCCCCTGGGCTTACACTGTACTTCTGCTGCAGCTGTACTGATGCAAGATGCAAACTGAAACTCCAGGATGGATTACCTGTGCTATAGGGGAAAGTGTGCACAGTGAAGCCCTACATGACAAACAATTCATGACGCAGATCATGCAGTTGCCTGATAAATTGGAAATTGCTCTTCAATTAAGACAATGACATTTAAAGCTCAGGAACTATACAGGTTACAGATTAATACAGACTGATGTACAATGTGATATCAGTGATCTTGCGCATAGGATGGCTGTTGGTGCCAGATGGGCTGGTTTGAGTATTTCAAAAAAGTTTTCTGCGACACAGCAGTCTTTGGGATTTATATACATTCCATTGAACTGCACTTCTGTAAATGAAAACTGTTTGTTGATGGTTGAGGTCAGGGGACAATGTCCAGACTAGGTCAAGCTGACAAAAAAAAAAACGAATGATGTTGTGAGCATTTCAGGGAGCACAACACAATCAAACTTGAGGCAGATTCAGCTGGAGCAGCAGAAGATCACATTGAGTTCCACTTCTGTAATCCAACAACAGGGATTTAAGGCTACTGTGAGCACAGACTGGCAGTTAAAGATTGCAAAAAACATGATGTTTATCTGATAGGATAATTGCACTGACAAGCAGAATAAGTTTTAACTTTTTTCTTGTATATATCTTTAAACATGACTATCTTTAAGCACAAGCAACACTCTGCTATTATAACAGGCACTCAGAATCAGTATCACTTTAGCTGGTAACATTAAACAGTTTTATGGTCCTCTCCCTTACAGATTCCTGACCAGTACCTTAATTGGAACATGCCATTTCAACATAGGGATCTGATCCTTTCTTAGTTAATCGATAAATATAAAGGGAAAGTTAATGCAGAAAAGTGTAATGCTGATGTAGAGCCGGTTCTCTGTGCCTTGTCCTCTGGTGTCATAGAGCTGAGAATTCAGATAGCGAGTCAGTGCATTATCAGTCTGTATACACGGCAGATCGAGTCCAGCTAAATGTCAGTGTTGTGCTCTTGTTTGTTCTTTGCTTTTCCCATATTTCAGTGCCTTTGGTAGAAAACTCTGGGGCAACAGAATTGGCCTCGATTCTCTTCCTGTCCTCCCCCGCTCTATCTCTTTCTCTCTCATGTTATACCTCTTCATTCCTCTTTCTCTCTTTCCCCCTGACTCATTCATTCTCTCTCACCCCCCAGAGGAGAGAAGTCTCACTATACCTCTGTGGGGACTGTTGGCAGCGAGTGCAGAGCCCCTGAGATGCCAAGCTGGCAATGCCTGCTGTCAGATCCATCCATGCTGGCTGACCTCACCCTCACTGCCCCGCACGCCTCTGCCAGGCAGCCGGGAGCTGTTGACTCACTTCTCTGCTTTTCCTCCTGCACATTGGCACCAGCACCATGCCAATGCAGCCTCACCTTGGTATTGTTGCCATGCTGTGGGCGCATCACACTGGCACAGGGCTGGCATATTCAGAGCAGGGCAGTTGTGTCTTGTTTGCAATATCCCAGTGTCGCTCCAAAGTCCACCCTGGGGTCACATTCAGCCTGTTGTTTCTGAAAACTGGCACCAGGACTATTCGAGTGAGTGAACTTTTCAGTCTTTACAATGTCACCCTTCATACATTCTACCTGGATGCTGTAACAAACAGCTCAGGTTCCACAAAAACAAGCAATCATCAACGATGAATTGTAATCAAGGATGCACATCTCCTTGCTGGCCGCTTTCACTGGACTAGTTTCATCTTGATTTGTGGTGATTTGTTTGCTGAAATACAGGAAAATGACATGTTTTCCAGTCCAAAGAGACCTTCAGAGAACAATCACAAAGATCATAACGACAGTCCTTTATGTCTTTGGAAAACTATGCGAAACATACCGAAGCTTAACGGTATGTAAATGTAACTCGCGCTAATTACACTCCCAGACAGGAGACTGCGGGAAACATCCCAATAACTAGCTTTGAGGCTGGAACATAAAAAAAAGCACAAGAAGATTAAAAAAATAGACAGAAATCAAAGGCACACATTGCACTACAGATCAAACCGGCTCATTACAATTACAGCTCTGCTGTTACTGTAGACTGGATATCCAACAGCCACAGATATCCAATACTTTATATCTTAACAGATTTTCACGCTCATGCTGGCTCTTTCTTATGTGTATATAAATTGTCCAAGTGTTTAGGCTACATACTGTATAATTGACTATAAACTAAAATATATCACGTTTAACAAACTTTTCCTGATCATTACTGTCTGGTGAGCATTTACAGAGAGAAACAAATGAATAAGTGTTGTCTTTCATCACTGAGGTTTTCTGTAAACTTTTTTTTTTGTTGCAATTATTTCTTTTCACACCCTGACCTTAATTGAACACCTCCTTATTCGATTCATTGTAATGTCCTGTGCTCACACACTTAGTATTTTGACAATATTCTCAAAGCAAAGTTTTTAATTGGAATTTTCAATTTCTTTTCTTTAGTCATGTTTAATTTGACATTTTTCATTATATGTTAGCATTTCCCCCTTCTGCTTGTGCAGTTATCTTGAGTTCTACAATAATATCTGGTTATGGTGTAATTTCAGTGTGAAATTGAGTGGAGTGAGTTGGATTTCTTACAAGAACCACAAGGCAATAAATACCACCTTGTTACATCCCTGTAAATATTTGCTTCATTAGAAGGAAATGACTGATTTGTATATAAAGAAGCTCTTTTCCTCAGACTCCGCTTCAGTGCTGTTATTTGCCCAGGTAATAATGTTATCTGGAAACTGAGGTTGGATGATTCTTTACTGTTATTAAAGATCTAATACAAGATCTTATCCATTACTGTATTTCCTACTGGGCGGGTTGGTAGCTTAATGGTTAGCGCTGTCACCTTGCACCTCCAGGGTCCAGGTTTGATTCCCGCCTTGGGTGCATGGAGTTTGCATGATCTCCCTATGCTTAGTGGGTTTTCCCCAGGTACTTTGGTTTCCTCCCACAGTCCAAAGACATGGAACCAAAATTTGAGCCTAGTATTTTATATTGCCAATATATTGCTGCATTAATCATTCTATGTGTATTATATGTGTATTAGTGCTAATTTGATTCAATTTACAACATGGCTTCCACTATCATTATGTAGAAACTTTGAAAATACAGTAACATTTAATTCAGCACCTTTTTTGGTAATGTTGCATTTCATTATTATTATTATTATTATTATTATTATTATTATTATTATTATTATTATTATTATTAATAATAATCATAATCATAATAAACATGACAGTGCAAAGAGCTTAAATAACCTACAAGATACTAAATAGAGGGGATTTTGTCCTGAAACTAAATGATGAACCAGATACACATCTCTAAACCTTGCACACTTAACTGTACAACTGTAGTTATGTCTAATGTCTGAATACTTTTATTTTCATTATGTTTTTGCTTCAATGCAAAAGTTAGCAAAACACAATAAATGCATAACTACAGTTTGAAGTGTGGTATATTTATAAGACTTACCTGCAAGTATTAATAGGTGCATGTGCTTGTCAGGAGAGAGCTTTGATGATTAGTGTTACTTCCCGAAAGTGCTTTCCTCCAGGCCATGGCCAATCTACTCCTGAAAATAAACAATGAGTCTTCAAACTCTCTCTCTCTCTCGCTAGACTTAGACCTATCGATTATACTACAGCTATGCAGCGTAGGTAAACAGCACCTCAACATCCCCTCACTATTAGAGTGGGTAAATAAATAAACTCATACAGTTTTTAGAATTTATATCTGACGCTGTAAATGACAGTGATGAGCTACACTGGCTCTCAAAAGACGGAACATCTGCAGCATCCTCTACGTGTAAACCACCTTGTGAAAATGTAAGACAGCCTTGCTATTGTGTGGCACACACTTCCGTACATCATAAGGGAAGCGGTAAGCCAGGTCTCACACTCTTTCCTAAGACACACAATCAGAACAGCAGGGCTATGAGCTGTTTTTGTCTCTGCTGTCACAGATAAATTCCACTCTCTGTGCCTGATGAACCACACCTTATTAACACTTACTGCCATCACTAGACCAGATGTCACAGGCCCATTGTCATACAAATGCAGCTAATTAATCCTCTCAAACTGCGCTCTCATAGTTGCCACTAGCCTGTTGCTGAAACATTCACTTTTGATTCATTGTGCTGCACCATTTCCACTGGAACACTGCTGGCTGCTGTTCCCGGTGTGTGTGTGTGTGTGTGTGTGTGTGTGTGTGTGCAGGACCTTTGTGTGTGTTGGGTGAAGAGCAGCCAGACCTGACTTCTAGTGATGGATGATGCTTAATAAGGGAATGAAGTAAAATGATGTCAGGGAATAACACATTTCTCCATAATTATTTTGTGCATTGGTCTGAGCAGTAATTGCCGCAGTTTAGGTCTACGCTGCAGTGATGCACAAGTGATGGATGTCAGTTGTCAAGCAGAGCTGAAGAGTAGGTGAGAAATTCTGTGAAAAATTGTATTTCCTCAGAAGGCAATCTCTTTGTGTTGCCTGTGTCTATTTAGATAAGATTCTGTTCTGCCTGTCAAACTTCTAAGCCATAGTCAAATTATGCTGATGACACACAAAAAGTACCTGTCAATATTTTTAGATTTCACTAATGACAGAGGCCTACAGCCCCTATAGCTGATACAGTGGTACTGTATTGACAGAATCCTCAGAGGGTTCTGCTGTAGTCATTTTATGTCGCAAGACCTTTATAGTAAAAAAAGAAATTCCTAAAAATACCGGTATGATGACTCTGGATTCACACATCAAATACAAACTATTACACAATAAGGTAGTGAAACATGAATATCGTTCATTTAACGGTTTCAGTGTTGCCAACTTAGCAACTTTGTCGCTAGATTTAGTGACTTTTCAGACCCCCTTGACGACTTTTTTTCAAAAAAGCGCCTAGCGACAAATCTAGCGACTTTTG
>JAOVVA010000048.1:23540261-23554255 GCA_028565275.1 Leiocassis micropogon
ATATACGCATGACGTCATCTAGCGACATTTGGCGACTTTTCGAGCAGACTTTAGCTACTTTCCATTGAAAATAGTTGAAAACACTGAACGGTTTACATTACTAACTTGAAATGAGCTTGAATTGATAAATAGCATCTACTGTATAAATACGAAGGCTTTACATTTGCTCAACAAGCTGTCAGTTTTCCCCAGTGCTGAATTAACACATACTGTGGTGTTTCTACAGTCCAGCTGGACACAGACAAAAACTGTAAAAGCTAATTTGGAATTGTAGGTGTTAATGCAGCTCTGAAGATTTTCAATGGGAATAAAAATATACTTTGAGTTATGCTAATCACTAAAGCCATCATCTCGATCAGACTCAGGCTAGGCTTTTGCTATAAATAAACTGCGACATTATATTTTCTCAAAAAAAAAAAGAAAAGAAAAAAGAATCACACATTTTAAGGGAAACTTGACTAAGTGCATGCTTAGTAGATGGAAATGGACTGAAAAAAGTAAGGTGTCATTTTCATAAACATATATGATACAACTTTTTTTTCTTTTTTTTTTTTTAATGACGAGTGGTGATGGTGTCCTGTGTGAAAGCATGTACAATTGCCAGGAAGCAATATGTCCTGAATTTAAAAACATGCTCTGCATTATAAAGATAAAAAAGCACATTGTATGCACATGAGCTGGCCAATTACAGTAGCTTATAGAGTATATACAGTACTGTGCAAAAATTTAAGGCATTTGTAAAAAAAAATGCTTTAAAGTGAAAATGCTTTCAAAAACATATATTATATAGTGTATTTTAACACTATATAGACAAAGTATTTGGCCAAACCTGTTAATTATTGAATTCATGTGTCTCAATCAGGCCCTTTATCCTCAGTAAAGGGCAATCTTAAAGCTTCAGCATACCAAGACATCTTCGCCAATGCTACTGTATGCTTCCAACTTTGTGGCAACAGTTTGAGGAAGGCCTGTTTATATTCCAACATGACTGTAGCCCAGTGCACAAAGCAAGGACTATAAAGATATGGTTTGATGAGTTCAGTGTGGAAGAACTTGACCCGCACAGAGCCCTGACCTCAACCCCATCAAGCACCTTTGGGATAAACTGGAACAGAGCTTGCGAGTTGGGCCTTCTCATTCAACATCAGTGCCTCACCTAATAAAAGCCCTACAGAATGAATGGGTATGAATTCCCACAGAAACACGCCAACATCTTGTGGACAGCCTTTGGGCGAAGTTGTTATCGCTGCAAATGGTGAACCAATCAATATTGAAGTATACTGTAAGTATTTGGATACAATGTCATTGCAGATTTGGCCAAAGACATTTGTCCATATAGTCAGGGATTTGGTAAATTCAGAGTGTATGATTAGCCAGTTAACCAAGCAGATGCTAATGATCAGCAATTTTGTATCTGGGATGAAATACAGTCATTATCTAAAACAGGAACAGCTGTGTAGGAGGTTTAAAACTTGGTGAGGAACAGCCAAACTCTACTACTAAGGCGAGGTTGTGAAAGAAAGTTGTATATCACAGGACATACACCATGGCAAAACTGAGCACAGCAACAAGATACAAGGTAAGTTATGAGGCATCAGCAAGGTCTCTCACAGGCAATGATTTCAAAGCAGACTGAGATTTCAAGATGTGTTGTTCAAGCTATTTTGAAGAAACAGGCAATGTTGAAGACTGTAGGCTCAGTGGTTGGCCGAGGAAATGTAATGCAGGAGATGAAAGATCCATCCTGCTTACTACGCTTTGACATCACTTTTTGAAAAAAATTTAATATTTGAAAGTAGCAGGAGGCAGGTTTTTGCCAAAGGGCTAGAGAGTGGTAAAAATGTCTGCAGGCAACATGGTGGAGATTCCTTGCAAGTTTGGGGCTAAATTTCTGCAAATGGAGTTGGAGATTTGCTCAGGATTAATGGTGTCCTCAATTCTGAGAAACACAGGCAAATACTTATCCATCATGCAATACCATCAGGGAGGTGTCTGATTGGATCTGATTAGATGTCACTGAGAAGTATCTTCAGTTTTCGAGAAGAACAAGCAGCCCCCACAGAGCCCTGATCTCAACATCATCGAGTCTGTCTGGGATTACATGAAGAGACAGAAGGATTTGAGGCAGCCTACATCCTCAGATGATCTGTGGTTAGTTCTCCAAGATGTTTGGAACAACCTACAGTACCTGCCGAGTTCCTTTAAAATCTGTGTGCAATTGTACCTAGAATAATTGATGGCAATTCTGGTTATGCAGGGAAAGGATGGTCATGCCAAATACTGATTTGATTTGGATTTTTCTTCTGTTCATTGACTTACCATTTTGGTAACTGATAATAATAAACTATTAACACTTCTATTTTTAAAAACATTCTTACTTCATAGCATTTTTTTTACACCTGCCTCTAACTTTTGCACAATACTGTACACATACACACACACCATCCTCATCAAGTGAGAGTAGGCCACAGTTTGAAAGTTCAGTTTTCCAGGCATTTTCATCTTGGTCTGCTCTTTCACTGTTCACTTGACAGCATCCTTATGGTGGATCTCACTTGCCCAACAGTGGCAACCTGATTACCATCCCAAAGCCTCAACCACCTGACCACTAACCACTGACCTGAAAGATCTGTCCATGTGCCATCGGGCACAGTGGGTGATGAATACTTGTCACCAGTGGAGAGGAAGTGGCAGTTTCTTACAGGGTTGGGTTGCCAGCTTGACACCCGCTTGTATGTGAGTAGTTTATAGTGCTCAAGGTCCTAACAGTGGCAGCCAAGCGGTGCTGGGGCTTGACCCTCGGATCAGCAGTCTCTGAGCTACCCCTGCCTCGAGTACAAATTAGCTTGTAAGAATTACCAGGTTAGTGTTACAGTTACACCCACAAGATTGATGACAGATTAAGTATCTGACCTTTACTTAATACAAACTACAGAACAGGAATTCATGCAGGGTTCATTGTTGTGGATGTAATCAAACAAGTAGCATTTTTGGTCTCTGTACACATCAGTGAACCTATTTGATTTCTTAAGAGTCTGCCAACACATTATGACAAGTTGATTTAGCCAAGACTCATAAAACCCGACTGCAATTGTGAACTTGTAACATTTATCTCCAAGCGAGAAGCAGTTTGATAGATGAGGCCTCGTGATCTAGTGTTGAGCGTCAGGCATCGATTCCCCTGAGAGCAAACCACCTGCTCTCTGCTTTCCAGATTGTGAAAGACACAAGTGTGAAATATGATAATTTTATCTTCAACACTCTTGTCAGGGAGAAATCCTTGCACTTCTTCACTTTGACTGAGATAAGGCATGTAGCTTTTGGCAAGGCATCAAACCGAAAGTGTTGCTATGCTGGACTTGTTTCTCTTTATGGAGGGAAACAGTAATTCTTTGTTTTCCAGTAGATAGGGTTTTAATCTTCCATTATTGAGATGATTTAAAAACAAGTCTTTGAACAAGTTAGGATACCTGATCAATAAGAGTTAACTTGGCTCATCATTTTCTGCAAAAAGAGTAAGCATCCCACACCAAGTTCTGACATGGAAAGACGACTACTGTATGTTTGATTAAACCATAAGACATTGTTTTACACCATGTTCCCCGATTTATACTGTAGTCCTTCTTAATAAAACACATTTATTGATTATGCATAAAGACTGTACGTTTCTTTTACACCTCGAGCGCTAAATGAGTTAGCCTCATGATCAGAATGCCATTAATGACCTAATCTATTTTAATCATGATGTCCTTGTGACAATGTGCTTAGGCAACAGTTTGCATGTCTAGACAAAAGCCATGTTCCTGCTACAGATGTCTTCGCCCACAAAGCCTGCCTCAGCCTCATCAGCCAGAGTCTTTGATCTCTTCTCTCGGTTTCCCCTTTGTCAATTTTTTTTTCTGAACAATAACCCCAACTCCCCCCAAGGAGAAGCTGAAGATTATCCAGACTTGTTTTTGAATTTTTCCTTTTACAATTGAGCATAACACTTTTTCCTACTGATTTACACTGATTTATATACTTACCCTGTAAAACATACAGTAGTAAGTAATGCCTATGATAGTGGCAGCCCTTCATTTTTTTTATGCGCTTTCTAAACTCCCAGTAACAAAACTGGAAGCTGCTAGAAAATTTAGTCAAGTTCTTTACGGCTTTATTTTCCTTATGTTCCCTTCAGCCATACTGTAGGTTCTGGGTGCTTGTGTAAGCATTCTTTATGTATAACCCAACATGATGGAGTAGTATTACTGCAAGGGCTAAAGAGTTAGTGAGTCATGCTTCTTTATTTTTCACACTGCAAGCACTGCATTGAATTTCTGTGCTGATATTTACACTTCAGAGCACGATGTTCTCATAAAATGAGCTTTAGCATTACCACAATTTCAATGCTTATTATTTATGAATGTTCAAAATTTTGTCTCTAAATATGATCAACATGCGTCTCATACACTTGTTTAACTTGCTTGCTTAATCTTTAATGACTGTCCTGTGTGTTTTTTGTAGTCCTCATTGTAAATGACCTGTATCAGTATCTACAGTACTGTATGCACTCAGGATAAAGACTGTGTTCAGCTTCCACGCCCTAATCAAACAGTTTTCCCCAATTCCCACTGAGATAAGTGACCGCACGGTGGAGACTGAATCAGACTCTGACCTTTGCGTAGGAGTAAAGTCACCTCCGTGCTGAGCCAGAAAGAGGTGCTGCTGGGTTCTTTTTTCGTCGCTAACGCAGAAGTGTTGGGTTTGTGTTTACGGATAGGAAAGGATGGGGATTGCATGGCGGCTGCCTGTCGAGCATGCCAACTTCGCATTTAAGACAATGATGTGAATGCCGGCAGCTCTGCAGGTGGGCACAGCAGGCCAGTGGAGCTGCATATGCTCTACTGCTGCCAGCACATTGCCGGCAGTGTATTTTTGGGGCCAAGCTTAACAGGACCGTGTGTACTCCGAGCATGGAAAGTGCTTCAAAGGCAGAAAATAGCCTCTCGCATGTTCGAAAATTGGTGTGATTTCACTGTTTGAGTTTGAGCTCTTTAGGGGGTTGGGCACACTGTAAATATTTAGAAACAATAACACATTTGTGACAAAGATAGGGGGGGAGTTTAAAGAAATGGAAAGCGTGAGATCCACATTAAAGGAGCTAATGGAGCCTCTGGCATCTTGTGGGTGTAATGTGGGTGTCTGTAAGCTAATGCAATATCCCTACTCATGAGAATAAACACCTCAGTTCTAACAGCTCAATAATAATACACCAAGCTTTCCTTCTGATGCAACTCATAATTATAGCCATTCACATGACCTGCAAAGAAGTGAACAAAAGAAGGGTTACAAAGGTGTTACAGGTGTTCAGCAATGACCACGTTTTTCACTTTATAGCACACAAATGTAGTGTATATGCCTAAAGCCCCAAAAGCCTTTTGTGTAACTTAATCTTAAGATAGAATCATTATCACAGATCTCAGTAAGAGACATGAGCCCAAATATTACATTATAGTATTAGATTGCATATTAATCCTCATCTCTTGGCTGTGATCCATGAAACAATTAAGTCTACACACACCAGCTTTTTCATTAGGCCCTGGTGGGGCATCCTATGTTCTTTCATTGCCACACACAGAGTGACCTTCTGGAATGATGTGGGTGGTTAGTACTCGCTCAGATATAGCGTACACCATTAAAGTCAGGCCATGTGTGACATTCGACACATCATTTTCTCTGTCATTCCAGTGTGCTGGCAGTTTCACAGTGTGTGCATAGATACGGAACTCATTCTCTGATTATTGCAGAAAGTCACGCAGGACTCTGCACAGCACCCAATCATCCCAATAAATGAAGGCATTCAGCGATGAGCCGCAATCAGACTCCCACCGAGCTGAGCATGCATTTCCACAGACATCTCCCTCATTGCAGCCTGAACTCGACGCCAGTGATTAATTAATACAGCAGGCAAATGACTTATAATATTCTCTCTTCTCCTAAACAATTTTATCTGCCTAACCGCTACAGAGCAAATGGTGGGCTCACATCAAAGGGTCATTATTTTTTTGCCCTCAGCTTAGTCAAAATTTAGAACTTAGGCACTAACACTCAGATTAAAGGGCTGCTTAGAGCATACACAGTACAAAACTAATTTGTCTCATTTCACAAAGTATATATTCAATCACAAAGAAATGTTAATATATGAAATTCCTAAAAGCACAACGGAAAGCGATAATTGTCTATTATTCCACCTGCAGACAATATAAGCAGCATAAAATCATTAGTGTGGAATTCCCACTGAGTTAAAGTGAATCAAATTTAAATCTGTAGGAGTAAACCCTAATAATATTACTGTGCACAGATTAATCTCAGGAGATCATCCAAACTCTCTAAAATCAGGGCAACGTGAATCAACATGGGAGCAGATGCCTACATATCAACTTATTACAACCTTGTTCTTCAAATCTCCCAGAGATTCTCAGATACATAATATAATGTTCACATTTCTGTGATGATCAACTTCAAATGCAAGTGGCACACATACATGCAAACGTAATGAGTCAAGTCTGTTAATAATTACATGGATCCAGACATTTTTTTGAGCAGAAATGAATATATTATATAGTCAGGTCCCAAAGTATTTGTTTACTTTAAAGACTTATATTATAGACTTATAGTTTTGCCTCTATGCAGCACCATACCAATATATTGAAAATAAAGCAAAGATTGAAGTGTAGACTTTCAGCTTGAATTCAATTTTTTTTATTAGTATTTGTAATACTTGGATGCAGACCCCATGGACCTCACCAAATTCAAAATTTTCTCCCCCAAGATGTCAGGCCTTTACTGCAGCTACATTCAGTTGCTGTTTGTGGGCATTTCTGTCCTAGGTTTTGTCTTCAGTAATTAAAAAGCATGCTCTATTGGGTTGAAGTCAGGTGACTGACTCAGCCCTTTAAGTACATTCCATTTATTTGCCTTGAGAAGCTCTTGGGTTCCATTTGTGGTATGTTTTGTGTCTTATCCATCTGTACTGAGAAGCGCCGATTTTATCAGTTTGCAGCATTTGACTGAATCTCAGCAGAAAGTATAACGCTATACACTTCAGAATTCATCCTGCTACTTCTATCAGCAGTCACAGCATCAATAAACACCAGTGACCCAGTTCCATTGGCAGCTGTATGTATCATGTAGGACAGATGATGAAGACACTTCTTGATTTGAAACTTTGACAATGTTATACCTACCTCCTTGAGAGTGTTCTTGACATGATGTTCTGAAGGGGGTTTCTTCAACAAGGAACGAAATCTGTGATCATCCATTTTGTCTACTGTCATCTTCCAGGTCTTTTGCCGTAACTGAGCTCACCAGTACCAAATATACCAAATTGTTATTTTTCACCATTCCTAGAGTTTTGCAGCACACTGTTGGTCTCCTTCACTTGCATCAACAGCTCTTTAGACTGCATATTTAAAGTTCCAATGAACATCTAATAAATGGAAATTCAACACTTGGAATTAACTCTGAACCTTTTATCTTTGTAATTCGCCATAAAATAACCAGGAAATAGGCTACGATTAGCCATTCAATCTGCTTATCAGCCATGTGCCTAGTTTCTTTTAAGCCTGTGAAAATGGCTGTAATTTCTTAATGGCTAATGCAATCTTCAATAACATCTTTGCATTTAAAGTCCAGTGTGATGGTGTACAGGGACAACATTACAAAACTTCTGTCACTGTCCAACTGCTTATGGAAATGCCTGTACTTGCATTAAGAGATATTCTATGTACACTATATGGACAAATACATACAGTATACATCAATATGGAGTTAGTCCTCTTTTTGCAGCTATAATAGCTTCCACTCTTGTTGGAAGGCTGTACACAACATCTTGGAGTGTTGCTGTGGGAGTCCATGCCCATTCACTCTGTAGAGCATTTATAAGGTCAGACACTGATGTTGGACAAGAAGGTCCCAGTTCATCCCAAAGGTGCTGAATGGGGTTGAGGTCAGCGCTTCGTGAGGGTCAAGTTCTTCCACACTGAACTCATCAAACTATATCTTTATAGTCCTTGCTTTGCACACTGGCCCACAATCATGTTGGAATAGAAAAGGACCTTCCAAGGTTTGGAAGCATGGCATTGTCCTAAATGTCTTGGTATGCTGAAGCATTAAGATTGCCCTTCATTTGGAATAAGGGGCCTGGTTGAAAATACTATCTATTGCAAGGTTTAGGCATTTGTTGATGTTATTTATTTTTGCTTAATTATTAGGCACCCCCACAATTATTTGGTGAGACCTTCCCAGGGAGAATAAAAACAATGACCAATAATGTCTAAAAAAGTTGAAAAGGCTTTTAAAAAGAACCATGTCCATTTCTTCAAGCTGAATATTTAAAACCATTTGCTCACTCAATCATTGTCTATACCGCTTTATCCTGTATCCAGGGTCACAGGGGACCTGGAGCCTATCCTAGGAGACTTTAATCCACCAGGGCACACACATACTGTACACACACTCACATTCTCACACTATGGGCAATTTGGGAACGCCAATTAGCCCAATCTGCATGTCTTTGGACATGTCTTTGGGAATTGAACCTGGAACTTGGAGGTGCAAGGCGACATCCAAAAAATACATAAGAGGAATTTGTCCAAAATAACAACAGTGTACTTATTTATTTATTTATTTATTTATTTATTAGTTAATTAGTTAGTTAATCAATGAGTTAATTAGTTTATTTATTTCAATAACAAAGTGTTAATTAAAGTACTTAATGTAAAGGTTTTTTCAGGTTCATTCACCCACCCACTGTAGGTGCCAGAAAAGAGAACAGCCATAAAGATTGGTGTTCCACCCAAGCAGAAAGTGTGATTTGCCCTGTCAATTCAGACCATGGGTTTTCAATAGGTGTAAATTTTTTAAACTGAGATAGAAATGGAGATTTAAATATACAGTTCTGTGCAGAATCACCCTGTGTTCTTAGCACAAACCTTGTTGGATAGACTTTTTATTTTATTTTATGACTTTATTATTGAGTCAGTGCAAAAACATTTCTGATTTTCAGACATTAGTATTCCACCACAAAAATTAAAGTTACAGAAAAATATGTCAGAAAAGAAAGCAGGATATTGTGTAAGAAACCACTTTTTACACTTCTGGGTGTTGCATACAAAAAAAGATGCTAGTTAGCTATTTAATAAATAATAAAGAGCTTTGCTGTGTGTATTGGAATTTGTAGAAATACCATTGACAAATACAAGTCAATAAGCAACTGCCTTTTTTCATTTCGAAAGTGCCTTGGTAAATGACACTTCCGTAACATGAGGTTTACTGACATACGTTTACACATAAAAAATGGGCATTAACAGTTAATTTATAGAATGATGGTTATTCAAGGAAAAGGTAAGCAGTTTTTCCAACTCTTTTAAATGGGAAGAATTGTAGCAGTTCTATTACACAATATTTTTTCCTTCATTTTTGCAAATTCTCATATTTACTGTTTCACCTCTTTCATGTGGTGTCACTTCACTTGTTATGGTTCAAATGTTTTCTTATTTCACACTTTTCACTATATTCCCTATGTGCACGTATATATGAATGTCCTTGTCCTAGCTTTGTAAAGACTACAAACCAATGGAGCACTGCCTTCTTATTTCAAGCTACATCATGCTAGAAGAAGGGCTTTCCAAATGGTATTATTACGGTACTGTACCTCTGGACAAAAATACCTCAACATCAGACTTGCTCTTACTAACATCTAAATTGGAGTTATTATTTTTTGCAAGGTGGTGAAAGAATGATTCGATACTGATATTTAACAGTAACAGGATGATAGAGTTACAGAAGTGTAGTTAAAGTCTCTTTATAACTGACTGAATGGTTGAAATATTAATATTATGCTGCTTTTGGTAAGTTAATGCAGTCCACTTTTAGTGTCTAAAGCAGACTTGTGCTTTCTCCTCGTCAAAATTCCACACCACACGTGATGAAAATGTTTGAACCTGGTGCCATATTTAATGTGCTGTATGATAAAAAGTTCATTAACTGCCTTGATCATGGCATGGTGCAACTAGGAGTGTCTCTGACATGATCAGTAGCAGAAAACAATCACTATGCAACAGTGCAACTATACAGCATCTTTAGACACCCACAATCTTACAACTTCAATGAAGCTGTGTCGGAAGATCAGGTCTTTCTTACTCTACTCTATAGGCTTTTCTTCTGCAAGGATCAAGTAGGTATCTCTCCTGGCCAGTCATTTAGACACTTGGGAAAACGGAGGAATCAAAGGCTGACTTATTACCCTTCGCCATTCTCCTCCTCCTCCTCTTTTTTCAGCTGACTCCAAATAAAAATGGGTTCAAGTAAGAAACACACAATTAGACTCAACTCTGGAGGAGCATGAGCCCTGAGTGTCCCCCCGAGGATGACTAAAGGACACACAGTCCTTCTCTTCCTCCTCAGCACTGCCTGTGGAGAAACAGCACCTCATACATTTGCTGCAGCATGAAAACAGTAAAACAAATTAGGGAAAAAGTGTAAAGGAGACCACAAATTAACCACCCATTAGAGCGTTAAAATGATCTTGTAAAAAGTTATGTATTTCATCATAAATCAAATTATGTCAAATCAAATTATTCAATTTGTTTCAGGATATGCAAGAGCAGTTTCATTTATAGCATTATTGCCGAACTGCTTTATTATGTAGGAAAGGAACATATTGGCACAAGGAACAATGAAACTGTACTTTAAAAAAAAAAGAACTTAATCAAATAGAGTTGGAGAAAATTCTTCTGATTCAACACATCGGAGCCAGATGGAACTAGTGGTCCATCACAATGTGCTTGACAACAGGGATTTGACAGCTTCAAAGTGCAGTTCAAACAATTTTCTAGAGCACTTTGATGAGGTGGAAGAAATACACCATGGTAAAAACCTATATTGTCTTCACAGCTAAACTATTTAGCATTTATGACCTGAAAACATGCACTGTTTCACACAAATACACTGGGTTATAGAATAATATTTACATCAGTAATCACTCAAGTCTATGTTCTGATGATTTTGCTCTTTGTCTCTACAAAGCACATGCTTTCTATATTTTGCAGTAAAGTCTATTTGGATGCAAGACTTATCTATGACAGGTGTACTGTAACATAAAAATCAATCACTCAGCCTGATCATTGATTCATGGGCATGGAAATGAGTAACAAGAGTTTGAAATCCTTATGATGTAGTCTTTTAATGTAGTCTTTTAAGAAAAAGGGTAGGCTACATAAGGAACGTATTATGTCAAATAAATTCCATATGGAGATTTTACACACAAATCTTCCTAATGCTGGTGAAATACTAAATAATCTTGATCTAGGAGCCATTCTTCCATTTATTGTTTTTTGTTGAAATCTTTTTGACAGGCGCTCTCGAAAAGCACACTTTCCTCTGCTTTTTCTGATGTCTGGGATTTACACACTTCTGTCTGTGAAATATGCACAGAATCTAATTAAAATATGACTGTCTGCTGCTGGGTTGGTTTTAGAGCTGAGAATCTGCTGCAGTGTGCGACGCTACAATTCCTGCAATTCAGCTATCAAACTGATATTTTGCCGTAAGATTAAATCAGCTTTAATCAACCAAATAATTGTTGCTTTTAAACATATAATGCGGTCTGCATGGAAAGATCAGCTGGTTTCATAAAGAGGCAACTGGCTATTGAGAGACCTGCGACTAACTGTTAACTAAAAAAAGGTAATCGCCCTCTTGGTGCACAAACTATTCAAATAAAATGAAACATTGGGGTGAAGTGCAGAACTAAACAGCACAACCGCTGTTAATTTTCTCAGACAATCAACATATCACAGCTTCCCAGAATACAGGTACAGCACATACTGTAGAAACTGTAACTACTGTGTTAATGAATAAATAAAGACAATAAATCAGTTGGAGGATTTCCACCTTCTGCAAGGTTGACATGATGTGGATATTTCTGGAATCAAACAACCATGATGCAAAGGATAATAATAATAATAATAATAATAATAATAATAATAAATGCGATTATTCATCTTCTATACAATTTATCCTGTACAGGGTGATGGGGCATTAGACTGTGGGAGGAAACCGGAGTACATAGAGGAAACCCATCAAGCATGGGGTGAACACGCAAACTCCACACACACGGGCCCGCAGTGGGAATTAAACCCTCGACTGTGGAAGTTCAGTAAAAGGCCACAGTGCTAAGCAATCATTTGTAAAAAATAAAAAAATATTGAGAGCAGTAAAATTTGTGAGACACTTAGCTGTACAGCATGGGTGGGCTAAGCAATTCACATCAAAAGTTTCCTTCTACTGGACCTCATATCATCTGTACTTTACCCAGAAACTCTCACAGACATGGGTAGGGGGCTCTTTTGTTATCAAAAGAGCAGCTTGGTGCCCTTCATCAGGGTTCTGTCTAGAAATCAATACAGCAATACGTTGTGGCAGAGCAAAGAACTTTTGACTGTGCGTTCTGTCAGGGAGATCATCCATCATGTGTAGTAATAGAGGCCCTGAAGACTTCGCTTGCTCCTTAGGTCTCAGTCTCAATGTCAGCAGAATGAGGATCTGATCACTTCAACATCATTCAGTCCACGGCGCTAGTGCTGGTGGTATTGACCAGTCTACTGTGTCGAGAGAAATATGGTAATTGCACATGAAGACAAGTGTTCATTTTATCTACTGTAGGATTTCTGAAATACTGCTGAAATGAGCAGCAGCAGCTATGATCGCATGATGCTGAACTGAATGATGACACACTTAAAATATGAGAACACTATGGAGATCTAGTGAGTCAGCTGTGTGTGGAAATCTGTTATAACACACTAAAAGGAAGTCAGCCAGGCAACACATACTGTGAAAACAAACAACACTAATAATGCTGACCTGAATTCTATTGTCGTGTTCAGCTGCTAAATATTTAGTTGATCATCAGTTCTACTCCAGATGGAAATGCAAAGTTGTCCAGCCTGAACACATTACGCTCACATATGGTAGGAGAGACTAATTCTAATTTTTTTTTCAAGTCACTAATGAACAAACTGTTGGATGAGTGCAAACTCATCTGAGTGTGTAAGTTCTACTGAGTCAGCAGCATATAATAACAGCACACAGTCTGATCTCTTGTTTGTAGTCACTGCTCTAGAGTTCCTGGGCGTCATGTGCTCAGCATTGACAAGTTCACACTGCCCGGACAGCACCTCCTGCAGGAGGTCACATGCCATCTCTGATCGCCAGGATTACAGGGTCAACAGCTAAAACCTGCATAGATTAGAATTTACATGAATTTAAAGCAAGACACAACAATCTTTTGGTCTCGTCAATCTTTTTTCTTTCAGATATACTGCATCTATAACCCATGTTCTCATTAACTGTAGTAACCCCCCTTCTCTGTTTGAATGCTGGAATGTGCCATCAGAGAAGAAAAATAATCCAGAGGCATGTACATTGGCCACTATGCATGATGGGTGCATCGTTTATGCCCTTCTCTTCTTACCCTGATACACCATTCACTCTGAGATAGGGTCAATCTAAACTCATCAGACCATCATAACCTTCTTCTGTTGCTCCAAAGTTTTACTGAAAAGTGTTTTTTAAATACCCACTCAGCCATTTAATCCAAATCTTGTCACATTCTGTGTGTGGACATGCTCAATATTAAGCATAACTGTGATTTTAATATGTCTTTTTATGATGCAACTTCACCACATGTTTAAGTGATCTCCATTTCTGGTGTTTTGCTGACCACATTTCTTCTACAAAGTTGAAGGTTTAATACTATCCTTTTATCCGGTAGTGGTTCTACATTGAATGGCAACCTGGGCAAACTCTATAGAAAGACAGTTAGATATACAGATATACAGTATATGTCTCACCATTGTACATTTTTACCATATGGCAGCATGTTCTCCCTGTGCTTGGTGGGTTTCCTCCGGGTACTCCGGTTTCCTCCCACAGTCCAAAGACATGTAGGTTAG
>JAOVVA010000048.1:23598178-23609856 GCA_028565275.1 Leiocassis micropogon
ACACACACACACACACACACACACACACACACACACACACACACACACACACACACACACACACACACACTATCTCAGCCTGGCAGTCTGGAGCACTAATTAAATGTGAAAGTTGAAATGTCTACAAAAGCCACATTATGCAAAATGGTTTTTGATTTTTACCCATTCTCCCCACCATCTCTCACTTTCTCCAGCTCTCTTCTTTTTCTTTTTTGTTTCTTCTCACACTGTGTCCCCGACGTGAAAAAAAGGAGAGAAAAGAATGAATATCTTGGAGCGGCGGACTCACTGTGTGGCTCTCCATGTGTGAAGAGTCAGCTGAGTGAGTCTGATAATTGGACACTTTGGCTGGAAATAGTTTTATAACAGAGAGGCGTGTGTGTGTGTATGTGTGTGTGTGTGTGTGTGTGTGTGTGTGTTCTAGATCTTCCAAAGGAATTGCCAATTGTACTGAGATCAACCCAGTCAAATGCCAGCTATGCTGGTTAAAATCCCACACATGCAAACAGATTTAAATAATTATCACCTTTACAATTCAACAGTTCACAAATATTATATAATAGTTTAATAAGGCACATGCTTTGCCTCAGCCATTTCTACTTGGATGTCTGGTGTTTATTTATTTTATGAAGCAATAATTCGTTCAGGGATTAAAACAATACAGAGTTCTTGGTCTGTGTGTAATACAGTACCTGTGCATTCCAGACCTGGGCCTTCAGTGAGCTCCAAAACTGTGAGTTCACTCTCACAAATAAATAAATAAATAAATAAACTGCCATTGTACTTTGATTGTAGTACATCAAGGGAGGCCCAGACATATACACAAGCACAATCAAGCTATATATTTAGAGGTATAGTGGTGATTCTATAAGCAGTAAAGCATGTGTCTGATTGACTCACAACATCAACTCTTGCATTGAGCATTCACATTAAAAGCTGCCTTTCAGCAGAACAGAGATTACACCTGTTGCTAGCTAACGCTAACTATGCCTTGTTACTTAACCGAATAGCACTACAGTTCCAATTAAATTCCAAAGAATGTACGACAGAAGTACTTCACAAAAGTCAAAATCATGTGTTCAGAAGAGACCCCAAAAACACGACCTACACAACCAAAGATGTTAAAATGCAACTCACAGAAGCCAAGGGCAAAACATTAACACACTAGTTTTATCAACTAGTGCTGGTGGACTACTGATCGGGAGGTCGTGGGCTCAAACCACACCACCACCAATTTGCTCATATGTATAGTGAGATAAAATGTAAGTCGCTCTGGATAAGGTCATCTGAGAAATGCTGTAAACATAATGCATCCTTCTTTACATTTGTTGAAGAGGAATCATGTTGAATCATGCAGATTATCCCTAGCTTTAATAATTTCAAGATCATGTCCTATTTTCAGAAAGTGTTCATGCTCACGAAATCTCAATCAAAACAGTCTCTAAAGTTTAATAATAATAAAAAATTAAGATGCACAGATATCCCTCTTTCAGGCTTCTACTACCAGCAAGTTAGCAAAGAAAAGTATCACATTAACATCAGCTCACTAACAACAATAACTCCTGTGATGTGATTATAATTGCAATAACTCTGATAAAATGCTAAATAAACATTTTTTATGCTAAATAATCTGTTTCTGCTGAAGATGTAGTGACAAACCAACGTAAGCAAAATCTGATTGCCTATTTGAAAGGCAATTTTGAAAACATGGTGTCTGTCCAAAAGGTCTTTTTTTAGTAACAGGAAAAGAGTTTTTACTGTATATGTTTGGCCAAACGTTTGGTGTCATGTACATCTGTTTCTACAAAGAACATAAACCATTGTAATATGTTCTGGTGAAAATCTGAAGAACAAAGAGTGCAAGTTGTATAGATGTCCATCTGGAGATGAACCATGAAGTGTTAGCTCGAGAAAGTAGGGAAGAGAGAGAGAGCGAGAGAGAGAGAGAGAATGAGAAAGTTAGAATATTAATATCAGATCCAAGAGGAGACAGGAAGATAGTAGATTGAAGATTTAAAAATTTTATATCAGAATAACTCTTACAGTAAGTAATACAGTAATTAAATGACAAGAATCTTTTTTTCTTTGACAAATTTTATGCCCCCACTGAAGGCCACAGATGCCTTAAGGTGACACAGATTGATAGTTATCTGACTTGCTATTTCATTCTGTTCTCTTATAACAGCAAAACATGTCTCTACTTTCCCTCAAAATGACATGACAAAATCAGTACTTTAATTGACCCTTCTGATTAAATCATTCACAAATTGTGCACGTTGAGCATTGTAAGTTGAATGAAGGGATGAAACTCCACAATACACATGGTGCTGAGAATAGGAGGTAAATGAAATGTACAGGAAGTAGCAATAAAAAAAAGATTAATGGACAAGTTGAAAAGTACGTGGCAGAGATCTTGTATTCTGGGGCATGTGGACAAGGGAATTTGCCTGATTAGCTAATTTGTTTTGAAAGGCTGCTTCTCAAGAGAGTCCTCAGTCAGATAATCAGAGCACCAAGAAAAAAAATCTTCACACTGGAGTCTGTGTATCCAACAAAAAAATCAAGAGGACTCATAAGTTTTTTTTTTTTTTTTTTTTTGTCCAGATGAACTACAGCACTGCAGCATTGAATCTCATAACTGTACCCCAAATCATACTATTGTGTGTATGTGTGTGTGTGTGTGTGTGTGTGTGTGTGCAGTCTATTATAACATTGACACTGTAGCTCTTTCAGCTCAGTCAGAATCTGTCTGCAACACCTCTTTGCTCCCAACCATGAAATCTGGGCAAGATAATTAGTTCATTTAACTTCATTGAGCACGCTGGCACACAGAGTATGGGGAATGAGCTGGCAAACTACTGTCACTTTATTGCATTTAATGCTAATACAGTGGCAATGTTTTGTGGTCATGGGCAATAATGACATTGCTGAGCTGTGAGTAAATACTCATACCGCTCCGTGATTCACTGGGTTCTCTCTCAACAGTTGCAGATCAGTATCATCAAATCAAATACTCAGAAGGTATAACCAGCTATGCAGTGGTTTCATGGCTAAGCCTGACAACTCAAGAGATTTTACCTACTGGTCAAATGACTCATCCATCCAATTATGCACATATTCAGTAGCTTCACTTGCCCTGACTGTCAGAAAGTTTGATCATCATTGTCATTCTTTTTACCTTCTCTTTATTCCAAGAAAAAAAGTCCAGATATTGCCATTCAACCACAGCTCTGTCTTGACCTTTTATTGCAGTCAAAGCTTTGACAATATTCCTGCCTGTAGGAATATTGTCTATATTGTCTATAGGCATAAACTTATGTTCTCCTTTTAGAACAACTCACACACACACAGATTCAGTATGCGTAGGACAGACTCACATTCAGTAACTGTCTTATCCTGATCTGGAGACTGTTCCAGGAACACTGGGCTTAGGCGGCGGTACACTTAGATTTGATGCCAGTCCATCACAGGGTATTATACACACACAGACATACTCATTCAAGCCTAGAGGCAATTAAGCATCGCCAATCCATCAACTGAAATGTTTTTTGGAAGGTATTCTTTCAGCAACCTAGACAAAATGCGTAGGAACGCCACACAGATGGTAACACAAGCTCAGGGAAACTGGAGCTGTGAGGCAGCAGTGGTACCCACAGTGTCAATTAATGATGGACACTCCACATTTAGTCTGATTTAAACATTTTTAAAGTGCTATTATTTAACTTAGAAGAACATATAATCAGGGTTTTCTGTAAGTGGAAATTTAGACATAACTCAAGGACGGAGTCTCTAGTGTCATCGCTCTGGGGAATCTTCAGGGCAGATGACGTTGCATTTTCTATTTACTCTGTAATGCAACAGGCATAGAGGAAATTAGAGAGTGTCTGGTGAGGGAATGACTGTTTTATAGCTTGTATAAGGTAAGTGATAACAGTAAGTAAACTGTTTCACAGACATCCCACAACCTTATATTTAAAAAGCAAGACCAGTCACTCATGCACAAATAAACCTTGTAATTGCAGCCAAATTGCTGTTATATAAGAGGAACAAAACATTTCAGGATGTGCCTGTGCTACAAAAGAATCGCCTTCAATGGAGTATTTTTGTACAGTATATCAACAGACCAAGTCACGGATTGTTTTCCTATAGCAGTAAACTTCCTTCTGTTTTATTGCTTCCAAGTCTCCCAAAAGGCAAAAGACTACAACCGAAGTTGACGTGGGGTTCATGGAGGTAAGTTCAACGAAGCAGTAAAACCATCCTGCATCTCAAAGTTCAATTCTCTCCTAATCCCCCTACAGCCAAAATAGAGGAACAAAAACATTCTCATTATTTTCTAAGTGGGCGATAGAGTCTATCACTGTCAGTGGGCAAGCGTCAGATGGAGAAGAATGAACTGGCACTGCACCCTTATACAGATAAGCTCACTTGAAGATTGATGATGGCATGCAACGGATGCCTTATCACAGTGGACTGGCTCAGTGCTATCTATCTCTTTAGAGAGTATCTTCTCATCAAGGGTAACACAAGATGAAGAGTTTATGAAGACGGATGCTTCACTCTATAAAGGAAGCCACGGTGAAACGGAGCTGAGTTGGTTTGTTTATGTTCTCAGCCATAGTACTAAAACTCCTAATGTCCCGTGGCTTCATGAGCACCATATTGTCTCTAAATGAAGTGCTGAACTGCATGGGTCATCACTAGGGCAACTCCTTATGCGGTCCCTTAGCAGTCAGCTGTGTAGAGCCCCATTGTAGTGGCAACATTTTCAGCTCAGTTTTGTACAACTGTAGAACTTTGAATACACCAATATAGCACTGTCAGCTGCACAGAGGACAACGGGGAGTGTTTGAGAAGTTTTAACAAGTAGTTTTAACAAGCTGGACTGCATGGTTCTGCATTGCGCTTTGATGCTCGACATCACTGCGCTGTGATGGTGTTCTGTCCTTAATGCTCTAAACAATCAGCAGTTAGACTGGGAGAGCATGCTGCGATTGTCTGCATGTGATTTGCCTAATGAATGATTGCCTTGATTATGCATGGAATATAATGAATAAACAGAGGGTGAATATGGATGATGAAATTAGTCATTACAATGGAAAGAAAGAGATGTATTCAGGAATTAATGTTCCGCTATACTCATAAACCTTACCTTGCTGTCCTCAAAACGTATAAGAGCATTCTTTATTAATCCATTATTAAGTTTCACTAGAAAAGACGTTTTACTGAATAATAAAAAAAAAAAGGTACATCCTTTTTTTTTGTTATGAAAATAACCTCGTTGCTCAGTGCACACCTTTTGCATAGAATTCTTAAGATTCATGATGACAAAATCATTGATTACTAATGGGAGTGTAGTTTTGTTGAGGTGTGGCTCACTCACAACCTCCTGTGGTGCATCAGCATGTTCATACACACACTCTTTCTCCAGATGGTGCATGTGAGACAATATGTTTGCTCACACACACACACACACACACACACACACACACACACACACACACACACACACACACACACACACACAATTTGCATTGCACTTGCTGTTTAAATGAAAAACATTTAAAACATGAAGAAAACTCTCACAGCTGTTGGTTATTAAGTGTGTAGACAAACAAGTCAGAGTTCAGGAGTTTTCAGAAAGCTTCAATACAATCCAAACTATACCTTCCTACTGTCAATTCCAGAATTATTGACATTTGTCATAAAACTTAAACAAAAAGCATAAAAGAGACACTGCATCTTTTAAACACACTGTTGTCTCCTTTTTGTTTTGTGTCTCTGATTTTATTCTAAGCTCATGTTTCTTGCCTATGAGGAGTTGGTCTCACCGTGCTAATTCAATTCAATTCAATTTTAACAATTGTCATTGTCGCAAAGCAGCTTTACACAGTCAAAAGAATTATTTAAGTCTGTATGGAATGTGAGTGTGCATGAATCAAAATGAGCAGATCGTCCCTGGTGAGCAAGCCGCGGGTGACAGTGGCAAGGAAAAACTCCCTGAGATGGCAATAGGAAGAAACCTTGAGAGGAACCAGACTCAACAGGGAACCCATCTTCATTTGGGTGAAATAGAAAGCACCTTTTATACAGTGTGTTAGGTGGCAGCCAGTTCAGCTACAACACTTGATGTTAATTGATGTTAATATGGAGTCCAGGTAGTTATTGGAGACAATTGCAGTCTTAAACTATCTAGCAACCGCAGCCAAGTCAAGTCCTCAGAGAAACAGTTGTCAACACCAGTCGAGGCCAGAACCGTCTTTATGGTAGAGTGAAACCATCCCCAGACACCAGACGCATCCCAAAGTGCGCTGGTGTGGGTTTCCTCTGGGTTTTCCAGTTTCCTCTCATTGTCCAAAAACCATGTCAATGGTTGTTTATGCTAAAAGTACCCTTAGCTGTAAATGACCATCTGTGTGTATGCATGGTGCAATGAGATGCCCTGTATTTTCAGCTTAAAACCAGTGTTTCTGGGATAGACGAATGATCCACCACGACCCTGACCAGTATACAGCTGCTGGAAGTGAGTAAGTGAGTGAGTATGTGAAATATTACAACCCCCAGATCTAAGGCAAGTATCTATTCATTTGCAGGAATTCCACACCAATTTACCACAAAGTTAAAGGTATTGAAGGTGCAGGTAGGTTAAAGATGTCTAAAACAGTCTAAACATAACTGTGGGTACATTTTATTATTTGATTCCACTTGTTTGATCAGTTGGACTGTGTCACCTCAGATGCTGAAGTATAAATAATGTGCAAACGTGTGTACTGTACTGTATGTATTATTTGCCCATAAGAAGTTCACGGAGATCATGGACACAATGTGACATTAGAACAGATACTGCAACTCTTGTTTGAAAGGGAGTGTAAGGCATTTCATAATTCACACTAAAATCTGGGTTGAATGGATTTTCTTACTGCCAGTGCATTTCTGGTTGAAGCACTCAGATTGACATAAAATGTTTCTCCATAACTAATATGATTAACTAACTAATATAATAATAACTAATATGGTGGACCAAATCTCCATGTATGTTACATTTTTATATTCATCTTAGCAAGTTGCAATAATGCAGAAATGCATTTATATAGTACACATGTATCAGATTTAATTTACAAAGGCCCGGTATGGCTGCCAGTTTTTTATAACTAACAAGCAGGAACACTTCTGATTCATTGCTTAAGTTGTTTGAAAACTGAGACCAATTATGTATGAATAAACAGGAACTAAAATAAGGGGGAAAAAACTTTCCATATCACCTGGAGCATTACAGACTCCTAGATCTAAGCAACTTCTGTCAGAATGAAGTAGACCTGTTGACTTTCACCCTCGGCTTTTAACAATGGCAACCTTTACCTTAGAGCTGAAAACAAATCATTTGCTGACTGCATTCTGTTTGTGTTACTCTTGCATTTCATTTTCTATCATGTTATCATGACTACACTTTGTCATATCTATCCACTACCAAGAGGTTAGGCTGTAGTTTCTGTGGCACCATTCACTAAAACCGAAGTAATTCTCACAGACCAAAGGACAACCATGGAAAAAGAGGTGGCCAATTATGTATTTAGTAATGTTTCAGCCTGGTTACTATTTCTAAGCCTACTGAATTCTGTGCAGTGCTTTATGGCCTCCTATGCATCATATGATTTTTTTTTACCATGAAAATGGTCTGGCCAATAATAACCTGGACTCCATGTTAACTTAAATACATCTTCTGTTCTTGACCTTCCATGTGCCTAAGACACAGTATGCCTGAAGATCAATTCCTGCTATCCATTATCCCCAAATGAGGATGGGTTCCCTGTTGCATCTGGTTCCTCTCAAAGTTTCTTTCTATTGCCATCTCGGGGAGTTTTTCTGTCAGTTTGCTTATCAGGGACAAGCAGGGACAATCTGATCATTTTGTTTCATACTTGTTTTCTAATTATGGAAATTTCATACACATTTCCATAATTTTCTTTTGATTCTGTAAAGCTGCTTTGCGACAATGACCATTGTTAATGTCACTGTTAAATTGAATCGAATTGAATATGATTTGACAAAAGAAGATTTGATACAAGAAAACCTCAAAGGAAATATAATAAGCTGGCAATATGAGGTTTCCGGGATAGATGGGTTCAGCAGTTCTACAATTCAGGCCCATATATAACTGTTGATAGATGCCTTTTTGCTTTTAGACGAAATCAACCAGTGTAATTGCCAACAAGCCTACAAAATATAAATATACAGATAAATATGGACTGTATATGATGCAGACTGCATACAGTATGATGCTTCAATCTACAGTATGCTTGGAAACCGCATACTGAGAATACACTGAGAAAAACTCCAGATCGTGACCTGGAAAAAAACAGGACATGATGGTCATCCTGGAGTTGACAGCTAGAAAATGTGGTCACAGTGTAACTTGGGAGAATTTCTTCAAGAAACTGTCAAATAGAGAATCCACAATGCAAGGGACCATGAGAAAAAAAGATGCTAGAGCTTCCAGAACAGAAATGTGACTTCATCTGCATTTACTTTTACTGATACCACCACACTTATGTCATACTGCTTCAAGAAAAGTGCAACATAAGTAAGTAAGTAAATAAAAAAATAAAAAAATAAATAAAAAAGGTTGTGGGCGGCACAGTGGTGTAGTGGTCTCGCACCTCCAGGGTCGTGGTTTAATTCTTGCCTGCACATGCATGCATTTATCTGAATAGGTAATCATGTGGCAGCAGTGTGATGCAAACAGATCAAATAAAAATAATTTTTAAAAAATTGAAAAGATTAGGAAAAAAAAAATCACCTGGCCTTTTTCCAGACCTGGCTGTGTCTTGGCTATGCTCATGATAGCCTCAAATTCTTGGTCCAGGCTGACAGAATGGTTGCTGTTTTAGCCCAACCACCATAAGGTTCGATGTTATGCATTGTAACAGCTTTTTTCGCTCACCATGGTTGTAAAGAGTAATTATTTAAGTTACTATAGCCTCCTGGCAGCTCAGACCAATCTGGTCACTTTCCTCTGATCTCTCTCATCAACAAGGTGTTTCAGCCTCCAGAACTTCTACTCACAGAAGGACTTGTTTTTTCCACTATTCTGTGTCGACCCTAGAAAATGTTGTGTGTGACAAAAATTCCAGGATATCAGCAGTTTGTGAAATACTCAAACCAGCTCATCTTGTACCAACAACAACAAAGGATTAAAGTCACAGAGGTCACATTTTTTATGTTTAATGTAACAATTACCTGAATCTACTGACCTATATCATTTTTAGTTTTTTTTAATTGAGATGCTGAATGAGTATGTGTACAGGTGTTTCTATTAAAGTGATTGGTGAGAACAACGAAGCAGTAAAGGCAATGTAAAAAAAAAACCACAATCATTAATGAAAATGTAGCGTGTTGTCTAGTGAAATATTTGGAAGCTCATTAGTAATGACTGGGGCATTACTGTCTAGTTTTTCAGTAGTTAATGATGTGGAACAGTACACATGGAAAATCATTACTGACAAAGTATTTGCATCCTTTCAGACATGAAGCAGGCAGTCTGATCGTGGTTCTGATTTACTGAGAAAACTTAAGACCTTTTTGGGACCCAAGCACTAGTGACAACAGTAATGGGACCCAACACTGAGATAAGTGCATTAGTGTATCATGGGATTATATAGAGATTATTTATATTAAATAAAGGTAGTTTTTACTCTCATTACTTTTTTCTGTTATTCTGCATAACCAAAAGTCTTGGTTCGACTTGCACACAGCTCATATTTACATTTTTAACTAGCTTGATGTACATTAGGAATTAATTTTGGGAATTAATGTGATTATGATTAAAAATCACAATTTAACAATTTTTGTCTTTGAATAGTAATTATTTCCTATTAGCTTACATCTAGAAAGGTGGTAAAATGGGTACAATTCCTTTTAAACTTTGTTGTTGTGATCCATACAATGATATTTCTGACATATTTCTGAAAAGTATTTATATGAAAACTGGCGAGTGTGAACTTTCTGGCTTACACAAAGTCATAAAACCAAGATTATAATACAAAAACATTTTTTTTTATTTAAGTGCACAAAACAGTTTAAAAGTGAGCAGTTTTCCTTGCTTTATGCTTATGCTGCAAATTGCTTTCACATATTAGACTCCAAATGTAGTCACCCATCATGTTTTTGTTGTATGCACTTTGATAGCGGCATTCGAAGTCAAGAATTTCTTGATGGAAGCGTTCCCCTTGTTCCTCTGACTACACACATATTGTCAAGATGGGCATCGAGTACAGTATATGCACTTTGAGGGACATTCTGCAGCCCATTTTGCACCATGGGCTCTACAAGTTCCATATAGTTTTCGGCTTTGTGATTTCCAAAGAATCCTCGAACCACTGTTACAAGCTGTTCCATTCAGCTTTTTGTGTCCTGGCACAGTATGCTCTTAGGATATTTCTTGTACTCCATTATCTTCTTTATTTGTGGGCCTACGAAGATCCCTGCTTTCACTTTAGTCTCTGAAAGTTTTGGGAAGAATTCCTGAAGGTACTGCACATTCTTTATCAAGTGACAAACTGTTTCATCAAGCTTAATTTTATGTGCAATGGTGGAAAAATACTTTTCATGTGTTTACCAGTGGCTCCCATTTGACATTGTTTCTGCACAGTTCGCAGTGTGCTCTGGCCAGTCTCGCCTGTGGTCGTGTGCTGCAGTGTCCCTGCTGTCCCATAGGCAAACATAGCATGGATACTTGGTAAAGCCGCCTTGGAGACCCATTAGGATTGCCACCATTACGAAGTCCCTTATCACCTCCCAGCGGTATTCCCCATACTTCAAAGTGTCTAAGAAGATTTTAACACTGCTGTATTTCTCTTTATGTTGCGCCGAGTGAGCGGGTAGAAAAATTGGATACATTTTTCCGTTATGAAGCAGCACAGCTTTGAGGCTCCTGCAAGAACTGTCAGTGAAGAGGCGTCACTCACTGAAGTTACAAGAAATTCCATTTGCTTTAAACAGACCTATCGTTGCAGAAGCAAAGCTCATCTTGACGGCTAAGGAAGCTTGAAAAATACTAGTGACAGTTTCTCTGATCTGCTACATGCACACTTTCATCCAACAAATTCCATTGCTTGAGTCTTGACGTCAAAAGCTCTGCTTTGGACTTTGTGAGACCAAGGTCTCTCACCAAGTTGTTGAGGTCTTTCTAGTTGGAGTAGTATGGGTTTCTCCCTTCTACTGCATCTCTGTAATCTGGATCAACAACTTCTTCCCCCTTTTCTAAGCGCTGTACTAGGTGGCACTGGGGTGATGGATGAGGGAATGTCTGGATATATGATAGCAGGTGGATTCGTCCCACGTCAATGTTTTGAAGGATCAACCATGCAAAATAAGCAGCTGCTTCAAGAAAATTCTGGAAATTCTAAAAAACAAAATTATACTTTAGCAGTTCAAAATTTCAGGTAAAAATTTTGTTATATTGTGAGACACTGAGATACAGTAAGTGCATTAGTGTAGCATGGGATTATATAGGGATTATTTATATTAAATAAAGATAGTGTCATGAATGGGGTGGTATTGGCTGTTGTTAATGCCGGTGGGCAGAAAAGGGCAGGCATAGGGGCAGAGGGGTGTTTTTAAACAAAAGAGTCTTTATTCAGGATATAACCAAAACAGGACTCCCAAAGAAACAAAACAAA
>JAOVVA010000048.1:23609956-23630474 GCA_028565275.1 Leiocassis micropogon
TACCCGTTACACAAAATATTAGCACTATGTTGAGACACGTGCTTAAGGACGAAACACAGGCTCTAATACCCGTTACACAAAATATTAGCACTATGTTGAGACACGTGCTTAAGGACGAAACACAGGCTCTAATACCCGTTACATAAAATATTAGCACTATGTTGAGACACATGCTTAAGGACGAAACACAGACTTAAGCTAGGCATGGAGCTGAAAACGGGGACAAGACGAGAGACTCAGAGAGACACTAGAGACAGAACTAGAGACACTAGAGACAGGACTAAGGCTAAAGACATGTCAATTAGCTAAGCATGGCAATTAGCTAAGCATGGTAATTAGCTAAGCATGTCCTTAGCCTAACACACACCTAGCTACACTTACCAAATAGCTAAACACTAAAGGCTAGGGACACAGGAGCACAGAGTCCCTAGGCTAAAGGGCACACAGAGGCTAGGCTAAAGGGCACACAGAGGCTAGGCTAAAGGGCACACAGAGGCTAACTACTTACCTATTTTCTAACTCACAACACAACATGACACGACACCGAATCAGCTCCACACACACATGAACACCATTGACATACATACGAACACAATTAGCCTGGGGACCAGCTTAGTAGTTCTGGGATAACATGTACTACAAAATAACAATATAAAATAACCCAACATATAAACAAAGAAAAACAATACACAAAACAAAAAATACGTACTGTCATTTATGCCCACATAAATGACAGTACGTACAAACGTGCAATGCTCGACCCAGTACTGCACAACTAATCCTGGACTCCTAATTCATCAGTAACTAGTAGTTCAAGAATTATAGCAGAAATAATAGCAGAAATAAGTTAATTCATTTTTGTTTAGTTCAGGTATACTAAAATAACACAAACACACAAACTATAATGTGTTGCTCTTTATTTACTGTTTATGAATGAGTAATCATGTTGATATGTTATCATACTGTATGTTGAACTTTAGGTTGACAGCACTTTCCCTACTCTATACTGTATATATCTGAGGTTGTGGAGACTTTCCTTCCTTCTTTCTTTCTTTATTCTTTCTTTATTTCTTTTCTATCTAGTTGAACTTTCAAACTTTCCGTTTACTGTACATGCCTTTGGTGAATGCGACATAAGTCATGAAGCACAACACAAAAATGCAGTATAGTGTGCACTAAAATAAAGGAAAATGCAAGTCCTCATCCTTTCAAAGGTTACACTACAAAGTGCCTATTGACACCATTGCAGTAGGGGAAAATAATTTGTAAATGAGATGTCAAAAATGAGTATGCCAGCAAGTTGTATAAAGGAAAAACACAATGAGTAAAATGGGATGATAATACCAGGGGAAATTTTAGACATTAATAAATGCCCTAAGGGTTACAATACACTGTAATATGCAGTTTAATGGAGAAGCCCAGTTTACATCTTTTGCCTTATAGAAAACCAATATGGCTATAATATACAACTGAAAATAGAGAGGTTTTGCCCAGGTAAGCTGTCTTAGCAAAGAAACACAACATATCACATGTTGTATTTTTTTAATACAAGTACTAACATGTCAGTACATAAAATAGCATGTATTGGGAGTAAATGCTTTTCTTTCTTTGCCTGACCCACAGGGCACTTCTGTAGGTGGGGAAAAAAACATCATTTTAAAAGCAAGTTAAAAATAATACAAATTCTTCACATTGTGCAGGAAAATATGTTGTGTATTTATTAATCAATTTTATAGGTATTTATAAATCAAAAAAGAAGTATTCAACTTGCTCCGCATTATTGTAACGCTTATTACAATGGTAAAAATACAATTAACAAAATGATTTAATACAAATGTTTTGTTTGTTTTTTATCACTGTCATTTAGGAAAAAAACATTCAGTAAAATATGACTTAAAACATAACATTCATCAACATTTAAAGTCAGAATCATAAGGGGCATAATTTTTTCTCCTAGGACAGTTTGACTGGTGTATTACAGATTTAAAATTTAGGACATTCATAGAGTAAAGGATCTGGGCAAAATTTCCCGGAATTGGTACCCTTTACAGAACATTGCTACCATTGGAGGCAGATTTGAGCAATCACACTGTGAAGTCAGAATAACTGACAGTCTGTGGCATCCACTTCCACCTGGAAAAAAAATAATTATAAACTACCCCCCACTGTAATCATGCAATATGCACAGTAAATACTTTAATTTACTCTTCCTATGGAGTACTACCGTGCTGTTAAAATCAACTATTTATACATTTCCATTTTAGAATTTGACAGATGCTCTTATCCAGAATGACTTACAAAAAGTGCTTTGAAGTTTCCTTCATTGGATATATACTTTCACTGGGTTACTAGGTTATTAACTAAGTGCCATCAGTCAAAGACAGTTGGGACGGTTTAAAAAAAAAAAAAATTAATTGGGGCCCGGAACACAAAAGAGTCTGGATGAATTTCTTCCTTGATTCCTGAGAGATGGTGGGACCAGTTGAGCAGTGCTGAAGGATCGGAGGGAACGCGGTGCAGTGCGAGGTGTGCCTGGAGTTGAGAGGTAGGTGTGTGCTGGGCCGTTTTTGGCTTTGTAGGCAAGCATCTGAGTCTTGAATTTGTTGCGGGCAGCTACAGGAAGCCAGTGCAGGGAGCAGAGAGGTCGGGTGGTGTGGGAGAGCTTGGGAAGGTTGAAAACGAGACGTGCAGCTGCATTCTGGATCAGCTGCAGAGGATGAATCGAGGACAGAAGCAGACCTGCCAGGAGTGAGTTGCAGTAGTTCAGTCATGAAAAAACAAGGGACAGAAAAAGCACCTGAGTAGCCCATGAAGGAAGAAAAGGGCGGATTCTTCTGATGTTGTAAAGAAGAAATGGACAAGAGCGAGTAATGTGTGGGGAAAATGACAGGTGATTGTTCACAGTTACCCCAAGATTGCAGCTGAAGGAGTGATCTGATTTTTGTCCAGGGTAATCACAAGGTCTTGACCAGGGGATGAGTCGCCAGAGATGAACAGCAGTTTGGATTTCCTCAGATTTTTACTCGGCTTCAGCTGATGAGCTGCCACCCAGGATGAAATGTCTGCCAGACATGCTGAGAGTCTGAGAAAGGAAAAGAGAGAATAAGTTGTGTGTCATCTACATAACAACGGTATGAAAAGCCATGCGATGTTATGACCTTACCAAGAGACCAGGAGCACAGAAAAGGACCAAGTACTGAACACTGTGGGACGCCTGCAGAAAGTCTGCGTTTGCCTGATGTGGATTCCATACATGTCACCTCATACGACCTATCTTCTCAGAAAGAAGTAAGAAGCAAACCATTGCCATGCTGTTCCACAGACTCCACAGTTTGTAAGAATAGACAATACATTTTTTCAATTATTATTATTATTATTATTATTTCTATTTATAAACATTAGGACAGATCTAAGCACAGAGTTGTTTCTTTGATTAGCCTTTCCTTGAATGTAGACTAGAAATGTGTTCTAAGTATAAAAAGCTTTACATTTTCAGTTGTCCTATAGCTATAATCCAGACATAATAATAATAATAATAATAATAGTGACGGCACGGTGGTGTAGTGGTTTGCACTGTCACCAGGTCCGGGTTCGATTCCTGGCCAGGCTCGATTCCCGTCTTTGTGTGCATGGAGGCATTCAGATTAGGCTAATTGGCATTCCCAAATTGCCCGTAGTGTGTGAGTGAGTGACCCTGAATATAGAATAAAGCGGTATAGACGATGAGTGAGTGAGTGAGTACTCATAGTGCTATAATCCAGACATGGTAATAATAATAAATAAATAATAATAATAATAGTTATTATTATTCTTAATTCGATCATCTTCTATACTTCTTATACTGTACAGGGTTGCGTGGGGCCTATCCCAGGAACACGTGAACACACACACACACACATGCACACACGCACATGGGCGTAAAAATAATAATAATTTTTATTATAATAATTATTATTATTACTACTACTGGCATACCTTGTTGGAAATGAACTATTTGACTGACAAAAAAAAATCTCTCTTTTTATTTAATAAAGAAAGAAACATAGAAACTTCATGACTATGAAGTTTTGGTCTTGCTTTTCTGTGATGGTCTTCATGAGAGCTATTTTCATCATGGTGCTTGATGTGTTTTGCAAATGCACTTGACAAAACTGTTCTCGTAAGAACTGTTCTGGAACAGTTGACCTTTGTTTCTTAAAATAACAACTGATTGTTGTTGCTGTGGTTGTTGTTGTGGTTAATTACTGTAATTAACTAATGTCATATGTCTTATTTCATAGTTTTTTGGGGTGTTTTTTTTAAATCAGCATTGTTGTAAAATGTAATTCTAGTTTAGAAACACTATTTAGCCTATTTAGCCTATTTAGCCTACATGACATGTAACCAGAGTACTTAATTAGTAGTGGGAAGTTTGGATAATTTAAGTGACTTAGTTGAATCTCGTTCATCAAAATGAACAAATCTTTTTTTTTTTTAAACATTTAGTTTATTTCGTTCTTTTGATCAGAAATAAAATAAAATGTTACAATTTCAATAAACAGACCCCCAACACGTCTACACACACAAATCTTGGACATATTTCAAGTAATTAAAATATTACAATGCAGCTAAGGACATATTATGTTAAACAGAACGAGCCGCTCACCTCTCATAACTTCTGGTCTAAATCGTTCATTCTTCTGTCACGTGACTCTCATAGACGCAATGCAGTGCATTACACAAGAAAAACAGGTTCTTCTTCTAAGTCTTCTAGTCTGTGTCATTCGTTCTTTTGAATCTATTGCACTGCATGGCGTCAATGGGAGTCACGTGATAAAAGAACGAACGACTCGGACTAAAAGACTCATGAGAAGAACCGTTCAATTATGTTTCCTGTGTAATGCACTGCATAGCATCTGTGCGAGTCATGTGACAAAAGAATGAATTATTCGGGTTAGAAGACTCAAAGAAAACTACTCATTTCCGTTTCCTGTACATAATCTATGGAGGTTTTGCGATGCTTTGCGTATGCGCGCCCAGTAGAAAATGAACGAATAACTTTCCGAGACTACTCGTTCTTTTGAGTCACATTAAAGACTCGTTCAAAAAGTATAAATCGTTCACGAACGTCCCATCACTATACTTAAAGTATATCCACCAAGGACAGGGAGAACATGCAAAGTCCAAGCAAGCAAACCAGATATGAGATATAAACCCCTAATATCCCCACCAAGTCAACCAGTCTGCAAACTCTTATTGTAAAATTTTTCCTTGGGTATATACAGTACATTGCATTGGCAAACAACCTCAGATGCAATCAACAAAAAAGGGGAAACTGTCTTGCTTCATACAGTCCTAACCTTTTCAGTGCCTGATTCATCGTAGCATCAGACAGGATGGCAGTTCAATGTGTTGAAGAGGAGGCAATGAAGACAGAGGGAGAGAAAATATGTGCTTGAGCAATAATTGCTGCCTGACTGTGTCTTGGGGCCTGGCCTAGTGACAGGTCTCTGACAATTACCTGGACTAGCGACAAAGAAGCTCTTCCCACTTCTGCAGTGAAGTTTTGCACAGACACACATATGAAAGCATTTCCATTATTGACACTAGTGTGATTGTGGTGCTAATAAGTAATAATGTGTAGTTGATAGTTGCTAAACAGATTTTACACACTAATATATGCCTTATATGCCTAAGGAGATAACTTATGCAAGCTTAGTTTACTAGATATGATATCAGGGTACAAATTACCTAACCAGCATGCTAGCTAGTTAATATAAGATGCAACTTTGTAAGGGTTGGTAAATTAGTATTTGGCAGACCTAGATTTTTCATGTGCGGTCATCTGTGCTCATCTTATTAATTTGTTTTAAAAAATAAGGGGGCATTAGACTTACTTTATTGGGATTAATTAATCACAAGACTTTCTAGTCCATCCTTATGAGTCTTGTAATTCATGGCATGGCATGGCTGGGGTTTGCTTCCTCCTTGGATGGACACTCAAATCAGATGATATGGAGATGCTCTACATCTGCTCCATGCAGATTCTCTACTGGTGTCCTACAAGGCTCAGTGCTGGGTCCTCTTCTGTTCTACCACTATACCCCCTCACTGGGTGAGGTCATTGTCTCACTTGGTTTTACATACCACACTCATCTCATCCTCTCCTTTTCTCCCTCCGACACCCATGTGCTTTCTCCAGCATGCCTGAGACATCTAATCATTCATGGCAGTTAAAGCTTAATCCTAGCAAAAATGAGATGCTCTATACTGCTACAGTCAGGTTCAAAGGTTTTGAAACAAACATTACTTTTTTGGGGTTTGGCCTCTGTACACAGAGTTTGAAATGAAACACTTGTTTTCTTTTGTTGACTTTTGCTGCTTGTTAATCTTCTTTCACCCACAAAAGAAGCAAAAGATCTCATAATGTGGGTGGGCCATTTTTTTCTCTAGAGGATTGACATAATAAGGGACTTGTTCCAGCAACCTCTTCGGAATTGTTTCAGCAAATGCTTGTCTGCAACTTTAGCAGAAAGGTCACCCTTTTTACTGCAGCATTTAGAACTGTCTGCAAGTGTTGCAAGTAGCTGGATTCCTTTTCACCTGCATTCTGGAGAGTGTTTACATTATAAAGTTCATTGCCATAGTCCACTGCACTGTATGCTGTATCAACAAGGTCGAGATAAGCTCTTGGTGGATCATGAGAGCTTAGAGGATTAATAACATTGGCAGCTGTGGATAACATGCTTTCAATAATTTTCCTGACCATTGGAGATCAGATACAGCTGGATCATTCAAGTGAAATTAAGCATTCTGTATCATAGTTCATTATTTGCTTCAAAAACAGACAAGGTTGTCTTTCAGAGAATGTTCTTAGTTTCTCCAGGAGGCAGTCAGAAATTATAAAGTGATATCATGACTTTTGACTACATGACCACTGAATTTCCACTACATTGTTTTGGTCTAACTAGAATACAAATAGATGAGTGTTTTTAAATATAGTTAAAAATAGTCTTTAGTGTGGTTTCTAGGTATAGGATGGGGTCTTGGACTGTGCTGCAATTTTTTGTCATTTTTCTAAATGAGTGCAAGGATTAGTTAATGAAACAGGACCTGCTTTTATGACTGGGCCTGCTGGTAAGTAATCAACGGCTGGAATTGAAGATCTGGAAGTTGCTCTGGAAAGTAGGGCTTCTTCTTCTGGGTGAAAAGGAAATTCCTTATCATTCAGTTTCCTTGTAGGCTCCTCCCTCAATACATCTTCAAACAGTTTACCACTCTGTGTTGCTGTGATTTATTTATTTTTTCCAATCAGACTAGAATGAGCTCATTCTCAAGGCTAATGCCAGCTTCAATGGTTTAAGCTCTTGGTTGGACCTTAATAGCAAAGGTGAGGTCAGGATTGATGTGATTTCTCAAATTCACCAGTGTGCTGGATGTAGAGTTCAATGTGTATATCGATATTCCTGATTATTCTAGTAATTGGACCATAAGAATTAAAGAAGATGTTAATTTTGTCATCTGGGTTCCCAGAAAATCCTTAAAGGGCTGCAATGAATATTGTAATATTTCATTGTATTTGCAAACATAAGGATAACACAACAGCTAACTTGCTTGACCAACTGTCTAATTTAATAAATAAATGAGTTCGGTTTATTTAGTGACCATTCAAGTAAATAAAGGACTTGCCAGCTTTTTACCATACAACTCAGTACATGTTGCACAGTTAAAACTGAAATTAGGCTTAGAGTGGTACAAAAAACTTAATTAATGCATATCCTTAAAAATATTATGACTAAAAAAAAATCAGTGTAGTAGACATCCATTTAAAAAATCAACCACTTCTTACTTTCACTTCACATAGACTACTTTTTTATCCAGTAAATAAATATATAATACAACAAATAAAAGTAAATGAAATAAACACACACACACACACACACACACACACACAATACAGCTTAAATGAAACAAAATGCATTTTTATAGGGCGCCTCGTGGTCCCCAAAGGTTAGCCTAACCTGCCCTTTGGCCATTACCAACTTACTGCTAACTTGGATGCTTAAACCATGTAAAGCACCCATGCTTTAAATACACGAATGAACATTATAAAGTGTGTTACAAAACATTTGACTTAAAATTATTTAACATGAACAGTCACATACGAGAAAGCTAGTTAGAAAAATTTAGAGCAGAGAAAACCAGAAACTTGTCTTCAAAAGAGTAATATGTCTTTAGTGTGGTTTCTGCGGGTTATCAATTACACATACACATAAATAAACTTTTTTATTATTATTTCATAGTAAATTAGCAAACCTGCTCATTAGCTGGCCATAACTGTGCTGCTTTGCTTGGGTGCTGTTCTCTGACCTGCTCTCTCATTCACACACATCTAAGTTGCAGTACAACCATATCTGTTACAACTACAGCAATTTAAAAGCGAGTCAAGTCAAGTAGCTTTTATGGTCACTTCAACAATATACAGTTCAGTACACAATGACACGAAACAACGTTCCTCCAGGACCAAGGTGCTACATACAACATAAATTAACAACATAAATTAACAAAAACTAACTAGCTAAGTAAGAAATCTAATTAGCTGGCTAGCTGAGACAAGACAGATTGACATGACGACACGAATTAACAACATAAATTAACAAAAAATCTAACTAGCTAACTTGGAGACCTAATTAGCTGACTAGCTGGGACAGGACAGATTGACATATTAAGTTAAACAGAGAACTATCTAGGTTTTATACAAAAGGGACAACATAAAGGGCATGTGCAAATGTGCAAAAATGTGGAAGCACTGACCATTAAATATTTAGAAGAACTTCAGTATATAAAATATGTTATTTAAAACAGAGCTTAATACAATACAATTAAACAATTATAACATATGCTGCTTTGGCGGAGTTCTTTTTCTTTATTAATTATATTTTTATTAATTAGTAGCACTGTTTTTCTTTCCCCCAAATGGGTTATAGATGCAATCATGGGTCAAATTTTATGTTAAAAATCACCAAGCAAAAACTCCAGCATGGTATACGGCAAATGACTTGTCTGTGAGTAGACAGAAAATATAGTAACATTTTTGGTAACAAATAAATCAATACCTTTCCTAAGAGAACATTTTTGGAATATCTGGAGCAGACTTACAATCAGTAACGGAATCAGGAAAAGCAATTTAAATATCAAGGACTTTGGATATTTTTCAGCAACCAAATACTTTATGGAGTGTTCATATGTTGCAGTTGACTTGTGCACAGGAGTTGAAGTAGTAGTGAAGCAATGACTGTAGATAAATGCCATTAATGATATACAGTTAAGGAGCCATGAATATGCACAAATAAAATACCAAATAAAATACTAAATCCAAGTAAAATTACATCACAAGAACTCAGGGACATCAGAATAGATCACCCCTACATAACTTCATTTACTCTAACTATCCTCATCATACCACAATGACAATAGGGCCCAGTCACTTTAGTTAGTATGAGCAAACCCAGCATCCCAATTGTATGCACTGACCGATCACAGCTTCAGACCAGATTTTGCGCGTCATACTATAGGCCACTTCAAGGTCCACAGAGAAAACTTGGAAAAGAGAGTGAAAAGAGACAACCTGATAATAAAGGGGGAAAACAGATGAACAAATGCAAAGAAGTGATCTTAATAATCACAGCAAAAAATAGCAGCAACAAATTCCAGTAAGAAGTAGTAACACAGATGCACACAGCTTACCAATCTCCATCCTGTTCACCAGAAATCAGTCAACAGATCCTGGGAGGTGAGTTTAATGTTTTTCTGTGTTTTCTCTCAATTATCTAATCACAGCTAAAAATAGACTATGTTTTCATTCATTGTTGGATGAACGAATCTTTTTACCTGCAGTTTACCTGCAGCAAACGACTGCGACCCATCATTTTGGTAAGTCAGCCAGTAGTGAGAATATTCCACTGTGAGTATACAGTATGTGCATGTCCTGGGGAGCTAGAGTACAGAATATGAGCAAGAGTAGTTGACATGATGTCTGTTTGTTATGTATTGGTGGATTTCAGTTTTGGCTCACAGTGCTGTGGAAAAACTTGGTTATTTGTAAAAGCTTGCAATTGTTTGCCGTTAATCTTATTAACAGTATAGTCACACCTGATTTTGATCATACAGACTGTTTAGGAAAGGGAACTCCACTTACTGCCAAGAGTTTGTGTATGAGAGAAATGTCATGCTGAGAAATGAACAGAAAGCATAGCTGGGTTTTTTGTTAGTCCATTAAGGCAGTTTTATTAAGGAGAAAGGCCAAGCGCTCAGTGTTGTAAAGTATGTTGCATCAGTTCTCTAAGGCTATAAAGACAAATTAAATTGCAACAGTTGTATAATTTAAGCCATATGCAAGTTAAACTACTGTATGTAAACTATATGTCTAACAAATAAATGTGCATCTCATTGTGAGGTCCTGGTATAAAATGAGGTGAAAAGTTAATTTCATTGAAAAGTTTATGGTGTTTTCTAATTTTTATTTTTTTCTACATTGTAAAACTAAATACTTAAGGCATCTCAAATATGCAATGCTGCAGTTGATGTTGAGATGTATCTGCTACTCATGCTCTGTAAAGCCTTCATAACGCCTCTAATCTGAGGCTGGTAACTCTACATGAACTTCTCCTCTGTAGCAGAGGTAAGTTTCAGTCTTACTTTTCTGAAAAGGTTTTCATGAGTGTCAGTTTCATCAAGTGCAAAGGCACTTGACAATACTGTTCTTTCAAGAACTATTCCAGAACTATTCTGCATGTCTTAAAAACAGCTGACAGCTGACCTGTTGTTTTTTTTTGTTGTTATTGTTACTCTTACTTAACTACATAATGCCATATGTTTTTCATAGTTTTGAAAAAACAATTATATTTGTATAAATATATTTGTAAAAATAGTATATTAGTATTTTGTAGAAAAAAAAATTAAAGTGACTAAATGCTGTAAACTTCTGCACCATGGAGAACATCCTGACGGGAAACATCACGACATGGTTTGGAAACAGCACCATGCAGGACAGACGAGCTCTACAGAGGGTGGTGCGATCAGCTGAGCGCATCATCCTCATCGAGCTCCCTGACTTGCACTCAATCTACAGCAAGCAGTGTTGGACCAAGGCCAGGAAAATGGTGAAGGACCTCAGCCACCGCAGCAATGGACTGTTCTCTCGGTCTGGAAAGCGATACTCTGGAGGCCAACACAGAGAGACTGAGGAGGAGCTTCTTCCCGCAGGTGATAAGGTCTCTTAACCACAACACCACACAGGAGTAATACCATCTTTTTTAAACATCCAAAATTATGACACTGTCTCTTCGCACTCATCCTGTGGACGAGTTCCTATGGACACATTCATGCACACTTACACTTACTGTACGTATTTATATTTTCATTTCTGGATCATTGCACAAGACACTTTGATAAGACACTTTAATAAGACACTTTTATGCATATTTGCACACCCCCCAGTCAGTTTTCTTTATTTACACTAAATTTCTATATTTTACACTAAATTTCTATTTTTTCTATATTTTGCTATATTGTACACAATCTGTACAGAATATTTTATTTTTATCCTAGTTAAATTTATTTTCTATTATATTTCCTTTTATTCATATTTATTTCGTATCTGTAAGCTTTTACTTTTTAAGGTCACAGGTGGATGTCTAAGCAGTTCACTGCATATCATACTGTGTATGACTGTGTTTGTGACAAATAAAATTAGAATTTGAATTTGAATTATAGTTTAACATTGAAATACTGTGGTGGCCAAAAGTGAAATTAATTGTCTTAATGACATTCATTTAATAATAATAATAATAATAATAATAATAATAATAATAATAATAATAATAATCTAGACAATATGAATAATTTGTTATTTTATGTAGTTTGTTATTTTATGCAAAAATTGCTATAAAATAATGAATATTTAGTATGAAGTCCTTTATTCTTCAAAACCTGCTGGATCTAGAATAGAATCAAAAAGCTGTCTGCAGTACTCTGGTGTCACTTGTTCAATCCATGCCTGCTTGATTAGTTCCTGAAGACCATGTACAGAAATTTGCCACAGAAGGTATCAATTCACATGAGAATTCCCTAGTTTTAGCTATTTTATGCAGAGGGGGTTACCCCAGCTTCAGTATGTAAAAGTCCTGCTAGTGGCTATCTACTGTATGTTAAGAGGGAGGTATGTGCCCCATTGTGTAACCATAATAGCACAGGATATTTTAGTAGAAACTGTGAATGGATGGTTGTTTTATCAGAAATGAATCAAACAAGTAGGCTATTGTGTGCGCTGTTATGGTTAGAGTGTGGTACAAAGATAAAGATTCAAGAGAGACTTTGAATAAATGGCATAATGGATAAGCACATTCAACTTAAAAGTCTGGGAAGTCTTGGATATCACCAGTATGTGGTTCCAGAGATTCCATGTTGTAACCTTAGAGTCTCATTATTTTTTCACTAATTCAGAGCAAGGAAAAGGCTATCTTAAAGTGTTTTTAAACCTGTAGTAGTCACTATCAAGGACCAGATTGTAAACTTGGTTAATTATTTCTTGATTTTGTTTCAGTTTCCATAGAGAAATATCAAAGTGAACCAGAATGCATCACTATACATCACTGGGAGCAAGAAGCTAAACACACTAAAACATGTTCTGGAGCAGTACACTATTGCACTATTACACTATATTAATATTTGCACTATAACTATAACCAACATGGTTGGTGCACTTTGAGAAAACGTCTTGAAGAGTGCTTCACACTTTGCAAAGAAGTGCAGCCTACAGTCGACTGAGCAGAACAAGGGAACAAGAGAGCTAATAACTTGTCAACCTGAAGTCATGTTCAGTAAGCATACAAACATGCAAGGTGTGCCTGAATACAGCAGCTGATTAGCTCAAACTTGCAGAGTACTCCTTGTATTTAGTCTGTATCAAGGTTCTATTATGTTATGTTTCTTTCACAAACAACCTGTTCCAGAGGTCATTTGGGATCTGACAGTGAACGCATCCACAAACAATCTTGGTACAGTTGTTTTACATTTACATTTGGGCATGTTCTTATCCAGAGCAACTTATAAAAGTATCCTTACACTGGTTTTGGTCCACAGCTGAGTGCAACTGCTGTGTTTAGACCTGATCAAAGAACCATATAAAGAGGGGTAAACTAACCAGAATATGATTTAACTGGACTAAACAAGGTAGGTGTGAAAACACTCCAAGTCTAATTACTCATTAAATACCCTCTGTTAACACCAAAATATTACTGTCATGTAGTGTGAGATCTCTCAGTATTAAAGAAAGGTGACCCTATCCCACTGTTCTGAGAACAAATTAGCATATGCCTGTAGGTGGTCTTCATGGTCTTGATGTGTAAACCATAACAGGATACAAAAAAAAAACTCTATGGCATGAGGTAGGTGTATTTTATTAACTTAATAATGGCATCAGCCTGCTTCAAATTAGCAGTAGAAGTAACAGGAGCGAATGTTGGTCATTGTCAGCAGTCATTCTGCCATTCATATATGCTGAATCAATTTTGGACACCGACACTGAGAAATAGAGGGTGCTTGGAGAGAATTAGCAAATTAATGTAGCAACATTATGATCAACAATTGACATTCTCTTAAGAGAGCCGACATTCAATGTGTGACATTTTTCAACCCATTTATCATCATACATTTATCATCATACACACATTTGCTTTAGCTAGCTCAGTTTTTTGCAATGAAACAGCTAAGCAAACTGAGAAGGCCATTTAACCTGGTTAATCGTGGATAGGCATATGAAAATGGTAGCTAGGGCTGTGTAACAATTTGGGTAATATGACACTCAAAGAACAAATGGTGCACATGAGCTTTTTATTTACCCTTATGTCTTTGGCAAAGAAGTCAGTCATTAACATAAAACTTTTTAAAGCAGAAAACTTGGCAGCTTCCCAGCTTGCTCACAGCTTTCTACTTTACTTACTCTTGGCCATAAACATACACTCAGCTTAGTGTTCATGGGGAGGGAAATACGAATATAGAGAGATATATACAAAAATAGAGAGAAATACAGATATTAATATAGATGACAAAACAGGGTTGAGGTGGGCGGCTATAATAATCAGAAACGCCCTCTGGCATGTACTGTATTTACTAGCGCTGTGAATCATAGTTATACTGTTGGTTTGATTCAATTCTATTTTTGGGCATTGCGATTTACGATTCCATTTGATTCAATAGTACTAATGTTTATTGTTTAGTTTGTCTCAGCTATATTTTTTACAGGTTTTAAATTATAAAAAAATTACTAAAAGTGTTGAAATACTATAATACTGTGAAACTTGTGGTGATGATTTTGTAAATATAATGTCTTATACAAAGCAATTGTCTTTGTTCCTGCCGTTTGAAAATTTCCCTTAATAGGTCAAAAACACACATACACACACTACGGTCAATTTGGGAACGCCAATAGCCTAACCTGCATATCTTTGGGCTGTGGGAGGAAACTGGAGTACCCGGAGGAAACCCACCAAGCAAGGGGAGAACATGCTAATTCTATGCACACAGAGATGAGAATCGAGCAATAATTGATTTATAATACATTATAAAGGATACATAATTTTATTATTGTTGCCTTAAATAAAATTCATGTTATAATCCAAACTCAATGAAATAATCTTTTTTTACTGTGTAGCCTGAAAAGCTAGATTTACCATCCATGAGATACAATATTCTGGGTAGAATGATTTATTGCTTAGAACCTTGAGGAATACACAGCTGTTTATATTGTCTTGAGTCTAGTGTGCCTCTCTTACTATTAAGCTGCAAATATCACTGCAGAGATTTCCTCAGAAACCTCACAGTAAACTCTGACAAGAATCAAAATAATATATTTGCAGATACAACTGACCAACAGTGTGAACAAAGGCAGCACATCAAGCTCAAAGTTTTGCACCTTCTTTAAATAAGAAGTGGCAAGTGGTTCTTACTTTACCTATAATTTCATGTACTGCTATTATCTACACCTCTCATTTCTGCTCCAGTGTCAACCAGTCAACAATATATTGATAAACCAAGGGCACAGGTGAAATCTCCATGAAGTCACCTTGCTGTGATTGCATAATGACTGCAGGGTTCTTGATCAGTGGAGCTCAAGCTAATTATTGGAATTTTAGGCAAAGCAACGCATTACTGCACCTCCTCATGGAGCGGACAGCATTACCCATACTAATGCAATCACCCTATGGCCGCTGAGCAGTGATGGTGATGAGGTTGCAGCCTGAAGATTTTGCCTGATTATGCAAAGCTTTGTGAGGTGATATGGATTAAGAATAGATGACTTATTACTGAGTTGCCAAGACGGCGGCATTAACAGGACAAGTCGCTGGTCCAATTTGACTGTGAATCACAAGGCAAGGTTGTAATATTCTGTCTTTTCAAAATGGACAGGATAAAAGCAACAACAGGTCACATTGTGATGGTTTTATACAAAGAATGTAAATGAATCGTGGAATTAAAGTAAAGATATACGTTGAGCAAAACAGATGTAAGCAAACCATCGTTTTAATCCAAAGGGTAATCTCTCTAAAGAAAACAGAGATGTGAGGAGCTTTATGTGTTCAAATTACCTGTTGCATTGTAATACATTTTGTCACATAATAAATAATAAATAATAATGATAATACTAATAATAATAATACTGATAATTAATTCTGGTGACTTAATGGTTTATACAGTCATCTTGGACCTCCAGGGTTGGGGGTTTGGAGGAAGCTGTGAGGTAAATAAGATCCAAGTGATGACAGTTTCAGAGTTGCACTGTTTAGCTAATTCTTGTGGCTGTCCTTCAAAACCTGAAGTCTACCCAGCACAAATGCATCACTGATTATGTTCAGCTGTGGAGTTTGCATGTTCTTCCTGGGCTTCCTGGGTTTTCTCTGGGTAATCAGGTCCAACCCAAACCTATACTCAGACACACAAGACTAAGATAAATGAAACAAATTAGTTATGATTACTCGTAAATGAAAATACTCTACAAGTAATATTTTATAGGAATTTTAATCTTACAGTAATTATAATAATCTTACATTTTTGTTATAAATGATGACTCGCAGCCTACCAGCAGCACCCTTACAATTGCATTTTGGGAAATAATGGTCTGGATGGATAAAGAGATATTTAATTGCTCATTATTTATGTCACACGTTACTTTGAGCATATAAGGTGCACACTGAGAATTAAGATAATGCATTGATAAATTTATATAATTTATATAACTAAAGTTATTTATAAAAGTGAAATTAAATATAAATATAAATTATATATTGCCATAGATCTTTGTAAGTGTTACTTGTATGCACAAACCATACTTTTGTTTTTTCACTAGACCCGTCAGTGTTGCACTTGGACATAAAGGTAATCTGAACATAATCAGTGATGCATTTGTGCTGGGTAGACTTCAGGTTTTGAAGGACAGCCACAAGAATTAGCTAAACAGTGCAACTCTGAAACTGTCATCACTTGGATCTTATTTACCTCACAGCTTCCTCCAAAGGTTTGCAGACTTCTGTAAGTTAACAACCATCTGTATCTTTTGTCTTGAAAACTCTTTGGTTTCCTGTGGTGAGAGATGACAAAGCAATGCTTCTGAATTCCCTTTCTATCACAAGCTAAATATAGCAAATTCAGAAGCTAAAATGTTTTTGGACATCAGAGCAGCGAGCCTGATTTCAGAATAGATTGTAACTTTCTCAAATAGACGGTATATATTAAAGTATTTTGTCCAAGTCATGGTTTAAATCTATTACATTTAATAATTACCTGCTTTTGCTGAAGAGCAGATCTCGTTGTAGAACCCAAGTTCCCTATAGTGTGTGTGTGTGTGTGTGTGTGTGTGTGTGTGTGTGTGTGTTTGATTGCGTGACCTGCAATGGAATGGCACCCCATACAGGATGTATCCCACCTCATGCCCTGAGTCCTCTGAGATAGACTCCAGACCTCCTGTAACCCTGTACAGGATAAGCGGTTTAGAGAATGAGTGAGAATGAAAGTGTGTATAATGATTATTTTGCTCATCTAGAACTCTGTAAAAACTCCAAAATTGTCTGCTTCTATTGCACATGTTGGAAACAAGTATTTATTGGCTGGTGAGTGATTTCTTCAGCAGCTGATAAAAGAAGAAATGTGATTTCACACAATGATGACCATCAGTCCTCACTTCACCGTTAACACCTTTTACAACAGCTTTATGGCCCAGCTCTTTATCTGCCTGCTGTTATTTCCTTGCTCATTTTGCATCTTTCCCCCTTTTCTTCCCCCCTCCCCAATATCCCTCTCTCCTTCCATCTCTTCAAGATGGGTTGACAAGCTGCCAGGATGAAAGAGAAGTGGAATGGGAGGAGAAAAAGGCCAGAATTGAGCAGAGAGCTGAATCTCATTCACATCTCCCCAGACTCGATTGTTCATCCCAAGTTGGTGAATACCATCATCCTGCTGTGGTTTTGGGATTGATTTTAGCCAACAGACAGAAGCCTAGGGGGCATGAGCAAAACTCAAGGAGAGAGCAGTTCCGTGTGATGTAATAAACTGGGATACAAAGCCATTAAACTGGCAAAAAACTGTATTGCCTTCAGCACAACCTATCGATTATAGCCCCATGATGTCATTTTGGCTGAGGTGCTTCAAAATGGAGACATCACAGTAAACAACACTGAGCCTATTGCACAAAGATTCCTAATGGGACTCTGTCACTGAAAAAGAACTAAGATTCTCCAATGATTTCAATTTGTTTATGGCAGAAGATTTAGATCCTGATGGACTCGTTACAGATACACATTTATTTTATGCCAACTTTCTATTTAAAAACTGGGAATTATGCACTACCTGGCTGGGCTGTGAGCTGTAATAGAACACAAAATATGGACTGCCTGGAGTAAGGCACAACGAGCGGACAACAACAAGGCATTTCTAAAAAATTTTCCTTTGTGTCGTCTCAGAGAGCGTCCTGAGGGTGAATGTCCCAGCTGGTTACTCAGACAGAGGTAGCAGACAGTAGCCTGTGTGCATGCATGTGTGTGTGTGTGTGTGTGTGTGTGTGTGGAGGGAAAGCTGCCCGGTGTGCCTGATCTAATCCACCTGCCTGTGTTGGACTGCGCTATCCCAGCTTATCTCAGGCTTATAGGAGCTCTCACTTCTGTTATAGCATGCAAACAGCAAATGCCTAATTTGCTACTATTTGTATATACAAAATTACTTTTAAATGGTTAATTATTTGAATGTTCATATGTCTAGGACTAGGACTATATTGTGACAAGGTCCGCTAATGCCCTAAGGCATTATTGGTTATGCTGATGGACAAACCATCTGGTGAAGCTGAATCTGCATAATTTGAAATGAGGGTTTGGGGTGGGGTTGGGCACATCATAAAAATGCACAGGTTTTTTTTGTGTGTGTGTGTGTTTGAAAAATAGTGGTAAAAAAAAAACAGCTATTACAGCTGATAGACATATATGCAACCTATTATGCATGAATACTGTATGCTGCTTGTAATAAGCCCACCTCACCCCTGCCAGACAACTAAGCAGGATGCAAAAGGAAGAATTTACTGTTTAGGCAGAATTTATCACAGGGTAAGACATGTGGAGGAATACACTGTCAACCCTCTTCCACATACTGTACGTGCTCACAGACACCCATGATTGGCCAGTCCTTCGATAGATGGGAGCCAAACAAGCAAAAATTCAATTTTTCTGTTGCACCACTCAGTAGCCCACAAATTAAAAAATGTAACAAAAAAGACAATGTTTATTTGTCTGATGACTTGGTAAAATAAAGTTTGCTTCATTTATTAGTTTTTGTGTAAGCACATTGATCTTGGATTTATTTATTTATAAAAAATTTTGCTTTGCAATAATAATATTGCAATAATATTTGCAATAATTTCCTCATTTAGTGTACCCTATGTGAAGAGAACATGTTCATTAACCTGTTCCCTTCGCTCTTTATGCCCTCCTTGAGAGCTCTTAGCCCAAATTGCACTGAAGTGCCAGTTCAACATCTTAATATCGAGATAGACCTACAAAGGAGAGAAGAACAAAGAGAGAGCAGAAACCTCTTCCGCATGCTTAATGACAAAGAGGCCACCACTTCAGACACCAATTACTCAGGCATACAGGACAAACACACAAGGGGAAATTTGGAGGTGGGCAGTGGGGAGGCTATGAGATCATCTTCCTGTAGGATAAGGTACTGTATAATCATTGGGCATTAAGTTGAGCAATTATTGGCACCATGGAGCGAATATTTGTTGGGGGATCTAGATTTAATTTAGTCACTATATCAATCCCAAACAAACTTGCAGCCCTAGAGGCCTGACTTTCCCTGATAAGACTCGTGCTCCCAGCTAATCCTGATTACAGAACCCCCTCATGTACAAACGCATATGCACACACACAAACACATACACGCACAGTCTAGCGACCAGGACTGGCAATGAAAGATGAATTCATAAATCATAGACAGACAACAAGAAAACTTAAAAAGAGTATGGTTATGTGTTTCTATGTATGTATTATTGTTAAAGGGTCAAATAAGACCCAATTCTTGCTTCTAAGGGTACCAGATGAAAGCCGTTCTCTGTGTCATTGCCTGACTAGACGGTTTGTGTGTGCGTCTGCGTCTGTTGTGCTGATGGGTAAGAGTGACAGGGAAGCATCAGGCATCCAGTGCTCATTATCTGAGATTTGTGTGTGTGTGTGTGTGTGTGTACGTATATGTGAGTGCCTTAATGTATTCATCCAACCATTTGGATGACTGTGTGCGTGTGTTCACCCTGCATCCAAATGCATGGGTGTGTGCGCGTGTCTGTGTGTTCTTTCGGCCGCTGATGTATTCCAGCAGCCATGTGGAAGGCTGGGCCGCTTAGCATGCGCTACAGGTCTCTTTTGTCCCCAGAGACAGTGATGAACGAGCACTTCCCTTACATAAAGACCCGAGTGTCACACACACTCATACACACACTCAAACACACATATGCACACACTACCTATCTATCCTCAAATTCAAAAGGGGCTCTAATTAAAATGGTTTTTACACAAGCCTACCTATAGAGATACATCATATATGTGTGTGTGTGTGTGTGTGTGTGTGTGTGTGTGTGTGTGTGTGTGTGTGCCCTTATTCTATACGGTCTCTGACTATATGAAGATAAGCTAAACGATTTAGTAAATACACAAGCGGCTGTCAGAGATTATTATAATTATAAGGAGTTTGTTTTCAATGCAGAATGTACAGTACAGGAATGACGATATACATTATTACACTTGTGTGCTTCAAAGGAAAGGTCACGGTTCCCGATCATCCAAGTGCTGAGTCATCGCTTAATGTTTTTCAGGAGCCACAACTAGCATTCACATCATCATGTGAGCTGACAACAATATGTTAAATCTTAAACAAAGCGCAATAGAACAAGTCTAGAACCGGGATTTAGCATGGTGAACTCTATACAATTCAATTCAATTCA
>JAOVVA010000048.1:23642441-23653970 GCA_028565275.1 Leiocassis micropogon
GTTAACGGTTTTTGATGAGCAGAAACATTTAAGTGTGACAAACATGCAAAAGAATAAGAAATCAGGAAGGGGGCAAAAAGTTTTTCACACCACTGTATATAATACTTGGATATATGAAAGTTACACTTGTGCAAAAGGTTTTTATTATATATATATATAATTTATATTACATTATGGCTAATATTATTTTATCAGGTGACAACACAATATGTTTCATGCATACTTGGGCTTTGCATTATACACTTTACCTGCATGTTTACTCCACATGACAAATTAGCTTTACAGAAAATTTGTAAAAAGATTTTTAATTCAAAAATGATCTTCAGTGTCATTATGTAAAACATTGCTCTCATTTCCATATAAACACTCGCAGGGTTTTTAAAATAAACCATGTATGCAACTCAAAGACAGTCAGATAAACTATCCTCAAGGTGCTAGGACTTAAAATGTTTGCTAAGATGTATGCTTTATCTTTGGCAGTTGAACAGTTCAGCCAAACATTTATCCGATCTAAACAGCGCCAAATTATAAGGCTTGGGCACATCAATGAATGCTCTGCAATCTCACCTTCATTTAATGCTCCAAGTTGGGTGATACCACCTTGGCCATGAATTCCAGTCTCAACTACAAGGTCAATTCAATAATAACTGGACAATAAACCCGTAAAAAGTTAGCGTAGCACCAATAAATACGACGTCCAGCTATCACTAGCTAAAAGGCAATCATCAGTTTCTTGGGAACTAAGCAATGCATCAAAATCCAGGGGGAAAAGCCATGACATTTGCAGTTCTAGGGGGTTCCTTGTGTTTAGGTGTGTTTCCTGGACAGTTAGGTCAGAGTCCTCAGTTGTAGATTCAATCAAAGAGGCCCACTGTGGTTCTCCTTGCAGAAAAGGTCCATCTGCTCCTTGCCAAACCTTTCCCAGATGTGCCTTAGTATACGCCCCTGATGTCTTGCAGCCTTCACTGCACTATCATACAGCCCCACCAGACGAGCTGCTGTCAGTGATTTATGGATAGGACCATGGAAAAGTCAGTGCAAGATGGAGAGTGCTGCTTAACCTTATGCTGCTCTGATGATTGATACACCTGATGGTCACATCGTTGTGCAAATCACCCATAAAAAAAACACTCCCAGTGAAAAGAACTTGGGAGCCAGGGGATTGCTCTCAATTTAGGCACTCGATTAACATGCTCACCCTCTTCCAGGCCCCTGTGGCAGTGCTCCCAAACCCTAAAGGCACCCATGCAGCAACAGCAACCATAAGGCCCAGCTTGCTAATCATCCACACTGCCCAGGCCGATGCACAATGTGATGGTCAATTCATGTGTGAAAGTGATTCCTCAACCTCTCCAAACTCTTTCACTATTTAAGTCCTGGAATATACCCATGACATCAAGGAAGAAAAAAACATTCATGGGATAACCTGGTTATTCAATACATTCATTTTATTGTCACACAACATTGCTGAGCCTAGACCTGAAGTAACTCCAGTCCCACCCAGTAGCCAATAGGGTAATCCTGAACTTATTAGATCAATGACTTTTTCCATAGCTCCAAAGTCCAATATTAATGCTCTCTAGAAAACTGAACCTTTTTATCTGATTTGCCTAACTAACAAGTGATTTTTTTAATGGCCAAACAGCTGTTCAGTCCCAATCCTGTGAGTTCTCATTGTATGGTGTGTGGAAATGCACACTTCTAATAATAAACATAGCTGTAATTTCTACTGTCAATTTTTGTTACATTGGAAATTCAAGTGTTTAAGTGATCCCTGATCACAGTTCAGAATTAAAATGTCCTGCTTACTTGCTTGATACTGGACAACAATTTGACTCTTTCTCCTTTTGGACAGAGTGTATATTAGCCACAACAAACCAAGGACCATTTAAAATTCTCCATTAATGCAATCAATACAATTTTGTAGCATCACATACTGACATCTGGTACTGCAAAAAAAAAATTTGTGCATTCAGTGCTGTGGGCTGCATATCACCATTTAATACTATTTGCACCACCACTATCATTTCCAAATGTTGGATGGGGGATATTTGTGACCAGCAAAAAAAAAACAAGACATGTTTCATAGCAAATCAGGGCCACTGATTTGTGCTATGCTGGCATTGCTGTGCAGTTAGTGCAGGTGTTGACATTGGCGCAAAATGGTCAATGCGCCAAAGCAGCAGGCACACAGCTGGTGCCTGTCTTGCTTTCTAAGAGTTTCAGACACATGGGAACTATGAAGGAAACCCAACCTAAGTAAAGAAACAAGATTTTTGCTGTGTGAAGAGAAAAGTGTCACAAACAACAAAGTTCCATATTAATAGAAATCCTGCTAATTTCACAGATTTGACAATAATAGGTCCACAGTATGTTGAAGGAAAAAACTCATGTCATGCTAGAAGAATATAAGTTACAGGCCGGTGATATATGGATGTGGAATATTTAGAGTGGACACCAGAGAACGAAAATGACCCGACAGAGAGAAATGGAAAACTAGTGCTGCTCACTGAATGGAAGGTCAATAACTACAAAGTAAAGTGAAGACAGCAAACACACTGAATGATGGGTAATTACTTAAGGCTAGGAACGCTAAAAAGGGAATACTGATCAGTAGCTAGCAGAGAATCCAGAGCTCTGTACTGTTTTAAAAAAATGCAAACTAGGGTCCAAATCAACATAGAGTGACTACACTGCAAAAAAAACTTATTTTCTTTTTTTCTTTTATTAAAACATAACCCAGATCCAGTTTAAGGTTTGTGGCTTAAACGTAATCTGATTTTAAGTAGATAAGCATTTAAAGTATGTTATCCATATTGATAAATATGTAATGAAAAATATAGGGAATTCAGAATGTCCAAAAAATAAAATATTACCTAAGAATGAATACATCAGTATTGGCTGTGCTTTAACAACTTTAATGAATCAGCCCACATTCCATGATCATCCATAAAAAAGTTATTTGAAAAAAAAAAAGAAAAAAAAAAGGACAAAGTTTATAAATACGTGAATGTCACAATCACCAAAGCAACTTTTACCAAATCTAGAATCAGGTCGACACGATTGTATTGTCTGTGAGCGGCAGTCTAAGAAGTTTAGAGTTTTTTGCTAGATAGCGTGAATTTCATAATAAACTACATATCTTTCCATTTTAATCAGTTGTAACAAGACCCTGGATCAATAAGGACCACATATGTAAAACGAATCATAATGATTCTAACATTCACACAGAAATCACAAAACCTGCTTCACTGCACAAGATTGTGTTAATTAAGCATCTCATTGTCCAGTATGAAAATACCACTGAGCTTTGACCAGCATCAGCTAAACTGCATTTTTAAAAATGGATATGAAAAGTTTGCAGTTTCACAACACTGTATGTTACAAAGTCATAGGATTTTGGCACCGTTATGGCATGACTTTGTCAAATGTAAGTTTGTCTACATGTTCTGCCTGGGGTCTAAAGGAAGCACAACATGAGTATGTTTATTTCAGTACATAAAAGTCTAGCGTCTTGCTACCTCAATTGCTTTATTAGGAGTAGTGTGCAAGCTCTCTTGCTCATCACACTACTCCTAACTACCACTGTGAAGAAGGGCAGCCTGCCACACAATTTCTATAACTTATTGCTGTGTTTTAGTGAGCAAACATCATCAGCCTACCAAAATGATCCTTTACCTTACCAAAAAGGAATTTTAAAAAATGGGTGTTCCGCTAGCTCAGTCAACATCAATTGTACATCAATCGCAACGTCGAGGATGGACAAAAAAAGATTATTTAAAATTTAATCCTTAGAGGTCCAATATTTAAAGGGATTCTGGGAGCTTTACAGTATTTGCTGGCCACTATACAACACAAATTATTACAGATGAATAGGGACACAATTCATAATTACTGTTATTTCTGTCAAAATTCTCTAGGACTTATTTATCTTTACTTTCTACAAGTAGTGCACAGTCTTTGGTCACTATAATGAAGAATTCAAGTACAACATATAGGCTTTCCAACCAACAACGACGGGCAAAAGTTCAGGTGAGTGATTTATTATTATTTTTCTTTTAGTGAAAGTGCCCCATGGCTTCTGCTGCCTTTGCTCGAACTAGAGGATCTGGATCCTGTAGCAGCGTGACTAGAGCTAGGAGAGAAAAGCGAATAAAGTTATTTTAAAAGCCTCAATGATCAAAAGATCAACACATACCATATATCAATGTTTTTGCTCCAGCACATGAAGTGAGACTTCAAAAGAAACTTAATTGCCTTCTCACTATTACTGCATGTGCATTTGTTTTATACCATCATTGTGTGTGTGTGTCACCATTAGGTACTTTTTTTTTTTTTCTGATGGTATGGTCATGTCATGGTGATAAATATCACTAACAAGCAACTAATGTGTGTCTGTATGTATGAGGGGTGTTCAAGTCAAACCAGGATTGTGAATCGGGGAAAATTCATTTTTTAAAAAAGGTTTGACTTGAACACTGCTCGTAAAAGAAATTTTGATTTTCTTAAAAAAAGTCTTAGGTGTGCTATAGTCTGCTAATAATTATGAAGAACATCATAGTGAACAAAACTAGAGCATGCCGCAGAGGTGATGTAGTTCATAACTTATTAGTTACCCTTAGTCACAGCTCCCATGTTCATGTGGTAGAAGTGCTCCTCAGGTAAATTTCCCAGTAGAAACCCTAAAATTAAGGAAAGCGCGTATGCGCACGCACACATACATACACGCACGCGCACACACACGCATTTTCACTTTAAACAGTAAAACGCTAATATATGTACAAACCTTGACAAGCATGCACAAGAGCATGTTTCATTCTGCTACATTAAACATCATCAATTTGACATTAAAACAGGGATGATATTACCTATGAACATGGCAGCACTTGCTCGAATCTCTGCCCAGTTGCTCTTGAAGAACTGAATGACTGTGACATGATAGAAATTAAGCATTCCTGGGAAGTCTTGAATCTTCGAGGGGGCGGGGGGGGAGGGGGAAACAGTGCATTTTAAATAAGGACTTTGATATATAGTATAGGAAAATGAGAGACAAACACAAACTGCAAGTTCATTGGGTCAGACTGATTAAAGTAGGAATATTTATGATTTCTATAATCTGGCATCTTGATCCTGCTATGACATGAAAACAGCAAAGGCAATCGATTTGAAACTACATTAAAATATAATTAGTGTCTGCAAACACCCATTTACATTTTACGAATTACGTTTAAAATCATAATTTACTAAAATAGAGTTAAGAAAAGAGTAAACTCCAGAAAAAGTGACTGACTGACTTTTTTGGTTAGAGTGACTTCTCTGAGTTGGTAACACATTCTTATAGGTATATTTTATATAATTTCTGTTATCCATTATCACCCAAATGAGAATGGGTTCACAGTTGAGTCTGGTTTCTCTCAAGGTTTCTTCCTATTGCCCCCGTTGCCCTGGGCTTGCTTATCAGGGACAATCTCACAATCTCATTATTATCTAAACACATTTTTTTTCCTCACTTATACCCTCTTTTTCCTTTCATTTTGTGAAGCTGCTTTAAGACAATGACCATTGTTAAAAGCGCTATAGAATTAATTTAATTCAATTGAATAGGTGTCTGACAATACAGCTTACTAGGTATTTGACAAGGTCGTTGATGAATTCGCCATAGTGGAGACTCTTCTCTTCGTGGAGATGGTTCTGAAACATGTTGCTGATCTGTTCAGACCCCAAGACAGGAGCGCACACACGCATGGCGTATTTACATGCCTGAAAGATAGAAAGACTGTTGAGAAAAGGAAGTCCAAAATGCAGAGCTGTTGACAAAAGCCTGTTCTTAAGCATGAACTCTGAGACAGACTGACCTTCACAACCTGTGCACTTGGGTCACTGAGGTGCATGAGTAGACTGACTAGCACATTATGAATCTGGTCTTTAAAGACAGGTTCTCCCAAGCCAAATTTTGACAGGTTCCCCAACAGCATGATGGAAGCAGAGCGAATCTCATCATTTTCCTGCAAGATATATTACCGCATATTAAGGAAACTGTGAATGACTAATACATTTTATTGTTTGTAATAGCAGAAAAAAAAATTTTTAAGATGCCAAGCCATAAATAAGACCATAAAATAACCCACAATGCTGAGTCATCGTCCAAAAATTATCACAGAACCATGAAACGCAGTTACCTTCAGCTTTACAAAGCTGGCAGTGTTTTAAATCGATGTAAAGTTGTTTTTTCCTCTATCTACATTAAAGGGATCCGTCTGATACAATCTGCTCAAATTGAGAATGCTGCATTCTTGTTAAATAATTGTCCAAAATCTGATTCTGTGCAGTAATTGTCAAAAGTATTAAAACAATATAATGTCATCCATTATAGTCCTCCCTGTGCACACATCAGCTGATGTAACTAATTAGCTTTAGCTTATCCAGCTGAAGAATTGTGCTAATAAGAATCAGCTGGTTTAGTTAATGGATGGAACAAATATGTGGCAGGACTTTTACTTTCTGATGCCAGTGTGTCCACCTCTGCACAAAAATGGCTAAAACTAGTAAATTCCCAAGTGAATTTTGACCTTCGGGATTGAGCAAGTCTTTTGGCCTGAGCAAGACAGACCAGAAAGGGTCTACTTACTGAAGAAATCTTTTTGTTTCTAAGCCGAGCCGGTTCCAGCAGAGTTTTGAAGAATAAAGAACTCTACACTAAATATCTATTGTGTTATAGCAATTTTATTGCATAAAATAACAAATTACTCTTATTACCTTGATCATCATTAATTTAAACATTTAAAAATGTCATTTAAACATTAATTATTATTTTTTTTGTCTCAATACTTTTGCCCACTAATGTATTATCTTAAACAATCTCATGAACAAATACTCTAAAGTTGCAAGGAGGACAAAATGGAGCTCAACTACCTAATACTGCAATATCCTTGAATATCCTGTTAAAAAGAAGCTAACAGCACTTTAAATCCCAATAAAGCAGTTGTGTTATTCACTCACATTCTCCAGGAAGGGTTTAATCTTCATGAAGATGTAAACTACCAGCATGTGAACATTTCTCTCGTCTAGGTAGAGCAACACCTTGGACATGCCAGACATAGCCTCGAGGGTGATGAGTTTCCCTGGGTCATCCTTTTCCTCCATCCCTGAACTCATGGCTGCCAATAGCTCCTTAGCGTATTTATTCACCTAGACAAGGTAAAATTAATATATGGTGAATTCTCAGGAATTCTCTCATCTATTTTACACTTGCAATACATTAACAAAAATGCTGGTACAAATAAAACCCTGACCTCTTAGCATAACTGTTAAAGAATGTAACCAACTGGCTACATGTTTACATAAGCATACTGTATGTCTCCTAGGGGAGCTGTTACAAAATTCAATAGTCAGCAGTTTTCAACATGATGAATATTTGCAGGGTTTCTCAGCAGAGACGTAGATCAGATCCCAGTACCTTCTCTGGTGAGCCACTGGCGATGTTCCCCAGGCCTCTGATGGCCAGCATACGGACAGTACAACATGGGTCTGAAATCCTCTCCATCATGTTATTCATCAGCACATCAATCACCATCAACTCCGTCACAACATGGTGGTTAAGGAGCTTGAAAGAGAAGGTTATAGAGAGTCATTCAGCTTTGAAGCCAAAATTAGTTCTAAGGAATTTTCATGCAGAAATATTGGTTCATTTCTAAACCCCTTAAAACAGCGTTCTCATCAGTTAGATTTAACCTGGGCCCAGATGGAACAAATAGTGCCTAGTCTGATTATTTAAAATGGTTTCTAATTTCTTCCTCACTCACATTCTTATTTAACCTGAAGAGAATGTTTCAGAGTAATAACTAATGACGCAGCATTATTGTAGAGGCAGTTTGAACTATTAAAATCAAAATCACAATCAAAAATCCCAGTTTGACCTGAATACCCCTTGTAGATGGATTCAATGGTGCATAAAAACAAACTGAATTTTGGAAGATAAAATCATGATTGACGTATCTGACATGAAATTAAACTCTGAAACATTTTTTTTAAATCAGCAGCCTATTTATTATAATTTTTTTTCAATTTCTGCATTATATTCCTTATTAGTTACTGAGTATGGAAATTATTATTAAAAAGTATTATTTAAAAAGGCCCTTTCTGATATACATCATATACATGAAACATATACATCAATTTACCTCAGTATAATATATACATTATATAATATGCCAAATTTTAATCTAAAACAAAAATACCTTCTAGATTTCACTTGCGCATATTTTTATTTTTATATTTTTTATATGTATATTATTGCGCATATACATATGCTCAGAACGTTGCGCCATAAATCACTGAAAATCGTAGGAAGTATTAAGCTACAATCTTTGCAAACACAAAAGGCTCTTACCTCGGAGAAGAATGCTGTGACGGTAATTCTCTGGCACTCATAGATGTTGCTGAGAGATGGGCACAGGCTCTCCACTATAGCCGGGATTCGTGGACCTGCATGCTTACCCATTGCTCTGAAAGAGAAAAAAAAAGAAAATATTCAGGGTATGTGTCATTACTGTACTTTATACCACCACCAGCTAGCATTTAAAATATTAATTATAACTGTTTGTTTACCATAATATTTGGTCTGTTCAAATGAACAAATGAATTTAAAGTCATTGATAAAGGCTTTAGTTTGCATACCTGGAGAGAAGAGTGACCCCTGTTGTATGCTGTTGAGGGTCCTTCATTTTGTCCCATACTGCATCCTGGTCTAGCACCTTTACTACAGCATCCATATGTGCTCGAGCCAGCAGGATTCGCAAGGCATCAACTGCTGTACTGTAGGGGACACACAAAATGTGTCTTTACTTTACTGTTCTTACTTTTCACACTGTCCCACTTACATTTTGTTTAATCCAGGGAAAAAAATTAAAGGTAAAATATGCATGCAGAGTTTAGCTAATAATTCTGATGTCCAATACAGCTAATACAAATTTCCTCATCAGCATACATGAGCTGACAATCACCCACGATTGGCTAGTGTTGCTATGATTGACAGGGGTGGACAGATCATTCCATCGCTGCTTCTCAAGGCTAAGCAGCATGGCTAATATTGCTCACTTGGTCCAGTCTACAGGTGGCTACGATAACCAAAAGATTCAAACTTACAATTTCCAGGTAATATAATGATGTTATGGCAATGGATGTTTTTTTTTTTATCCCTCCAGCTGTTGACTGTCTGAACATATGAAATCCTTGTCAAGAATTAATTATTTAGTATAATTACTACATTACTTGAGCATCTTTACAAATTAGTGAACTAATCTGAACAAGCTACAGAAACTAAAAGATGTGAACTCATTATTCGTCCACAAGACTGGATAAAAATGGAAGGGTTGTATCAGGAAGAGCAAATAGTATAAACCTTATGCCAAGTCAAATGAGCAGAACAGATAGTCCACTGTGGCAACATCTTAACAGGAGCAGCTGAAAGGACAACAACAACAACAACAACAACAACACTGGTGTGACTCACCCACAGACATCAAAGTTGGTGTTGGTGCTTTTGCTCTGGCTTTTGCTTTCTGTTCTGATACTGTTGCTGTTTATGTCTTTGGGCAGCTGAACTCCTACACTAGAGCCCATGCGCACCAGCAGGGCACTGAACAGCTGTGGGAACAGACTGACCACAGCCTCCTCAGTGTGTCCATTCAGCATCATCTCACGCAGAGCACATGTCATCTACACACGCACACAATTATACATGTCATCTACACACACAATGATATGGATGCAGTCATGCAGCCAAATATAAGTAGCCGCAATAAGAAAAGTACACATTTGCATACAAGTAAGACAGAAATATGCACATTTGCAAATGAGTAAGACAGAAATATGACTACTTCTACAGTATATACTTATAGAATGTAACAATGTTTTAGACATTTTTTTGGCATTATGACTACATTTAGCACTGCTTTATTAAACTAACTACTTTATTATTTAGCTTAACACAAATGGAAATATAAATATGAATAAAATTAATTATTTGCAGAAAAACTACACTTTGATCAAAAACAATCATTTGTTAAAGTTATGTGCTTTTTTTTTTTGGACACAGGCTATTTTCATTCAGTATTGTTCAACGGAAGAAGGTATGGACTGTCCAGTAATAATAACTTTGCTACTTTTTATTATCTTGGGCTGGAAAAATGTTTTGGGGTCAGGGAGGTTTGTCAGGGCGAGTTGGCCAGAGAGAGGTTGAGCGAGTGAAAATATAATTTATGCGTGCACACAAAAACAGTTTTGCACGCAGGATTGAAGCCAAAATATATATCACCATACAGCTGCAGTAAAACTGTATTTCACACTATGATGGTTAAACTTGTTATGGTTTCATACAGGTCAACTACAGTGCATTACGTGACTACTCTTCTGTGTGAAATTTCCTGAAATACTTAAACCAGCCCATCTCTTACCAACAACTTGCTGCAGTTAAAGTCACAGAAATCACACTTATACTATACTAAAAAGTATAAAAATAACTAATCATTTTTTACCACTTAATTATTATATCTGAAAATTATTTTATGGCCCTCCAAGAGGCGCAATGGTAAAGCGCTCGCCCTATCACCCGGAGATTGCTGGTTTGATTCCCGGGTGATGCTGATTGGCCGAGCTCTCTCAGCAAGGTGGGATGGGAGGCACATAGTGCTCTCACATCATTCACGGCTCTACAATGAGCTCACGCAAGCAGAAGAAGCGGATAGCGCTGTCCTCCGAGTGTGTTACGCTGCTCCTAACGGTGTGTGAGCAAGCAGTTTAAAAAGATTAGGTCGGCTGGTGTCACATGGTCCAGGGGAAACACGTGATAGTCTTCAGCCTGACTTGTAGAAGGAGCCCTAATGTGGGAGCTCCCTAGTAGCGGGGAGGAATTGGATACGACTAAATTTGGGAGAAAATCTGTGAAAAAAAAAATTTTAAGAAAAAAAAAGAAAATGATTTTATGCATTGTGCTGTCGCCTCAAAGTTCCATTTGTGTTTTGTAAATGTTTTGTTAATTCTGTCCTAATTAGCAAAACTCCACCACAGCTGATTGTAAATAATTTCAGTAGACAAGATGAGTTAATCCAATGGATGCAAAGACAAAAAGAGAGTCACTCACCGCTAGCGGTTGATTAGTAGCAACCTTGGTCATGCCTGATTTCAGTATGGACTCCTTCTTGTCTACATAGGGCACAATGACGTTCAACTTCTCCATGATCATTTCCATGATCTGCCGGGCTATTGTGCTGTCTGCTCCCAAAGCAAGCCACATCTCACTGCTCCAACTGAGGAGTGACACACACACACACACACACACACAGAGACACAGAGACACACACACAGAGACACAGAGACACACACACAGAGACACAGAGACACACACACAGAGACACACACACATACAGACACACACACACATACAGACACACACACACATACAGACACACACAGACACATACAGACACACACAGACACATACAGACACACACAGACACATACAGACACACA
>JAOVVA010000048.1:23654022-23672067 GCA_028565275.1 Leiocassis micropogon
ACACACACACACAGACACACACAGACACACACAGACACACACAGACACACACAGACACACACAGACACACACAGACAATCCAGTCTCAGAACATTCTTGCCTTGCATGTCTACACACCTAATGGAAAAACAGACTAAATATTCCGTACCTGTCAAAAGGAAGAGGATATGAAATGAGTGTGTTGATGACGGTCTGCAGGTGCTGTGTGGCGAGGATCAGGATGGATTGTGCAACTGCAACCTTCACCTGGTCTTCAGAGATGACCTGCAGCCGAATGTGCAACACATCCAAGATCTCTGGCACCTGAAACATGTACAGAAATGTGGAGTTAACTGAAGACTAGTACTAAAATACTATACTTGTTCTGCATGTGACTTTTGACCTTTTTGACTAACACGACCTACAGAGCGAAAACATTTAGGACTTTTAATTATTTATTTATTTATGTAAAGGCAAAATGTCAATTGTGTAGGTATCATTACCAGATCTTGCAGCATTGCCCCTCTGTTCTTAAGCAGTGTGTTCAAAATGACACTTGAGGCTCTGGAGCAATTGGACTGGCAGTCCACCAAACCTTCAAACAGCATGAAGAGCAGCGTGTTTAGCTGCTGCTGAGGCAGACGTTTACTGATGATCTGCCGCAAAGAGAGACAGAAACTATCATAAATAAGCTATGAGTCATGTAATCTTAACAAGTCTGGAAAGTGATAACGTTGGCATAATTGGACACACATTATTGCTGCTCCAAGACTACTGCCCCATTCGTCATGATTATAAGGCAGCGTCAGTGAATTTAACAGAAATACTGAGTTTCACACATTTCATAATGTGTTATTTTATTAAAAGCAGAGATTAGCTTCTTGTTTTTTACTAGCACTGTCTATCTTAAAGTGACAAAACTAATAATTAAATAAAAAATAAAAAAAAGTCTTGAAGGCAAACAACCTTTTATCATCATCATTATTATTTTTATATTATTATGTTTGTTCGTTTGTTACCTTAGTGAGTTCAGAGCAGGTTTTATAGAGGACTGAAGGGTCAGGGTCATTTAGTTTCTCCTGCAATGTTAATAAACCTTCAACCGAGTCATCTTTATAGTCCAGTGAGAAGCCTAAAGAGCACAGTATAAAGAAAGGAGAGGCGGTTAAACTCAGTCTCTGACCATGCTTTATTTAAGCAACTTGGAGCTTGAAAAGTTTAGTCAAAATCCAATGGTACAATAGGTCATATAATTGCATTTTAAATAAAATAATGTATTCTTCAGATTAATATTAAGTCCTCTAATTCACGTAACTGTTATGTTCCAAGTAAATGTCAAAAACAAGGCTAATAAATGTCCTGACAATGAAATAAGCAAACAGTGAGAAATAAAACCAGAAAGGAGTTGGAAAGATTGTTAAGTTAATTATCAATAAGTACAGTCAGTCAATCAGTTTGAAGCATGAATAATACAGAGAGTATTATTAGAAAACAGGGTGTTACCTTCATAGCGTAGCTGAATGTGTAATAGTGAATAAATGCAGTCTATGGCAGCCCTATGCACCGCAGCATTGGGGTCTGTACAGCGAGGGGCCAAACGCCCCAACAAAGCTCCAAGGTTATGGAATGTCACTAAAGTCTGCACAAAAATTCACATGATGTTTGGACACTGGTATGTTTGTCTAATGACTTCATACAGTGTCACAAAGTATGAAGCGACAAAAATACATGCTATGAAGTCATGAATGAATAACAAAACATGGCTTCCCAAATACTCAACTTCATAATTCATTAGAACTAAATTAATTTCAAAGAAAATCACTACCAGAAGAGTCTGCCGCACCACTCTTAATGCTGTACTTATGAAAAATGTATACATAAGATTTTCATCATTTTAAAGACATATCACTAATGAATTTTTTGGAAATGGTGACATTAACGTCCATACTGTACATGAGTTTATTTCTCATGTGTATTTTATTAAGTACTTTTGATTACAACGTATTAGTTTCCCCCTTTCATCTCTAGCAGTTTGGAGATCAACCAAGTGTGAACTATAAGAAAAAGTCTCCTGGGAAACTCGCTCTCACAAAGCTGATTAGAAAGATGCCAATTGTGTGCACGGCTTTATCAGAAATACAGTTAAAAATCTAAAATGCAAACTGTTTTCATTTAACACTTTTCATGGTCACTCCATAATGTGTGATTTCTCATTTTAATCTCTTAATTATTATACTAACATAGTGGAAAATATTAAAATGTATTTTAAAAAGATTAAAAAGTAAAACTGTCAACTGGTGTGGATGTATGTCACACCTTAACACTGAGATTGTTCAGGTAAAACTGCAGCATCTCAGCTGTAGTCCTCACTGCTCTCTCACGCTCATGGTCCTGTTTGGAGTTCAACCAGCTCTCTATATGCTGGGGGGAGAACAAATGTACTCAAAAAAGAGGGCTTAATAAATTCAATACTTTATAAGATAATGTTTGTGGAATTCTGCTGACCCTGAATATGGTCTGAATACCATCTGGACACAAATTTCTGGCCAGAACACTGCTCAGCAGTTCATGAAGAGCACTGAAGGTGGATGCATATAAGGCCTAAGAAATAGAAGAGGTTGTTAGCTCCTGAAACACATCTGTATTCCATTGTATGACCCATCTCTTATAGTAGGAAACCACTGTAACAAAATGAACACTACTGCGGTGCACTGGTGTCAGATGTGTTAAAGTGATGCATGTTGAACTAAATAATTAGATTTGGACTTATATGATAGTTTAAGGAAACCAGATCCAGGTTTGTTACTATTATTCTGCTCCAATTGGACAGATTTGCAGATGTCTAAGCCAAATGGTCATTTCTGAACACTTTCTTAAAGTTTTTTTATGGGCCTAGTAGGCATAAAAAAACTATATTTGTAGGTATAACCATTTTCTTCCTCCCTCCAAAAAAAATAAATAAATCACTCAGCAATGACTGTTTTAAGGTTAAACTTTATGAATGAGATGAAAAAACAATCACTGTGGTTCATCAGACTACTTTGCTTCTGCCCCTCACTCATATTCTACAACTTCGTACTTTTTAAAATAATATTTTAAAGTATTCAAAGTACTCAACCAGAAAGTACCAAACATCTGATTATTTTATAAAAACAGGAGGCGAAGGGGGGGTCTGCCAGTTTACATTTTTACCTCTCGTTCCTGGGGGTCAAGAATCTCTTCATCTTTGGCTTTGTCGACCATTTCTAATGTAGGAAGCCCAAATACTCCATTTATACACGTTTTCAGCATTTCAAAATTTTCATTTTCTGCTAGTGGTGGATCCAATGTACTGAAATATTGAGTAAAGTTTATTTTCCAAATTTTTTGGTTAAATGTTTGATGAAAAATAAAAAATAAAAGTTTTCTCTCCAACCTCAATTTGGTTTTGATTAGGTTCGATTTGACAGCCAATCACAATGCGGGGTGAACAATGGCCATAGCCAATCATAGGTGTTCTACACCGTATCGCCAAAAAGACTCTGGACACCTAAGCATTATACCCATGTATTCTGAAAAGGCTTTCCACTAGATTTGAAAATTTTAGCCATGAAGATTTTCCCATTCAGGCAACGTGGACACTGTGGTCAGACACTGATGACAGGTAATGAAGCCTGGGGATCAGTTGGTGTTCCAGTTCATACCAAACATGCTCAGTAGGGTTGATGGAGGTCACTTACAGTAAGCGCTTACACACCAACCTTGCTATAAAACATTCCCCCATAGAGCTTGCTTTGTGGACAGGAAAGTTGTAGCGGAACAGGTTTGTACTAATTCCCATAAGCTCCAACTATGGCAAATCATAATTTTATATCATACAAATACATTCTATACAACTGTGCGCTTCCAACTATGTGGCAACAGTTTAAGAACACATACAGGTGTAATTGTCAGGTGTCCACAAACATTTGGCCAAAGATATATTTACACACTGACAAAAAACAACATACTAAAACCCTTTGCATGGTCTTTGTATGGGCTGTGTTATCTATACAATGGAGATGCAGTACATGCCATAGAGTATTTAGTGTTACAGAATAGTATGTCATTATCTTTGTTGAAAACAACAGCTCAAATTGCCTCAAGTATAGCCTATGCTGAGCTGTAAAGAACTTGAGTTTTTTGCTAGCTGGATGTCTTTAAAAAAATGTATAAACATTATTTAAGCAGATTAATACAATTACTGTGGAATGTATCAACAAAACTATTGAATAACCCTGGCTTTGCTGTCTTAAAGGATACATGAGGTTGGCACATGTGGTCATAACAAGGTGGCGCACTGAAGTACGCATGGCATCGACTGGTTCCCCCTTGATGAAATCCTATTGAAACAGAAAACATTATTTTTCTGAGACTTAAAGATTACACTTGAACATGAACAACTTGAACAACTTGAACGTGCACGAAATTTGCCACATGATTATGCCCAGCTGACACATCTGGGTGTCAAAAGTATGGGAAACATTCTGTTTATGGATTTTGTCTTCACATTATTATGCCACGTTTACACAATGCTAGCAGAGAGATGGCCATCAGAATGCTTAATCTTAGTGCAATGCAACCAGACATCGCCAGACAGTTTGGAGTTGCCACAAATACCATTTTCCAGGCTGGGGAACAGATTCCGAACAACTGGTTCCACTGCTGATCACCCTAAGTCTGGAGGGCCAAGAGTGACAATGCCAAGACAAGACAGACTAATTCAGTGAAGTCATTTGAGAAACTATACAGAAAATTTGTTTTGTTCATGAGTATAGTTTAGAGGCTTAATTTTACAGCACAACCACATTAATTTACTTCCTAACTCCCTTATATACAACAAGGCGTCAGGTTATTAGATACACCATTCACTTTCACCCGGATAATCGTTAAAACATGGAATGCATCATGTGATTGCACTGTGTGGTACAAATCATTCAAATAAGTATTTCTAGCATCAATTACCATTCAACTAAGAGATGAAATGAACATTTAGGACTAACTGTGAATGTTCTCACATCCTTTTTGCATTGGCTTTTCACTCACAACCGTTTCAAATGTTTACCAAGTACAGAATGAGAACCTGGAATGCTACCAGTAGGGGAGATGAGAAGATGAATCTAAGAAGTCAAAGGGAATTTCAGAAGCTTTCCCAGACCTGGACTTCAACCCTATCAGACTTGGGAATGAGATGGAAACAGCTGCGTCCAAGTTGCAGCAACTGCGCAACACAATTATTTCCATATGGCGGACAAGTGACTAGCATTCAGCACTTTCACTGCCCTGGCCCTGGTTCGCTTGCTGGTCAGAAAATCAACCCCAGCCTCTGGGGTTTGCACAAGCCAGTGCACTCTCAGTTCTGGTCCAAGCCCAGATAAATTGATGAGGGTGGCGTCAGGAAGGACATCCGGTGTAAAGCCTGTGCCATATCAAATATGTGACCCTACTGTGGCGTCCCTAAATTAGAGCATAAACAACATTTCTACACACTGTATAATCCCAGTTTTTTACTAGATGTAAACCTAAATTCAGTTAACCTAATAAGCTGGCAAATAAACCTCTAATAACTTAAAGTGTCCTGGATATTAACCCATTTTGTGTATCAATCTATGGCAAAGCATTTGATAGGTCTATAAAATAATTTCCTATTTCCTGACACAAAACAATGGAGCAATTCAATGACTATCTATGGAAATAAATAGCTTCATGTCAAAATGTTTGAACTGATGCCACAGAAGTCACACACCATCATTATTCCCATGAGCTCCTGCTTGCGAGTGAAGACGTATCCCTGTTTGTGAACGCAGGTATTAATGGCTTTTGCAATCAGGCCAATACTTTGAATTAGACTCAACTTCATGGTCAGGTCCTGTAAGGATTTCAAACAAAGAGAAAGACAAACAGAGATAATTACACATTCGATCACTTTGCACAGCACTCTCTGAGCAACCCATACTTAGTATAGGAATTATGAACATATTAGGGTGGCATGCCAGAAAAATTAAATTTTCATCCAATAAGTTGTCTCCAGTTACATTTTAAGGCACCCAGTGTTTGGGTGAGGAAAAGTTTGGAGATAGATATTTTGGATACAAATTGATTTGAGAGCATTTCCATATTTGAGCAAAGCAATTTAAGCCATTTAGATCAGTATGAATCTGAAGTACTCATATAATTAACTAAAGATAGAAGCAGAAACCTCAACCTCAATTATGTTAGTGGAAAGACAGATTAAGGAAGTTTTTGTAGGAAAAGTTTGAGCAATGAGAGAAGTCCATAGAAGTCCACAGAACCATCAGTGTAAGGATTCAGTAACAGAAAGTATTTAGTGGGTTAGTTGACATTCTTAAACTTTCTGAACTTCTCAAAGCCATAGAATTATGTTTACTAGGCACTAAGAAGAGATTTACAGATAATTGATTACTCTATCTCTTCAAAATAAACATCTATAGGTCTTTTTCTTCTCTGAAGAGATTCATTTACAATGAGACAATCAAAATGTTTTTTGTTTTTCACTTTTTTGAGAAGTTCAGAAGTTCATGTTCCTAGATTTTTATTTTAAGGCCTTAAGAAAAAAGATAAAAGATTTTAGTTAATTGTGTACAGGTCAGAGAAAGAAAAAGGCTCCTTATGGTACCTTGGTCTCTACTTTAATTCCAAGAACCTGTGCAACATAAAAGTAATGCTGGAATTTATTTTAAAGCACAGTATATCAAGATAACACATTACATTTCTTTAAGGATATAAGGTATTATATGGGACACATAATTGAAAACTGTTTAGAAATGTCATAAATGGTTAAAATATGATGATTATCATATTTAATGTGAATTTAATACTACACATAAAAGGACAAATACAAAAATAGAACCTTATTGTTTGAGGCTTGTATTCACTACTCTAAGTTTGGCTAAATCTAAATATGTAAATACTGGCCAAGTTCATACATATATCAATTATTCCAGATTAAACTGATCGGCACAGGCATGAAAAAGAGAATCACTTTTATCATGGACACATCTAGATTTCCACTATATTTAAGTAAGGCAATAGTCTCCACATACAAATGCTAGTTTCATTTTACTGCAACCCTAGAAATTCTTTTAATATTTTAATTTGATGTTCCAATCTCTGTAAATACATGTCTTATCAACAGACAGATAACTAGTAAGGTTACTGACAAGAATAAGAAAAACAATCATTCAAATATGGACTAAAATAAAAGTGTGTAAAAGTGTCAAACGTTAATAAACCAAATTACCTTTCATTTTTCTAATGTGTGGAGAGGTTATATGATTGGGGGAAAAAAAAGAAAAAACTCAGTGGACTAGTCACAGATTCCAGATAATACACAGTCTCTGTGCAAACAATGTGTACTGTAAAATAACATTTTAAGGGATTTGCTGAGATCACTGCCGAGAGTCCAAGCCTAATGACGGTTGCTAATTTCAAATCAGATTAATCAAATCAGGAATGTAGCACACCATTGGTCTTTGTAACGTTCTGAAATGAGCATTTAGAGGACTCTACCTCAGTCAGGATGTCACTGACATTAGGTCATTCAGGGTGAGTGCCAAGCTAAGCATGGCTGCTTATCCAGCAGACACTGGTTTTCAACTACAATATAAAACCACACATTTTTTTTTGTTCCATTTAGGAAAGAATTACGACTCTGAGGTGTACAGTGGTCTGACTAACTTTTTTTTAACCAATCGTGTTTTCTTTTAACTGTCTGCTTACAAAATGGAAGTTTTAAATCAAATAAAATGTTGAAATAAAAATATACAGGAAATCATACTGCAATTTTATACCTTGTTTAAGCCCTTTCACTAACATAATAAACCTTATTATATAGAGCTTAACTTATAAATAAGGTTTATTTCGAATTCCTTTACCTTATAAAGTGTTGGATTGGGTATGTTTGAGTAAGGGAAGTGCCTGTGATTGCTAAAGGACCGTTTTAACAGAACGTGCACCTCATGTTAATTCTACCTTGGTGTTAAAGAGCTTGCTGATGTTGCGAAGTATGTCGTTGTCGAGGCGAATGAGAAGCTGGTCCTGTGGAGCATTCAGGGCCACGTAGCCATAACACAAAATCAAAGTGCTCTTCATCTTCTCGATATCCACATCATTCTTATCCTGCTTGACATGACATCCATGAAATACAACATTAGCAGTAATGACAACACTAATAATAATAATAACCACATATGTCTATGAATGGTTTATTGGTTTGTTTGACACATTTTGGTTTCCTTTCACCAGAGAAGGCAGCAGAACCTACTTTGAGCAAGCTGAATATCCCAGAGGCTTTCTTGAAGGCATCGGATTTCCCAAACTCGTCAAGCTTGGCCAGAGTGCCATCCAAATGACTGCTGGCACAAAGCCCCACAGCCATCGCTACTCCCTGTGAAACCAATCACTCCCAGTTATTCTCATTATTACATATTAGTAGATTTTAAACGGTTGTTTAAGTATCCAATTTCCAAGCACTGGTTGAGTGCAATCATCAGTATGTACTATTCTACAATTAAAAACTAGTGGGCTGCACGGCTCTGATCAAATCTCAGTAATAAAACCAAATTTCTGACCAGCCCTGAGCCTAACCATGACCTCCTTTTGCAAATTAACAACTAGCTTCAAATACATTCTTGTCACAAGACCACATTTCTCTGCACAGTCCTGATAGACTGAAACAAACAATGAAACCATGTGCCTTTAATTGGACAGGAAACTGTACTAAAGGTCACGTCAAACAAGTGAGCAGATGGGCCTTTGACTGAGATTACAGCATCTGGAGTTCTTAAGACAATGAATGAGAGGCCGGACAGATGCTGGCAGATAAAAGAGGTGAAAGCAAACAGAGCAGTGAGTGTAATGTGTTTTCTTTGCTGTACCGCTCTCTCTGTGGCGTCGTTATGGCGGGTGCTGATCAGAATCTCCTGGAGCTGTTTTCTCACCAGCTCCTTATTGGAGGACTGCTGCAGAGCCACACCGATGCACTTATACAGGAAGCTCTAGAGAGAGTATCGAGCATATTAGTTTTAATAAGCCAAGAAACTGCTGGAAATTACTTGTAAATATTTTTCATTGTGACGTTTTTACAATCCATTCATAACACATAATTGTTGAGGTATACAATGATTTTTTAATGAGTTTTACATTACCAATACTGACCTTCTCTTCCAAAGAATGGTTGTACGTTGGGAGATATCGGGTTGCCTCCACCACCAGCTGACAGCTCCACTGGCCATCATCAATGGCTACCAGAGTTTTAGACAGGAACTTTCCCAGGAGAGCAACATGATCATAATATACTACAGATAGGCATTTCAACATGAAGAAAACTAAGGCAAACTGATATAATTTATAAACACATTGAGCTGCGGCTACTTACCCGAAGGAGGCTGTCTTCCCAGTTTTTTTTGTCAAATGATTCTGGTGTAGATTCTGATCATGAAAGTACAAAATGTTTTGTGAAAGAGAGCAGTCAGAGATGGAGGAGCAAAAAATGTGGTCATCTAGCATTAACAAAAAGAATGCTATTAAAATCATATAATTTTATGAGAATGTTAGGAAATGTAACATTTTCCTCATTAAAATGACACAGGCTCTCTTGTTGACATGTCTGGCAGTCATATAAGAACACATAGGAATTTGTTTTTGGAAAAGTTTGTGCTTTTAGCTAACCCTTTACTTTCACTGACATTTTGAGAATACCTTTTAAACGTACAAGTTCATAGTCTGGATAAACAACTGTAGCAGCAAAAAAAAAAGTATATATAGCAATATTGAGTGGGTGTTTAACATCGAATTAACCTAAATCATATAGAATTCCTAATAAATAAAATCTATTATACCGACTGCAGTTCAACTCAAGCTCAAATGTGAAAAGATTTAAATAATTTCATTGTCTCTTACTGACACTCTCAGGCAAAACTTGAACACTGACCTTCGAGATCATTAAGGAGTCTTGGGATCTCACTCTCCCATAGTGCTTCTACTTTAGGGTGAATGTTGGGACTGATGGCATTCAGAAGACTCAGAGAGGGAGCACCATGCTCTCGATACGAGAATGGGAAAGCGGCATTCACCTACGACGTTATTCACACAATAATATAAAAATTCAATAAAACTATGAGTATAAATAACCTTTTTTAATAACCTTTATTAAGACACATTCATGTTTTACATACAGAAATTTTAGACAATGCATATAATTATTGCTGAAAAGACTATTATCTTAAACCACTGTAAATAAATGTTTGCTGCCTTTATCTGCTGAATTCAACAAGTCATAATTTAAACACTGACAAAAATTAATTCATCCACAGAAACCGGTCTACAGAGTTTTTGACAAGCTTAATCAGAATCCATAAAAAAGGTTATGAAAAGTTGTCTTTGTGGTTAATGAACTCGTACAAAAAAATCTTTAATTGAAGCAAGTTCATTTTATGGAAATTCTATCAAGGGATTGGGGTGGCCAGGAGAAAAGCATGATTCTCTAGTAAGAAAACCATTTCTGCACAGAAATTGTATGTTTTGGATTACTGTCCTGCTGAAAGATCCAACAACAACTCAGTAGGAGCTTCTTGGCTGAAGCAGCCAAGTTTTCATGGCTACTTAATGGTACTTCACAAAGTCCATAATATAATTTATCCTAAAACATTCAGTGCCTTTGGAGAAAAGAAGCAGGTTCTAGGTTGACTTTTTGTCTCATTTGTGTATTCTCTAAGGTTCCCCATGCTGATAAATTACTAAGGGAATTTGGTATGGACCCAGTTTATACAGTATTTATGTTCCAGTCAAATGCAAAGACATGTATGGCCACCACTTTAGAGCTTCTAAACACTCATGTATATATAATTTTTTTAAGGTGAGTTTTTCAGTAATTGGTGCTTCATGACAGTTACTGAGCATTACCTTCATACTAATAATTAGCTCTAATCCCTTTTCTCTCAAAAACAACTGCAATTCTTTATGGTACAGATTCCACAAGATGTTGGACCCATTGCTTTGAGTTTGGTCCATATTGACATGATTGCATGACACAATTCCTGTAGATTTCGCAGGTGCACTTTCATGCTGTGAATCTTCTGTTTTACCATATCCCATAGGTATTCTATTGGATTCAGATCCTGTGACTGGGAGTTCAACTGAAGAACAACTCATCATGTTCATGTTCGGAAACATGATAAGTTGTTCATGTTCATGTTCATGAAAGACAAATCATGCTTTGTGACATGGTGCATTATCATGCTGGAAGGAACCATTAGAAGAGGGTAAAATTGTGGCCAGGAACGATGCACATGGTCAGCAACAATATTTTAATAGGCCGTGTCATACAATTGATGATTGATTGGTATTAACAGGACTAAAGTGGGCCAGAAAAAATTCCCCACACCATTACAAAACCCTCATCAGCCTGGACTGTGACAAAACACAGACTGGGTCTATAGTGCAATGCTGAAGACTGTTGAAAATCAGTTCTAGAAAGCTTTTTAGAAATACTCACACCAGTCCATCTGGCACAAACAATCCTTCCACAGTCAAAATCCCTAAGATCAATGAGATTTTTTCTCCATCCTGATAGTTGATATGAGCATTTACTCTAAGTTGCTGGCTCATCTCTGCATGACTTTATGTATTGCACTGTTGCCACATGATGAGCTGATTAAACAATTGCACAAATGAGTAGGTAGTAGTGTATAAATGAACAGAAACTTGCTTCAGGTTGTTTGTTCAAAATAATTTTTAGTGGTGTTCATAATTGTGATGTAGTTTTGTTCGCAATAATACTTTTGATAAGGGTAAAAATTTACTTCAATTAAAGATGTTAATTTTCAGTCTGAGTTTAAGTTTTTTTTTTAATCACAAGGACATTGTTTATAACCGTTATTATAATAGATGCCAATAGTTCGATACATTCACTTACCAAAAGCCGCGTCGTTAGTATATATGGAGAGGGAAGATTAGACCCTATGGAGACAAAATAGAAAGACAAGAATATACAATGAATTGGAAAAATGGCAGATAAGGGTAAGATGTGCACAGTCACTGAATTCAAAATAATTCCAATAAACAAGTAAATAATCAATAAGATGGGAGCTCAGTTTAACCTTTGCTGCTGTGAGAAACAATTATCCTCCATTCTAAAACCTCAGACCTATATTCAAATGATAAATATGTCTTTTGGTTCAGCTAATTAGAACCAGACAGTACTGGCCAGCCAAACAACTGTTAATAAAAACAAAATGTCTGTAAGCTAAATGTTGCTGCCAAAAAGAAGTGGAAAAAAGGCTGCAAAAAAAAGGCACCTGGCCAGGACTGTGAGTGTCTGTAGAGTCAGAGTGTGTATTTATGCAATGGCCTGGTTTAACCGGCGCAGGGTAGCTTAGCCAGTGGAAAAGCCCTCTTCTCTTCTGGCACAGTATTCATTGCTGACATCTAAATTGGGTTTATATGTATGTATCTGATGCTGGTTGTGTGTGTGTGTGAACGCATGTGTGAAACATGTAGTGCATAGTCCCTACTTTGATACATATTACTCACCTTGTGCATTGAAGTTGATAATGAAATTGGGTTCCTGGGCTGATCGCTTCTTATTGGCCAGCAGGATAAGACTCTTGGAGAGAGGTGTAGTGGCGTTGAAGTACTGACTCGGGGTCAGGTAGCACAGCAACATCGGCCACAGTACCTACAGCACACAAACTGGCTTGTTCACAAGGTTTAAACACTGCACATGACCTCCTGCAAAAGTAAATTTGGTTTTCTCTAACTTAATAGAAGCTTACGTGTAAACGTCATATATAAATAATGAGCCAAATTACTGCTCAAGACCAAATTCTTAGCAGCTATATGTAGCAAATGTAGTCATAAATAAAGATCCTCAACACAAAATGACTAAAAATAGCCTCTCTGTCTACACACTTAATAAAACTCTCTGCGTGCCAGCGTGATGACATAGCTCTGTCATCACCCCCTCTGTTAACGTTGGGAGCTACACAGGAAAAGAGCTGTCATCTTCCAGAACAAATATACACACACACACACACACACACACACACACACACACCAGACACTGATATTAGGGGGCTGGTGCTGCTGATTCCGACTAAAGTACAATTTATGGTTAAACGTTCATGACGTTCCTTCCTGGTGGTGTCATGCAGACAATTTATTTCACCAGGCTAAAACACTGCTCAGGGCTTACTAACCTTTCTTCTACGCTAGTCTCACTTTATAAAAAACTGCAGGTTCACTGTAATCATATGGGCATGTTACTGAACAATAAAACAAAGTTCCTCTCCGCATTTTAACATTCACCAATGATAATTACATTTGTATTAAGATCCATTCCTAACCTTCTGGCCATATGTCAATATGTGTATTTTTTGTCTACAACTCTCACATCAGTCAGACGGCCCACAGTCGTGGTGAAGAGATGGAGTGTGTTATCACACATGCTTCTCAGTGCCTCGTTAGTCACCTCCTCCGGATCTAATGGACGTTGTCCCCGCTGCAATGCAATCCAAAAAAATAATTAGCATTTCTGCTCAAAAACAACTGATATCAAGCATGTTAGCATTTATAATGTAGCCTATCTAATAGTTTTATATAGAACAGATGAACTAATTAGATTTTATTTTTATTAAATTATCCTTTAATAAATTATCCATGGCTGACAGAGATAAACAAAAATGCATCTTAAAATCTAAAAATAACTAAAGAGAATACAAGGATATACGAACATAAAGGCTACATATAAAAGAACTGAAACTGTTCTCCTATACTATATATAGAATCAAGACATGGAAATTCTCATTATATCTATATTTTGTAAGTTAATAGTACACATAAAAACACATTATTTTTCAACAAGCCTGGTGCTATGCAGGAAAAAAATGCTTATGGGATTGTAATAACTTCTTAAATAATTCAGTAATCAGTGTTTTGTCAGATATCAAAAGACATCCATTTTCTAATTTGTATCATTTACTTAACCCCTCCCATTTACCATAAAGCAACAAGAGGGTCCGAAAGTTAAAACAGATAACTTATAGGAGCTACATACATAGTAAGTGTCTGACAGCGCACAGTGCTGAACGATAAAGCGCACAAGCATGTCTCCTCCCTCCAGCTCCAGGTAGCCATGGTGAGCCATTGCACTGATGACTTGCACAACTCTCTTCTTTACCTGCACAGATAACAACCAAGTCAAATCCAAAACCATCCATCTACTGTACATGCTATAAATTGTGCAGTTTGATTTTTTTTTTGCCCAAAACTTTCATGTTCACATTAGGTTAAGCTTTAATTCATACTCGTAATTACACTTACTCACTATTACACTTATTGAGAAATTTAATATTAGAAACACCTACTTATTTATGTAGCTATCTAATAAGCCAATCATGAGGCAGCAGTGCAGATGCAGGCCAACAGTTACAGGTATTGTTTAAAAAAAAAGTTATCAGTACCGGGGAAAATGTGGTCTCTGTAATTTCGACCATGACTTAAATGCTAGTGCCAGACGGACAGCTGGTGTGCATACTGAAATGCTGATTTCCTGGAATTATATGGCACAAGAGTCTCTGGGGATTACTCATAATGATGCAATGAATGAAAAAAACATGCTGCCGTGTGCAGCGGTTGTGTATACTGAATTGTTTTTTCATTGATAGAGGACAAACCTTTTCAAGCTGACAAGTAGCTCAGATAACCACTCTGTACAATTGTGATGAACTAAAAAACATTCCAGACCGTCGAATCGACATGTCAAATCTTGGGCTACAACAGCAGGAGGTTCCATGTACATCATTCTACATCAGAAAGCTAACATTCCAGTGGAGACGATTGAGGTTCACAAAACTGGACAGTTGAGGATCAACCCAGCCTGGCCTGAAGATGGTTGGGTCAGAATTTGGCACCAACAATGTAAATCCATGGGCCCAACCTGCACTCTGTTAACAGTGCAGGCTGGTGGAGGTGGTGTAATGGTGTGGGGAATGATTTCTTGGTACACTTTTTTATTTTATATATATCGATCAATCATTGCTTGAAGCATAATATTTGAGCTGTGTTGCTGATCATGTGCATCCCCTTCATGGAAACAATTTATCATCATCTAATGACTACTTCCAGCATTGTAATGCATCAAAAGTCTTCTCATACCAGTTTCATAAACATGAAAATGTGTTCACTGTTCATCAGTAGAATTCCCAGTATCTGGATGTAAGAATATGTAGGAATTGTGTGAGGCAATCATGTCAACAAGGACTAGAAAGAATGTTTACAACATCTTGTGGAATCCATACTAGGAGGAACTGAGGCTGTTTTGAGAGCAAAAGAAGGCCCTACCCAGGATTAGTATAGTGTTCCTAAAAAGAGGGTTCAGTGGAAAAAAGCCTGAAAAAGTGTCCAATTAATAAAACGCTTACCTTGTTGCTGTGGTCTGCTAGAGGCTGTCTTATACTGGTAAGTATAAGATGTTTCTTGTTTTCCATTATGGAAGCTACAAGGAATACGCCAATATAATACAGTATGTCTTAGTGAAACCAATCATAGTATGTTAAAGAAATAATTGTGTTTATGTAACACACATAGTTACATTTTTTAGATAACTTAAATAGTAATAAAATATTTCTGTTTTAATTCACTTACTGTAAATACACATGATACATCAGACAGCACTGCCTCTTAAATCTCTTAAAGTTTATTGTGTGATGATGACAGACTCACTTGTTGAGTTGATGAGGTGTCTGAGTACAGCCAGGGAGCCCATTCTGTTTCTCTCATTATTGTTCTCCAGCCTCTGCAGGACAAACACCATCAGTCGGTCTGGGAATGCATTGGCTGTGTCAAAGAGAGGGAAAGCAGAAAATATTACGCTAGGACTAGGACATATAGTTCTGTATTTTCATTGACTAAACAACAACAAATTCATATATTTTTTTCAGAAAATGAGCATAAATATTTAATTAACCTGTAGTTTAATTTATCATCTATTTAAGTTTGGCTTCTGTGGGGAAACATCTTTTTAAATGAAAGATGTCCGCTAGATTTAGGATTACACCCATCTTTCAAGGATCACTTTAATGCACAAACTTATTTAGAAATTACAAAACAATGACCAGCAAATGTGTTGCTTGGGCATTCAGAATTCATTTGGCTTACTTAGTATGCTTCAGATTCAAGTAAAACACCAGGAATTACACAGTCACAGAAACATCTACTATAAAAGTTCTAGGAAAGACTCGTCAATACGGTAAAAATCTACTTGTGAAATGTCATTACAGCTGCCAAAGGAGCCAAGGGTGACTAAAGATTAACTCAACTTGACCTTAATCCTCTCTCCCCAAGCAGTGCATTACAGCAGCAGTCACCTGTCTGTGTGTACAAACTGCACACTCAATATTCCATAGCATCAACATTAGGTAAACATAATGGGAAGTTGGAAATTACTCTCTTACAGGGTTTAAATGCTGTAGAAGTCAATGCTGCACTTAAATCAACTGAGTGAGAATTAAATTGAATCCAATCATTTAAATTGGAAACATCAACTGATAACCTACCAAGGATGGTAAAGCATCGAAGTACTTCATTGTGGTTTTTCACAGTTGGAGGATTATTATAGTCGACATGTGAACACACCTGAAAAAGTAGACCAAGATGCAAAGTTGATCAAATGTTTGTTGCCTGAAAAAACAAACATTAAATTAAATCGTTCTTCATGTGTTAAATGAGGACAAATGTCATATACAGTTCAAAGTGCTTGAACCTAAAATTATGTGACCAATATATAACACCTCAATAAATACTGATGAACTTTGCCATTAGATGTTAAAAAAGTGTTACAGACAAAGCTCTAATCTTTGTTTGCGTTCTCACAGGTTTGCACATATGGGAGGGTTTTTAAACATGCCAAACCTGTTTAAAACTTGCTCTGTTGCAATAAGATAGTAGTGAAGAATACTTGCACAAGAGTTATAGATGGACACAGCCCATGTGTGTCTTACACAAGCAAGGGAAAAAGAGAGAGAGAAAAAAAGAGAGAGAAGAGAAGAAAAGTGTAGAAAGAAATTTTGCAACCTGTTGGTGCAGGACAACTAGAAGGTTATCCACTTGAGTCTCAAGCACCCTGCTTCCCATGTTCACAGATGCCTCAAGGACCTGGCAAAGGCTCTATACCACACACACACACACACACACACACACACACACACACACACACACACACAGTACATATTTAAAAATCACACATACTTGAATAATAATTTTAATAGCTTTGCTGATTATTCACCACTTAGCAGGTGAAAATATCTTGAATCTGGTCTACAATTTCTTTATATAAGATTACAACAAACATGTATATAAAATTATTGAGCTCATTTGTATTGTACTCATTTTCTTGTTTTATTGTAAGATATTTTGCTATCTTACAATAAAAGAGCATTTATTTTAGCATTTATTTTATCAAAGAATTTTTTTATGGGTAACACATAACTTGGTAAAATGTGTCTAGAAATAATCTAAGTAATCTTATATTTTATTATGTTATAGCTTTGTTTTAACCTTAAATTAAAATATGTAGATTTATTTGAGTAAATCTAAGATATTTTCACTTATTAAGATATCGCTTTTTGTAGTGCATTAAAAGTATAACTTGCTAAGCCTGTAAATAAAGTGCTGAATCAGTGTTAGTGTACTGGATTTAGTGAGTCTGTTGTGAAGAGCTGCACCTTGCTGATGATGTAGTGTTCAGTGTTTTTCTTGTACAAGCCAAGTATTGCGGGGAGAAGTTTAGGGAGCTGCTCTTCCAACTTGTCATGAGCCATCAGGTGAGTCATCAACCCCAAAGCCTCAGCTACGGTCAGACGCAACTGCAACACACACAATACATCACACATACATCACACACGCACATACATCACACACGCACATCTTACACACACACACATCTCACACACACATCACACACACACACACATCACACACACACACATCACACACACACACATCACACACACACACATCACCCACCCACAC
>JAOVVA010000048.1:23690597-23725235 GCA_028565275.1 Leiocassis micropogon
ATTCATTTATTTTTAGCTACAAAACAAAGGTTCATTTTGTCTCGCATTAGAGCAGTTATAAACAGTTGTTTCCTCATCACCTTCTCTTTCCTCTTTTTTCTGAAATGAATAAATACATCAAGTTACAAAGAAATTGATCACATGTCATTAGGCAGACACCCTTACTCAGAGTGACTTACTGTACATTACATTTTTATTTCATTATGCATCTGAGCAATTGAGGGTTAAGTGCCTTGCTCAAGGGCTCACCCGGTGATTTAAGAAAAGACACATACATTTTATTCATTTATTTTTAGCTACAAAACAAAGGTTCATTTTGTCTCGCATTAGAGCAGTTATAAACAGTTGTTTCCTCATTACACCATACACCGTAACTCCGTATTCCTCATACACTGTAACTTGGTGGTGCTGCGCTTTGAACCTGGGACCATCTAATCAGTAGCCCAACACCTTACCACTTAGTTAAAGCTACCCCTGCCCTACTTGCCGTCCAAAGCCCTAAGTCTTGAAGACATTACAGTTTTACCTTTTCCTTATCCTTCCAAAAAATGCTAAATAAACAATAAATAAAAGCTCCAGGGTTATGGCTCTGTAAATTCTCTGTGCATTTGTTGACCCGATTACACCTATTAAAAAGATTCCAGTTGGTGGATTGACTATGCTAGGTTTGAAAGTGTGTGTGAATACTGCAATAAAAAAATCTTTATACAATTCTGTAATTTTAAGGTATTAAGTCATATAGTTTTACTTAGTGAAGTAAAAACACATACATAACTTTTGTAAATGTTGGTATATGTATATATGAATATATTTATATGAACATATTTTTGGTGTAAAACATTTAAGATATACTTAATAGCATGTAAATAATATATGTGTAACAGTAACTGATTTTTGCTGCATAAAAGCAAATAGAACATCATCTTTATTTATTTTTTTATCCCATTTTAACTTTAATAGAATTATGACATTTAGAAATCTTACCAGATGTCATAAAAAAGTCCATAGCTGACTTCCACATCCGACATGTGGAAGTGCGTTTGACTGGGCACATTGATTGATTATGTGACAATAGGAAACATGGTTAGAGCTCAAATAAACATTTGTGGAGTTTTTCACCACATTCCTATAAACAAGCCCATTGTACAGTCATTTTTCCTCTTTAGTTTGACAGGAATCATTTCGAATGTAAAGGTATATGCTGGACAAATCACATGATATACAATATGCTACTGTTGTGCAATGGAATATGTAATCACGGATGGATTACAGCTGCTATGGGGAGCCCTGGGGGCATTATGGTGCCTGGTGTGTGTCTGCATTTACTAACTGGAGCTATAGTTACCATGTAGCAACCAGAGATGAATATATATAGTCAGTATAGTAAAATAATACTAACTCTATCTGTATCCATTTAGTGCTCCAAACACTCACATCTACACATCTGTATTCTTTAAACTGTATTTCAATTTAAACCAGAGTGAGCATGGCCTAATCTGGAAAGTGTGTTTTTAATTTTTTGTATTAAAAGGGAAACCCTAGTGAAAAAACAGAACTGTTAGCATGGTTTGTGAATTGTGCCTCTGACAGTTCAGCCCCAGCTATTTTAATTGAGTTCATAATTTGGCTCAACTAGGGATGTCCATAAATACGAAGTTATTATTTTTATTTGTACCTGGCTGTGATTTTTCTTTTCAACAATTCAAACAAAAATCTTTTCTAATGTAAACCTCCACTACCCAGACCAGACAGTTACTAATGCATACCTTTTTTTCTGTCTTGAGCCTCATGCAGTATATGACCTTTTTTTTAAAAAAACAAAAAACTTGTTACTCACATGTACTGCAAAGTCCAAGACCAGAACTTCACAAAGTCCAGGACTCATTGTACAACTTTCATGTCAACTAGATAAGAAAGAAAAAAAAAATTAAGTGAGATCAAACATGATTTTGTAAATATATCTTGTAACTCAGAAATAAATGCTAAATGAAATAAATTCAGAGAGAAAAAGTTCAAGATCCTAAGGCTGTGAGGCAGCAGTGCTTTCTACTGTATCACCATGCTGTCCTATGGAAATCTTTACTTCCAATAGTTTTTTGGCTACATCTCTCTTCATCTCATGCATGGACGTTTGAGCATCAGAATGTTTTCTTGTTCTTTTAAGAATTTATATAATAATAAAAAGAAATATCTTGCATTTTCAACATAGGTTTACCAAATATAATTTTGCTGCACACACTTTTTAATATATTTTTTTTATTATAAGATGTTTTATGACCATTGTGAGCCTATTCTTATTAACCACGCTAAAATGGTTTATATTTAAACAGCTGTTCCCTACTACTATTAGACCTCTCATGAGGACACTTAGCACTTGCAAAATATGAGCCCACCCCTTCTTACTCAGCTTCTAGCCAAATTTCTCAGTTAGTAAATTTAAAATATATATAATTGTTACAAAATCTAGTCCTGGGCGATCATCCACCTTTTGGACATGTCTGACTTCACACCATTATGAAATTATTTGCATTTTCATAGTTTTTTTGTATCAACTTGCATGATATGTATGGGTTTCACATATCACATTCATCCTTTACTGTGTTCTTAGGTACACAGGTGTACGTATATAAATATCAACACTAATGCACTGCTATAAATTCCTTAAAAGTCTATACAATTCTCACTTTCCCATATAATAATGAATATGGGAATTGTAACCCAAGTGAACTGTCTGGAATGTGTGGCTTTGGTTCATTGTTTTCTGTAAGATAAATGTTTCCCTCCTGGATTCATAATAATGTGTGCATAGTACAGGAAAAGCGGGAGGGGGATTGACTTTTCTCTGTCATGAAATGGTGTTCACTGATATGTCATTCACAGGATGAGGTAAAAGCTAGTGTAAAGCTACATGTGTTATTGCGAAATAATTATAACATATGTGGGTTTACTAAAAAAAGATCAAACCAGTAAAGATATTGGGAAAACTTTTCACATGGTCTCTTATCACATGAAACAAAACACAGGAAAGGGGGAGTTGTTTAATGGTCTACACCATGAAAAGCAGTTTACAAGGTCTCCTCCATCATGTGTTTGATGAGCTGTTTTATTGCTTTTGAGAGTCCATTGTTGGTTTATAAAACTGCCATAATTTACAGTGCCACAGAGTTTACAAGAATAAGAGGTTAACAATTGAGAGGGCTTTATGGAAACACTGTATACGATAAGACTCAGAATCCTACTTTGATGACTGTGTACACCATATGATCCATATGACAGCTTTGGAATATTTCATATTGCTCCTAACTTTACTCCAGAGCTCAATGTATTGTTAACAATAACCTGGAGCAGGAAACCTTAGGGTTTGGATTTTGAGGCAATGAACAATTTTTTGCTGTCCATGCCTCTATAAATGAAATCCATGCATTGTATTCAAAGACCTATTACATATTAATCATTTACGTAGCAGCCGTTGCAGAATAGCTGTAAATATCTCACAAAAATCTAAGTGACAAATGGTCAGCATAATCGGAAGCTTTATTGCCTAATTTTCGATAGCTTTATTTCCTAATTAGCAAGCGGCAAGCATTAATTTAGTTGTTAAATTGGTAGAATATACATATGTATTTAATGTACTTAAACATAATTATTGGCATAAAAAATTAAACATTTGGGGTAGTAATAAAAGTAAATTAAATATCTTTTTATTAATCACTTGGACCATATGTGGAGTCAGTTACAATACATTATTAGTTTAAGAGAGGACACTGCATATGAAATAATCTCAGTTCATGTGAGCAGGGCTCACAGATTTCATGATTTTATTATATTGGCTTTTTTTAAGCTTTATTCATACATGAGCTACTAAAGTGGATCTCATATTCCATTTACAGTTTTGGCAGGGAGGACTGACTGTATTTTATTTCATTGTTATAGGGCTCTGCTAAACAATGAAGGTCATGGATGACTTGTACAAAAGTCTTTTGGAATCCATGTAAAATATTTTTGAAATGTAGTACTCCATCTGTAGCCTAAGAGCCCTCAAATAATAGTTGCACTTTATCTGTAAAAATCTTTTCTATGAACACAAATCTTTCCTTGAATGCAAATTTAATAACTCGTAAACAATAGGCAGTAATGCTTTACATAAGAAGGCATATGGCAGTATACTAGCAGTCAGGAAAAGGACAATAGACAAAGGACAAAGTTTAACAGAATTATTATATGATGTTGCATTAATAAGAAGAGATTTAAATGTTTTGTGTGCTCATAAATCTGAGTTGTTTCATCTCTCAGTGTCACATTAGTAAGTGAAGGAAAGTAGTTTTTTTGTATACTGTATATACTATGTATATGTTCTGTATATAATATGTATTACACTGTATCCACGTAGCCAGGCCCATACATTTTGGATAAGATAAGTGTTTATGCAGCAGCTCATGGTCCAAAGTATACCACATCATCTGTCAAACATGATGGGGGCAAGAGCATGGTGGAGGCATGAAAGCTAATGCATACAATGAAAGCTAATGCAAAGAAATGGGATATTCCTCACTGGCCAAGTCAGTCACCTGATCTCAACCCAAGAGAACATGTTTTTCACTTACTGAAGACAAGACTGAAGGCAGAAGGAACCACAAACAAGCAGCAGCTGAAGGCAGCTGCAGTAAAGGCCTGGCAAAGCATCTCAAGGGAGAGAACGCAGCACTTGGTCATGTCCATGAGGTCCAGACTTTAGGCAGTAATTGACTGAAGGCTTTTTATCAAAATATCAAAAGAAAAATAAGTTTGTAATTATGTTAGTTTGTCCCATAACTTATGAGTCCCTGAAAATGTGATGTTGGTTTGAAAATGGCTGCAACTCATGAATGGTTAATTCCACACTTGCCAAACCCCTTGAAGCCGAAAGTCTTGAGTTCACTAACATTTGAGTGTTTCATTTCAATGTGGTGGTGTACAGGGGCCAAATGCCAAAAAAAAAAAAGTTAAAAAATTTATGGGTCTGACTGTAATTCTTACAGCAGTGTGAAAAAAAGACATCCAAGTTAGGTTTGTGATTCTGTGCTGCCAAAAATGACACAATTGTCTACAAAAAACACACACGCACATACAAACACACACGCACATACAAACATACACACACACACACACACAAAAAAAAAAAAAAATATTTAGGAACAAACAATATGAGATTAAAATGGCAGGTTAGAAAATAATAGCCTGCATAGGGTACTCTGCATCAACAATTCAAATTGTCAGTATTTCTGCTTCCTTTTTACTTTATGTATAGCAAAACCCTGGTTTTTTTTAATATTTAAAAACAAATTTTAATGTTTTAATTGAAAAGTAATCTAGTACATTTGTTAACATGAATAGAATGGAGCATCAGATTATTTTTTACTGATGGCACATTGCATTTCAAAACTGGACTACAGTATCTCTCAGGTAACTACTATTCCAGTTTACACCACTACACTCACTAATCAATTTATTAGTAAGATCTCTACACCTACTCATTCATGCAAATGTCCATTCAGCTAATTATGCGGCAGCAGTGCAATTGATGAAATCATGCAGATCCAGGCAAGCAGCTTCTGGAAATGTTCATGTAACAGAATGTGGAAAAATGTGATCTCGTCTATTTTGACCATGTGATGATTGTTTGTGCCAGACCACAGAGCTTACTTGGAATGGTGCAATAAAAGAATATTAAAAATAAATAAATAAATAAATATACTGTAAAACATATCCAGTGATCTGGAGTTCTGTGGACAAAAAGACCTTGTTAATGGGAAAGGTCACAAGATAATGGCCAGAATGGTTCAAGCTGACAGAAATTCTACATTAACTCTGAAGACGACTCTGTACCATTGCGAAGAGCAAAAAAGTATCTAAATACACTACATGTCAAACCTCAAGGCTAATGGAGACAACAGCAGAAGACCATTTTGGGTTCAACCAAGAACAGAAAGCTAAGACTGTACAAAACTTTACAGTTATTGATTGTAAAAAAAAAAAACTTAGTCTAGTATGAGGCATCTTGACTGATGTTGAGGCAAACAGATGATGGAGAATTTATTTATTTAACACAAGTCCATGGACCCAACCTGCCTTGTGTCAACAGTCCAGGCTGGTGGATATTTTCCTGACACTTTTTGTGCCTGTTAATAAAAATGAATATTCTATTGAATACCACTGTTTATTTGTGTATTGTTGCTGACCATGTGCTTCTTTTCATTCACACATGGACCATCTTCTCATGCACCATGACACCAAGCAAAAGTCATCTCAAACTGGTTTCATAAACATGACAATGAGCTCATTGTTCTTTAGTGGCCTTCATAGTCACTGAATAGGGGATGTGGTAGATCTGGAGGAATTATTTGATGCAATCATATCAACATGTCAAGGAAAAGTTCTCACCATTTTGTGGTAGCCATGCCATGAGGCTGTTTGAGAGCAAAAGGATGCCCTACCCAGTATTCGTATAGTGTTCCTAATAAAGTGAGGAAAAATACTCCAACCTTAGCTGTACCCATCCACAGACATAATACAATAAGTTACTGAGTATTTACTATTGTTGCATTAATGTGTTCCATTCTTCCCTGCAGAGATGATGTTCTTAAGGATGATGAGCAGTGTTGGCTGTCCAACAGATATTGCACTTTGGGGCAAATTTTGAAATTTTTTCCACATTTGCTGTGAATCAAACATGTCTTTGGCAAAGTTCAAACACAATTTTATATGATATCACTCTTTTATAAAAACCTTTTGGTTTTTTTTTCTAATCCCAGAAATTATCCCACCCTTAATTGGTTGCTGTCTTTTATATGGATGGCCTACTCTCAGTAGAGTTACTGGTGTGTTCAAAGGTATTAGTATGTTTGTTATAACCAAACTTTAATATTTTTCCACAACGTTAAAGTCAGGGACATGTTGTGATCACATGGACTCTTTGATGGACTTTTTAACTAATCATGTGGCCTCTGATGGCAACTGGTTGCACCAGAGATAATTTAGCTTGCACCACTTGTAAATATTTTTTTCAGTTACAATTATTTAGTTGTTTTACTTTACTTTTTAGTTTTTCCTCTTTCAAATCAGTATTATAATCTATTTTGCATATATTCATGATATAACATCTCAATTATATCCATTTAAGTTCCAGGTTGTAACACTATAAAATATGGAAACATTAAAGGGGCGAATACTTATGAAAGCCAATGTAGGTTTTGTAACCGGTAAGTAAATAAGATAGTTATTGATGATCCTGAAGCCATGCCTATGAGGTTTGCCAGACAAGCACCATATCAAGTTGGTCGAAAAAGACCATATCGGGTTTTGAGACAGGGGAAAAGGTTAAACAAATTTCCAAAACCTCAAAGCATTATCATATGCCATAATACATTGTTGACACAACCCATGTAGAACTCAGTAAATGATGGATTTGCCATGAAAGGAAGAATGGCTTCCAGACTCACTCATGGTTTTCTGTCTACTTATGTTTTCATTGGCAAGACTCTGTATGAACATCTTACTTTTCACAAGGAGCCTCATTGTCCATGCATGTGTGGTTGCACTTTATGAGCACTGTAGACAAAAGAGGCAGTAGCACATTTCATGTGCTGGAGTGGCCCCCATCTCCTCCTACAGTGTACAAAACTAGGCATCTCTACACTCACATACTAAATGCACTGATGTTTGGAGGCTGCTTAGTTCATGACTCCTTAATGAAACAAACTGAAGGAAATGATCAGTCAATCCTTGTTTTGCTCTTTTCACTTGAATGGGCATTAATTTTCTCTCTTTATAGTGGTTTAATAACTAAGTGGTTCAGTAGCTAAAGATCTGGACCTGTGTTTCCAGCAATACAAATGCACTGAATGTGCCTACAAGAATAGAAAATTTGATATATCCAAGTGAGCATAACTTGTAGAATTAATACACTGCCCAGCCAAAAAAAAAAAATCGACATTTTTATATTATATTAAACAGCCTTTTGCTTTGATTACGGCCCTAGCATAATTTCAATATGCTTATGCAATGTCATAACATTTATTTCAGTTGAGAATCACATTTCTTTCGAAAATCTTGTATTGATGAGGGGAGAGTTGAACTGCTTTGTTCAATAGGGTTAAAGTCAGGAAAATGATGTCTCAATGCTCCCTGAACCAATCTTTCACAATTTGAGCATGATGAATCCTGGCATTATCATCTTGGGGGAAAAAGTCCATTGATGGAAAAAAAAAATGGTCATTAAGTATATTCAGGCAGTTACCTGACCTCAATTTTTTGGCATATAATGTTGCTGAACCTAGACCTGACCAACAGAAGCAACCCGGGGTCATAAATCTGTCTGGAATAGGGTAAATCTGGACTCTTCTCACAACATCACCTTTTTTCAATGCTTCACAGTCCCTTCTTTATGCTCCCTAGCAAATTAAAGCCTTTTTGTCTGGTTAGCCTCATTGAGAAGTGATTTTCTTAAGGCTACACAGCTGTTTAGTCCCAATCCCTTGAGTTCTTTTCACACTGTGCATGTGAAAATGCTCTTACGTTCACTATTAAACATAGCTTTGGGTTCTACTGTTTCTTTTTTTCTGATTTGATATCACTAAGCACTCCCAGCACACTCATTCACGATGTTTTTCCGAATATATTATTTCCTTGAACATGATGATTCACCACTATCCTTACAGGTTTTAATAATGCATTTTACAGATACTAACTCAATGTTAGTAGTTTCAACAATCTCCTTAGTTTTTTTTTTTTTTCTTGATGCAGGATAATAATTCGACACTGCTGAAACAGAGTAATATCTTTTCCACGACCACGGGATACGTCCTCTGACATGATTGTTTAAGAAAGCTCCTCACTGCACCAGTTAGGGTTAAATCTGGGGTAGCTTAGTAGTTTAGTCCAAGGCAAAAAAAAACACGACCACCAGGTTGCCACTGCTGGGTCCTTGAGCAACGCCCTTAACCCTCAACTGCTCAAATGTATAATGAGATAGAAATGTAAGTTGCTCTGGATAAGGGCAATGTTAATGTAATGTCTAAACCACCACACTAGCACCATGCTTAAATGGCTTGTTGTCATCTGAACCATATTAATCATTGCAGTAATTATCCAATGGAAGTCTCTTACCTATTTGCTTAGTTAAATCAAGGTGGTACTTTTTTTGGCCAGGCAGTGTAGTTCCCTTTGGAAAGAAATACAGACGTATAGGGTAAGCTGGACATTGTGTTCAGCCATCTCTACAATCTAGAATCATAACTAGAATATAGCATTGTAGTAGAAGTTACCCAACAAAGAAAGCAAAACTAAAATATGCAACATTTCTTATTCTGCCAAGTGATCATTCCTTTGGGCAACATTTAAAAACTTGGATCTGTGTGAATATATTAATGCAAATACAGATGGGAGAGAAATCATAGTATCATGCCACATTTAAGATCATGAACTACATACAGTATCTATAGGCTTTGTGAGATTCTTTTTATTGTGCAGTTTCATAGAGTTCATATGGGCACTCTATGTTAGCCTTAAAGCTGTATCCCACTCCACTTAGAACTTGACAGCCACATAGCAGTACAATATAAATCTCCAGTCTCACCTCTGGAAAGAATAAAAATATTTCCTAAGTTCCATCGAAGAAGAAAAAAATTCCAGGTTTTTGGGGAGTAATTTATTGCATTTCATCAAGCGTGCAAAAGATTTGAGCTGTAAACTGTTCGTTCTGTGTGTTTATTTTCAGTTTTACAGCCATTACAAGCAGAATTGTATGATTTGTGGTGTCTGCAAGTTAACGTGAGGACAATCCAGCCAGGCCCCTTCTCAAAGCACTTGGACGACAGAATTAGAGTCAAGGTCAAAACATGATGTCACTGCATATGTCATTTTGTATTAAGAAATAATAATTTTAAAAAAAACACACACTACTGATTAGGTAAAACTTCCTTGGGGAAGGTAGATAAGATTGTAAAAACATATTGTCGAGGTCAAGTAAATAGGTGTTCTGAAATGGATTGATAAGCTTTTGAAGTTGCATTTAACATTTTAGTATTCAGGACATCCTCAATGCACAAGGTCTCTCTGCATCAAAAATGTAAGACAACCCAGTAAGGTGAGGTAATCTGGAATCTGTTCAGCAAATAAAGTTTACCAAATGACTTCAGGGGACTATAATCAACCAATAGCAATAACTGATTCAGCTAACGATTTATATAGGCTCGGCCTGTTGGATTTCCTCAGCGCCCATGCAAACATTTTGCTCTGCATTTAATGACAATCATATGTATGCAGTCTGCTACCTCAGTGAAACACCCTCTCTATACCCACCCACATATATATGCACACACACACACACACACACACACACATACACACACATACCACCACAACCCATGCACATGTGCAATCAAAAGTGTCCTAACAATGACAATTTGAGAATTTACTGTTGAAAATTCATTGTAATTGTAATTCCAAAATTCAAATTCACTGCAAACCCTTTTGTAAGCCATTTCAACATTTTATAGCTTGCATTAAGGATTTTTATATTACTTCTTGGCCTGGCAAATGCTGCCTAACCCGTTTGCCAAAAGTCATAAAGACAATCAAGTATGAAGCCAAAGCTTGAGCGGGACAGTCACAAATGCACATTATATGACTGAATAAGGGAAAGTGCCAATGAATATTTGTTCTAAAACTACATGCGCATGCACAACCTCCACACACAAAATGGATGACTGATTTTTGGGTCCTAATCTCTACAAACAGCCTCACAGCCAAAACCATGAGCTCATAGGTCTTGCTGTGGGGATGATATAAGCCACCAGTTAGCTACTGCTTACATTACAAATGACCACAAGCAGCAAACAGCAGAGCTTTAGTAGATGAATCAGCGCTACTAGGAGGGCGGGACGCAAATCTTCATTTATAAATATATTCGCAACCTTCGATGCTTTGAAAGCTAATGCAATTTGTGTGTTTGACTTTGTGATCATGCTTTTATTAGTGCTCTTTACCTAAGATAAAATACACTGTGAGCTTTGTGCAAGGTTTTTCTGAAGGATTAATATTGCACTTTATTCTTCATAGAAAGACTTGCTAAGGGATAGGTACATACAGGAAACAGTTTTATTTTATTAAACTCACTCATAGCCATGTGCCTCCCAGAGCATTGAATTAATCACAATGCATCACTCATCACAAAGCAGGATTTTTACTACACTCAGCTAATATATTCCAAACCATGAGGCTGAATGTAATAAGGAAAACGTATGTGACCCATGCCCTCTCCCTTTCAGCCTAAAACGAAAACCGGCCCAAGCCTGCTAATATCCATTAATAAAAACAATCACTACAAATTCGAAATTTCCTGTCGTCTAGCGATACCACTGACAAGGAAATCTGACATTAAATATGTTATTTCTTCTAAATATTTATTGAATTTAGTGCCCCATACAAAAGCCCCACACTTAGAGCATTGAAACCTAAAGAGCTAAAACAAGCTATGAGGAACTAAGCAAACTGTTTTATACTGAGAATGACAAAAATAAAAAATTATGTCATATGAAAATATGTATTAGATGTTTAAAAAATGTTTAAATCAAGTAAAAAAATATTACATTTCATTTACAAACTCTCTTGATGCTTAGAGTAGCTTCATATTTCTGTAATCTACAAAGCTCTAGTTGATTTTAGTGATTCTACCTCCCCCAGTGTAGGAGAGCTTTGTCTAGATTGGGTGTGATTATGCAGTGTGGCACCTGGAGCAGGAATACATAAAGGAGGGTGGATAGAGGGGAGAATGCTTTGAATTTAAAGATCTGTTAAATTAGGAGAGAGGCATTGTTAGCGGAGCAGCAGGCTGGTCCCAAGGCTCTACTTAAGAAGGCTTGAAATGGACTTTACAAGCCCAGGCTGAAAGGCCCTATTGGTTTTGCCCTCACCAGCTGCCTCCTTTATAAGGCACACTTCAAAGATTAGGTCCTGACTCAGACCACACCTAGCATGGGTTATGAAGTTACAGCAAAGCAAAAAGGGGTCACGGGTCAGTAGTGATGACTTATTTTGTATGGTATGAGAAAATAGAAGTTCAACAGTATTCAGATGTAGGCTTTTCAACATCATTTCAATCATTCAGTGTTTCTAACCCCTGAGCACAGTCTTTAGCCTTAACCATTTCTAAACCACTTTAGATTTTAGTTTTACAACTTGTAAGTTGTAGGTCTAATGTAGTAAGAAGAAATTTCTCTTTTAAACCAGTGTCTAAAATGAATCCATTATTTCAAAAAGTTTATTCCTTATTTATTAAATATTTTGTGGTGCTTTTTTTTAATGAACATCTTATGAGTTCTTATCCACACTGAAATGTTAGAGTTTTAATACTCTGTTTTGTGGGTCTAGGGGTTTTACTTTAATGGATCTTGACTTTTTTTTTTTTACTAAGAGAATACTGTTGTAGGTTGTATAGATAAAAAAGGACCTAAGAATTTAAGGGGTACAATTTCTCTTAACTCCTAACTCACTTGCTGTCTATAGGTAGTATATTTATAAACTGGTCTGTTAAGTTCAGAGTTATGAGATTTCCATAATGCTGAGAACCGGAAAAAGTGAAGAACTGAGAATCTAAATATAAAACATTTTGGTCTGGTTGTTTTCTTTTTTTTTTAATGTAGTAAAGTCAGTATCAAAAGTGTTTGTTTAAACTAAAGTGTAATATAAAGCTATGAGGACTGTCAGAGTGACTTTGATGGGTACTGGATTCCACAAGGTTCTGAGCAGTTCACTTTTTCCATCTCTCAGGCCCACTGACCTGCTTACTGTCTGAATTCTTTGGCTTCTGAGTAACGGGACAATTACAGCATGGAATTTCAGGAAGGACTGACTTCATTTGTGCTCCTGAAATAGAGGGACTGGTAGGCAAAAAAAAGCAAGGCCACAGATAGGCAATTACCAGAAAGCATCAAAGCAGTGAGGTTTGGATTGCCAATTATTCCTACTAAAAAACCTGACCTTATAAGTGCTTATTTCCGCTCCATTGCTCTATTCAAGCTGCTTTGCTCTATCCATATATCTAATGAGATATAACATTTCACAACTATTTATGCCACTTTGGTGACATGTGAAATCATACTCTTCCTCTCAGTCCCACTCCTTTGGTTTTAAATGTGCCAGATGCAGAGACTGTGTCCCATTAGCGTTGGGTGCTCATGAGCTTGGCATGTCTCCAGCACAGCCTAGACAATCCTGTCCCTCAGCATCCTGGCCGTCCACCCGTCCGTTCGGCTGACTCCGTAATGAGCCGGTCGGTCTGTCTGCGGTGCTGTGCAAAGGATTAGTTCCGAGTTTTGACAGTTCCCTAACCTGTGCCAAAAGTAAGAGGGAGGAGGGGGTTCTTGGTGAATATTTTTTTTAGATTTTAACAGTGGAAGGAAGGGAGGAAGTTGGAGAGGCAGAGGGAGTAATAGCAATCAGATGCTGACAGCACAGCTCTGCTACTGAACTCATTCAAAGATATTAAATATCACTTGTGACACTGAGAAATGGATAATGAAGAAAATTGAGTTTAGAGTGACAAAATCCTGAGGACAGGTGATGGCAGTTAAGCAGTACGTTTAAAGAATTAAGTAAGTCGCAGAGCACTGCAGTAAAATGGAGACATGTGAAACAAATTCAGCAGTGACCTTAAATTATTTTTGATTTTAGATGCTGCCAAAACATTGTCTTAAAGTCATCACTGACTGTCCGTTCACCAACCAGCAGTTGGTATCACTATTTTCGCTGAGCTTCTCATCACTATGTCCAGTTTAAAAATCATTGGGTTTTTCTTTCTTTAACCTTTCAAGACCTCTTTGTGGCCTGAAGCACTCCCTGACATTCACTAACACCCTATCCTAGTCAGGGTCAGGAATACACCTGGGTTGGGATGCAAGTCCAGTCCACCCACATTCACACCTTTACTAGCAAAGTCCATCCTATCCAGTCCACCTTGTTTTTAGGAGGTGAACAGGAACCAGAAGACCTGGGAACCCAAATGGGCAGAGGGAAAACATCTACACAGGCAGTAACTTAAGACCCGGACTGAACCACGGACCGTCGAGCCGTGAGGCAGCAAAGCTAGCCACTACACCACAACACACTGTCCTGAAGCATTTCCTTTTTAATCAGAGCTCAGCAGTCTGCACATTTATGAGCCAATGTTATTAATAAACAATAAAAATAATATAGGATTTCCTGTAGCATTCACACTCAGAAACCAACTGTTTGTTTTACCCCTTAAACTTTCAGTGAGCTATTCACCGAAGATTATAATACTCAGTAATTACTATGAATTATTTAGTCACTACAGTGAGAGTACAATTAATATTTGTAATAATTTGAAATCATTGACTCTCATGGGCGTTTGGGTGTTAACCAGAACTGTAATGATTTCGGATTATTAGAAATGCATGTCTTTAGGTGAGAAAGACAAAAGTATTCAGCACTCACAATTTGTAGGGTAAAAAAACTATTATTTTTATCCTTTATATCTTATACAGCAACACACAGAAGACTTTGTTCCATGTCAATAAAGGAGAGACTTTTAAATCAATACGTGTGTGTGAGCTCCATCGCATTTTCACCCTGGATTCTGAATTTACAGTGAAAGAGGGGGAGCACTCCCCAGCCACTCCCCCACCACTACTATACTCTCTCTCACACACACTCACACTCACCCACACACACACACACACACACACACACACACGCACTCACACACCCTATAAAGCCAAGGCATAAGGAAACACTCAGCCATAATAACATGTGGAACTGTTGAGGGATGAACGCTAGTGCAACACACTATATACTTTTCCACTTATTCACCCACTCAGGCTGGTGCTTGACACACTGGTTCTGTAAGAGCAAACTGAGGAAGGAATATGAACTCATATTGACTGCATCATCATGAAGCGACTGAGTCTGTCAACACAGGATTGCTTTAAGACATCATTGGATTTCCACAGACAGAGTGCTGCTGTACACTAAGTGAAGGACTACAGTTTTCCTTGTGCTGGTGTGTTGGTGGATAGGCTTAAGGAGCACCAAGTTGTGTTGAGATTTATCCCTGTGGACGTGTGAGGACTGGGTGAAAGAGATAGCCCGCGGTCCCCTTTGGTGGAATACTGCAAGGTTGAGACACTGCAGGTGACGATGTCCTTTGCCATGGTTCACCCGTCTCCTGCCCGTTTCCTTTACTCTGAGATTGGCACTCTCTCAGAGGATGACGAGAACGGCAGCGAGAGCTCAGGATCTGATGACAAATCCTTTCATCTTTCCACTCCTGGGTACAACGACCTCCAAGCAGACTCTCGCAAACGGAAATACGACTGCAGGCCATCAGTTGGAGCCACAGATCTTCACCTGCCAATCACTGAGCCTCGGCAGCGTAATGCAGCGAATGCTCGAGAGCGAGACCGCACAAATAGCGTGAATATGGCTTTCACGGGTCTAAGGACACTCATACCCACTGAACCAGCTGACAGGAAGCTGTCCAAGATCGAGACGCTACGGCTAGCCTCCAGCTACATCTCTCACCTGGAAAACGTACTGTTGGCGGGAGAAGCATGTGGAGATGGACAGCCCTGCCACAAAAACACAGCGGCTCTACGCAACCATCTGCATAAGACCATAGATGCGAGCCCAGACTCAGAGAACTCCCAGCCCAGACAGATCTGCACCTTCTGCCTCAGCAACCAGAGAAGACTGGTGAGTATCACACAGAACACCTGAGAAATTTGCTCATAATATAAGAAGCAGTTTACGGCAGACAAGCTTGGGTTTTTTTTATGCAATGTTCATGTGCTTATATTGTATTTTATCATTTTACTTATAGTAGAGTAATTTTAATCTCTGAATTGTGATTTTGTAGATTTAGTAGATTTAAGCTGGATAATGATATAGACATTTTTAAATAATATTTTTATAATATTATTTATTTTATAAAATAATATATTTTTTTAATAAATTGTTGACGGAAAACCACTTTTTTTTTTTCTTTTTTTTTTTTACAAAATATGCTCATCATATGACCTACATATATAATATAAATTGAAAAAAAGGTTTTTAGAGTTCTTTAACTGTTCTGGTTATTGGTTATTGTCTAGGCTGAAAACCTTCCATGTCATTTATAGTGCAACTTTATATACAACTTTTAGCTTACCAAAGTTTATGATCATAAAAGATTTAGGTTCTAAACCTTGGCATACGTGAGCTTGAACATAACATCAGAGTTTTGTTTACTTGTGTGAGGCAATAGAGACTGATCTGTCATCAAAGATGTTGCAACTATATCACATTTCCTGTGTACAAAAAATTTTACATGACAGTCAATAAATGTCAGGAATATGGAAGTGAGTGTGTGAAATGACAGTAGCGCACCCAGAAGGCTATAGACATATTTCTGTGAATCACAGAAATATGCCTTTGTACTGCTCTGGAAACATCTGGCTCACAAAATTCCTAAAATTCCAGTTAGGTTACTGGTCACTAAGATCAATGAATGCCCCTCAGATCCTAATAAATCTTCAATCATCATTTACCTGAGAAAAATTAACCATATGTCCAAAGACTAGTTAATGTTTTACAACAATAAAAGAAGGGATTGCTCAATATATAAGCCATAAATTAAGTTCCCTGATGTCTTTTATTATAAAAACACATTATTGCATGAATGCCTAAATACAAAATGTAGTTATGCTTAACTGGGTTACTAGACAAGTAATAATTTAAGCTAAATTAATAACACTATAACTATAATACCTATAACTCATTTTATGTTTCCAGGCGCTAACAGATGCAGGAACACACACATACACACTTACACACACACTTACACACACAATAACCATACTGTTCCTTTTGTCTGCAGCTTTAGGAAGGTGGGCAATACAGTCAGCTTTTGCTCAAGCACATAGCTGTAATAATGCAGTATAACTTACATCACTGTTACTCACCTTTAATCTTCAGGAGCAGTTACCCTGACAATAGTGCCTCACAGTTATACATCATCGCCATAAAACACACATAAGAATTCAGATGCAAACACAAACATGGTATCCCGAAGGCACTGACCTCAGGTTACCCAGCAGTGTGAACAAGATTAATTCTTGCCAGCTGGCTCTCACAGCACACAAGTGTGATTGGAAAAAGTGAGGCATGCTGCCCCCTCCGCTGACGTTATGGCCAGACACCCTGTACCTCAAGAAGATCAGATTCCCTAAAAGCACCCACTTTCAGATAAACCTTAAATTACTTCTCACAGCACTGAACAAAAAAACCTGGTGACTTATTTATAGTTTGTTTTCCCTTTCAGAGTTTAAAAGCATAGTCACTGTATTTGATATGTTTATATTAAGATCTACTCTAATAAATTCAATTGCCTGACTGGAACCTTTTGAAGAAAAAAAATTATAATTTACTTGTGCTATGAAATTGACTTACTGTTATTGCTTTGGTGTTTCAGAACAAAGACAGAGAAAGGAAAACAGCTATAAGGAGTTAATGATGAAGAACAACATACTCAACATACTGTGCATTCACCTGAACTCTAACCGTATGTTTTTCCTTATGTATAGTAAGTATGCTACTGCAGTGTCATACATGAACCTTTATTTATCATGTAATTGTACATTTATTAACGGACTGCATCACTGTGGACTTATCCAGGCGCTTTGTTACGGTGTCTTCATCTGTCAGAGCTTTAAGGACTTTACTTGCAATCATCAGCATACAATGTTTGTGCTGAAGAGACCACATCCTATATAAATTTGAGCATCTGGAGGACTACAAATAATTATCATGACATCAAAAGAAGAAACCAGCACTGATTTACTAAATGCTATGATATGAGATGAATCGATTCACCTTTGACCTGCTCCAGCTTTAACAGCAAGAGTGGAATAAAGTTTTTTTTATTCCTAAGCATAAGGGCTTACCTGTGTCCGCTTTGTTCACTATGTGAAATGTGCAAATGTCAGTTATAACATTATATAACATCAGTTATAGCTATGCTTTATTTGTCATTATATATATATATATAGACTAGTGCTTCAGCTCTTCTCCTTTACATATTATATGTTCAGCTGAGAAAGAGAGAGAGATTGCAGATTGAGTTCTGGCAGATTGTCAGTCACAAACTGTCCTTTACTTTACCACTAGAAACCCTAACCAGAATAAAGCATGCAGTGAAGCTGAATAAATGTATATTTCATAATCATCAGAAATATCTTACTGTTTTTCACTTCAGAGGGTCATCACACAGGTCCAGCTTCAGGTTAGAGCTGATTTGAAACCTCTAAACTCTGTGACTCGTGTATTGGGTGCAGATAAGTTACTGCACTTGCTTTCCCACACAGTGTGACTGAGAGGCTCTATGTCAAATGTCAAATCAAGGCAATATTCCATAAGCAACTTTCATCAAATGGTTTATTTAAGAAGAAAAAAAAACCTACTAAAGGTACACATATGCAGTTTGGTCGATTTCTGTGGGCCGGCCTGTAATTATCTGCTTGTTTTTTGGTCAGACATTTTTGGGTGAGTTATCTTATCTTGTAAAGTTTGTGTTGACTACATCAGCCACCAGAATGAGAATCTGTCTGATTTTGTACTTTTGTATGGTAGTATAAGATGTTTCAGCAACATCTCTTTTTTCATACAGAAAGCAAACTATACACACAATATTTTCCAGAACTTAGCAGCACTAAAATAATATGCTCATATAATATGCTGACATTTGTATGACAACCATTCAAGTCAAACCGGGACTTGTGATGAAATTTCTCATGCATGAAGGTGTAAAACTGATTGACATTTACAGAAGACTTCAAGCACAAAACGGTGATGAGAGTCTTAGCCACAGTAAAACATTTGAATGGTGCAAATGCTTTAAAGAAGTCCGTGTGACGATCCTGCCAAGGTGGCTCGAAGATCGTCTTTTCCATGACCATTCATCAATGGAACATCTGATCCTTGAAAATCAACAGATAACCAACTTGTTGAAGAGACACTTGTTGCCAACTTGTTAAAGAGACACATCTGTCTGTGGAAACTGTGCACATGATCATTCATGAACACCACTTGCACATTACAAGAACTCAGGTGGATGTTATTGCCACATCCCCATACGGTCCTGACATCACTTCAAACCATTTCCACATGTTTGGGCCATTTTAAACATCCCTGGAAGGCCAGCATTTCAGATGTGGAGCAGGCAGTCTGATCTGAGAAAACTTTTTTCTTTGATGTTATCCAAACACTAGTGAAACACTTTGATAAGTGCATTAGTGTAGTAGGGGATTATATAGAGAAATAAAGGGAGTTTATAGTATAATAACTGTGTTCTGTTACGATGCACAATCAGAAGTCTCAGTTTGAATTGAACGCTCTTCGTACATCATCTGTCCTTTTTTGCGTGTAGGGGGTTAGGGTGGTTGCCTTTCAGTTGGGTATCAGCACTTCACAAAGAACATTAGCATTAAAATTAACTTCTTATTCCACAAAATAGTTAAAACATATTTTCATTCATTTATAAATAGTCAGATAATGACTGTACAACATGTTATAGTGTGAATTTATTAAACTATAGATTGAATTATGTATCTTGAACATGGGTAATTCCTATAGTATAAATGGAACCAACTACACTAGGAAATTTCATGGGCATTTTGGCACTTGACAAGAGCTATGAATATAGTATTACACCATGATCAAAATGTGTGGTTACATGAATATTCCAGAATGCCAGGCTGTGTTTAATCCCCAGTTCCAGTAAGAGTGCAGAGTTTGCTTTTATTCAGGGCTTTGAAATATGGTCAAATTATGTTGGATCTAGAAAACCAAATTGTATTAATCACATGGAACACATTGTATTAAGAAAAGTCTTTGAGCTTTCTAAATTTAAGAGTAAAACTTTATATCTGCATCACTGCAACAATATAAATTAAAAATTAAGTATATTGTAGTCTTTATATAAAGTGAAGTATATTGAAGTCTTTCATGTATAGGTAGTTCTCCTCAAGGAATATTGCACATGCACTCTCTGAGTACCCTGTTAGGAACACTATACAAATTCTGGGTTGTGCCGACTCTTAGTGACATGCATTCCACAAACTGGACTGTTACCACAAGGCAGGTTGGGTCCATAGATTCATGCTGTTGCCATCAAATTGTGACTTTACCATCTTTGTGCCTCATCAGAAATTGAAATTCATCAGACCAGGCTACATTTTTTCCAATCAGCGTGAACCAGTCTGGCCATTCTCCGTTGACCTCTTTTATCAAAAAATGACTTTTTGTCACGCACTGGATGGTTAAAATTGCACTGTACTGAACAAACTCTAGAGACTTTTGTGTGCCAAAATCCCAAGAGATTAGCAGTTATATAAATACTCAAACTATTCAGTCTGGCACAATCAATCATACCTCAGTTAAAATCCCATTTTGACCATTCTGATGGTTGATGTCCCGTATCAGCATGACTTTCTGCATGGCACTGCTGCCAGACGATTGGCAGATTATAAAACTGGGTAAATGTGTAGGTGTACAGGTCTTCATAGTAAGATGTTCAGTGAGTATAAAGGAATAACAAAGGAATTACAGGTGGCAGGTTCACCTTCGCACACACACATTCAACTCTCTGCGGTTGCATGATCTTCGTCTGGACCTTGATTTCCTGCCAACTAACCCTGTCATCATCCCAGCAGTCAGAAAACAACTCTCCTCCATCTTTACTGGGCTTATGGAATATTGGGCTAATTGTTTCCTGCTGGTACAGCTGCAGCTCAGCTAAAACCTTTCTCAGTAGATAATCTGTACATTTTACACACTAAGTTCAACAAATGACTACAGTATTTCCAATATAATGCAACTATATAGTGTGAAATAATTAGCATAATATATCACAACGGTTAAATGTGCAACACTAATTGTGTGTAAACCTAAAGCTCCACTTGGGTTTAGTATTGCAGTTACGGATATTTCACGTCGAAAGAAATTGAACAAAAGAATTAACACATGTCCTGAGAGGCATTATAATTCTTTTAAAGTAAGAATCAGAAGAAGTTAAATGTGCCGGGGGAATACTCCCACATCTTTTTAAGACTCTTCCAGACGTCAGGCTATGTCAGCAAACTGCTCTTTTAATTTATTCTTATTGAGTCCAGTCCTGGTCGGTTTCTAACCGTCCTTATCACTGCTTTTATAGGTTTTAACTCTTACTGTGGACAGATCTATGTTTGTTTGTTCATATGTTGGTTTTATGTTAAATGAAACATGGTTTTACTATTGTCACATTTCTGGAGTATTTTGTATGGCAATGCAGATGGGTTTACAAAAGCCAGTCAAGTAAAACCATACAGTCTGAGAGTTCTTACAGCTATCAGTGCATCTGGCTATACAAAAGGCTAGTATACAGGTGTTATTGCATAAATTCAAGTCATGCAATCTTTACAGTTGCCTAAAGGCATGCAGATTAGACGTTTGATGGTAAAAGAATTCTCTGAGAGCTTTGGGGAAGACTGTCAGTGTCTTACTGCAGCCACGGAGACAGGGAGAGACAGAGAGAGAGTGAGAGAGTGAGAGACAGAGACTCTCTCTCTCTCTCCCAGGAACAGCAGCTGAGAGCCAGATCCCAATGCACTCTGTTCCATCCAATTGAGCCTGGGTTTTAATACTGGAAAAATCTTCCTTAGCTGTCAATCACTTGCTTTAATAAAAACATAGTATAACATTGCGGTCTCGCTCACTCTCCCTCTGCCTCTCGGAGAGCCTGAAAACAAGGGGTATCTGCAGAAATCCAGGCTTTTATTAGCCACAGCTTGCACTGGAAAATTGGGATTGTGGCAGCACTCATCTGGTGGACATTAACTAAGCACCTGGAGCTTTAGTCAATCATGAAATTAAACTTGGGTATTAAAGACAAATGAAAAAGCTCCACTCCCAGACAAATGTGGTCGCCATCTCTTTGACACATTTAATCAAATTTCCTACCCACGGCACAGACTTAACACACAGGGTGTCAACCAACATCTCCACATCTCCCAGGCAGGATGTGTTTGTTTTCTTTTGTGATGGAGCACATGACTGATGGTTTATTCATTTTACTGCCATTTTACTCTTTGTTTGTTTTTTCTTAGAAAAAAAGGAGTTTTTTAAAAAGGCTAAGACAATGTTGGATTGCTGATCAAAAACACAGTGCCGCACTTGGCAACTAACATAATCCTGCCAGAAAATATATGAGATACTTGATAAATAACCAATAATGGGATTTTTTGTTACATTGTAAACAAGTATTATTATTATTATTATTATTATTATTATTATTATTATTATTATTATTATTTATATATTATCTAATATAAATGAGACACTTCCTGTCTGTGCTATTTAATATTAAAACATATACCATTCTGATGAACTCTCTATTTTCATTGGTGGAGGTGTTCATATAGCTAATACAAATATTAATTAAAAATCATTAAAAATTATTTATCTACTTGTTCATTGCATGACAGCTAACATACTTTAAGCTTTGGTAACTCTTCAAGTTCATAGCAATCATAAACAAGGCAAACTGTAAACCTGAGGGCCCATAAAATCACACCATCCTAAGCAGTGGCTTATAGTTATTAGGAAATTTGTCAGCCCTAGCCATGAGTGACAAAATGTAGCTGCCATTGCATCATGGCATAAAAAAAACACTGGCTGGAAGAATTGTGTTGGAATGAGCAATAAAATTGTCAAGCTATGTTTGAAAAATATCAGCTACACTTAGCTGAGAGGAAAAAAAGTGAGAAAAAGTGGAACAGAGAGATTCTGGCTTTGGGTCTCACACATTAGAGCTGTCTGCTAGCTGTCAAGAGGACTGCACATTGACTAATCTCACATCACTCCATTCCATGGGTCTTATTTAAACGCAGGCCAAGATGAAGTTGGTCACTAGTCAAACTCATGAAATTGGCAAGTAATTCAGTACATTTAGACATTAATCATATACATATCCACACACTCAGCAGCTCCTGTTTTTTAGGAGTGAAACTGACGTATGTGATGGCATAATGACGCAGACTTCCATCAGTGTCGAATGCTCACATGCACAAATAACTTTTTCTCCTGAATGAAGTTTTTATAAGTAGAGGGTGGGGGCCTGTTCTTATTGAGGAAGCTGGTCTTTAACAGAAACCAAAGCCACTTTGCCCCTCCTTCTCTCCATTCGATTTAACCCCACACATGGAAAAGCTATCGGGGAGTGAAACTTTCTTCCACAATAAGTCGGCATGGACAGAGAATGGTCATACATACATTTTCAGTACACAGGGCTCGAAAAAGCCATTCAATATAAGACACAAAAAGAAATGCAGGTTGGTTTAGAGAACTAGTTGGTTGGTTTTCTGCAACTTTAGGGTGTCCACATTCTGAACTAAAGTATAGGAAGATGCGCTCATGGGGTTCAGTGCAATTGTACGGTTTAGTTCTTTTTTTAAATCTCTCTGTGGATTTGCTTTTAAATAACAATTGTATTTAACGATCAAACCACCGATCATTTTACTGATCTTAGGTTAGAACTATTGAATGAAACTAAACTATATAATGCATTAGGAAGTGTAGCACAGAAAAATATGTGTTAAAATTTATACTTCTTTAAACATCATATATCTGGTATCAAGTATCATATATAAGTATAATATTAGTATATGGTACTTGTTACTTCTACTTTTAGTAAAGTTTGGGGTTGGGGTTTCTCTTTATCTAGCAGGCTGTATGAAAATACTTACTATATGGGAGGGGAAAAAAAGGAGAGAGAAAAAAGTACATTACCTAGTATCTTACAGAGAAAGTGGGAGTTTCTTGAGTTCTGGTAGACTGTGAAATTGCTTAAGATATCCCCAAGCTATGAGAGAAAATGTACTGTGCCTGATGCTGGTCACGCTGCACCGAAGCATAAAAGCAATATTTTTATACACATTGTTAAGCAACTAACTCAGAGTCTCCAGTGTTATATCAATTCCCATAAAAATACTTCTCAAGGATGAATTCTGCCTGTAAAACTTGAAAAAGTATAATATATGCTTTTTTAAATTGTATATTACATTGATTGTTTATCTTTATTAGACTGTTCTTGCCAATATCACAGTTAAACATACACTGCTCGGCTAAAAAGGGCACCATTGAATAATTACTCCAGTGATTATTTTGGTTCAGCTGGCAACAAGTTATTTAACTCTACCTGATGCAGCGAGTAGCTTCACATTTCAAACAACCATGTCAGCAGACACATCCTGTGGCCATGGCAAAGATGTTACTCTGTTTCAGAAAGGTCAAATTATTGTCCTAAATCAAGCAAAGAACACAACTAAATGAGATTGCTGAAACTACTAAAAATTGGGTTTAAAACTGTCCACTGCATTATTAAAACCTGGAATGATAACGGTGAACAATCAACTTTGAGGAATAAATGTGGTCAGGGAAAAAATATTATCATGATCACATAAACATTTGGTGAAATCAAATAATATTTTTTTTATTATTTTTTAACAGTAGAACTCACAGCATTTCCACTTGCACAATGCAAAGGGAGCTCAAGGGATTGGTACTAAACAGCTGTGTAGCATTAAGAAAACAATTTATCAGTAAGGCCCTGCAGTAGATTGGCACCCTGTTCCAGGTGTACACAGCCTCGTGTCTGAGGTTTCCCGAGATAGACTCCAGGCTTCTTGCAGCCCTGCATTGGATAAGCAGTGTAGAAGATGAATGAATGAATGAATGAATGAATGAATGAATATGTGGGTTCCTTTATAAGGTAGATCTATTGGGGACTATCTCCAATAGGGAAACACCAATGTACTGTAGGGTTCTGCGTAGATCCTTTAATCTGAACATTTGAAAATGCATGCAGGTTTAAAAAAAAATCACTGTAAGCTCCAACAGTATTCACCCTACTGAAACATGATAATAGATTCATAAATACACAAGACTTCAATGAGGTCATTGCTTTCATATGAGGCATGTCTGGTGGCGTGGTGTTAAACTTCAGGCAGATATCTAAGTACCGCAAAAGTTTCATTAAAGTCTTATGTGATGCTGTAACAACATCTAGCTGGACAGACATACATACAGACTGAACATTTTCTGAGACTGGTTCTGGGTCCCCCAATGTATGAAACGTACCATTGATACCATTGAAAGATGAGAAGTGTCTCTACTGACATACTGTATATTAATCACAAATATTCCACTTAGAGGCAACTGGTGACTAATTGTTTAAATTTAATTATCCATTGAGTTAATTAGCACTTGTAAAGGCAATGAAAGTGACTCTTATTAACTAATGAATTAATTCTTTTCTTGTCAAATTCTGTGAAAATCTCCTCATGGAGCTGCACATTGTGTGTGTGTGTGTGTGTGTGTGTGTGGGCTAAAAAACATTGTTTGGCGACAGCCTGGGTTCCTTAAATGGGAAACAAACAAAGTAGTTAGGAAAGAGCCACATAACACTATTTCACCCAATCCAAACAGGGGTCGTGTTTGTGGTTGGCACAGAACAGGAGGAAGCAGAGGGGATAGCATTCATAAATCTGGCACAGACTCCACACATTGTCAAGAAGATGAGGAACAGCCAAAGAAGAGAAGGACTCAAGTGAAAAAAGAGACTAGGCAAGGGCAAAGAGCCACATAAACATCAGCGAGGCATTTCAACTTTGGAAAGACCTCTGAGAGCTGAAAAACAGTGGTTGCTCTGTTTGTGCTTAACAGATAGTTTGGATGTTTCACACAACCAAGAGTTGTTGGTTTTTTTTGGCCAGTTTGTTTATTTTTATGTTAGCCAATCCCAAATGTTTAGGATTAGTTGGTGTTGTGAAGTTATCACCAGTAGCAGAAGTGTTCACTGAGCATCACTGTAAGGAGCTAACATGCTGGCTCTGGAAAACCATTTTGTTCTCTCATGTTAGCATGTTAGCTGCGCTGCCGCAGTCCTTGCATGTTAGCTGCGCTGCCGCACCTTAAGCAGCACTTTGCTAACCTGTACCCAACCTAACGTTAGCTCCATTACTTGTTGTGACTTTGTTTGCATCATGGCATTTGTTTCCACAATGTTTGAGGGTTTTATAGCTAGACCTAAAAGCAGAAGTTTGTGAGCACACTGTGATTATTTGGACAGAGACAGTTCAAAATACAATGCTAGGTAACATTATTGTTTTTGCTTGCTTAACTACAAATCTCAAACACTGACCTTTTCTTTTGGCAGGGCAATGTATCAGATTGATGACCTCACCAACAACTTGATCAAAGCATGGAAATCTCGTAATATTTACTAGCAAATAAGCAGTTAAAATATCTTTAGGAAGGCCGGTCACTTTTACAATAGTTGATCTGGTTCTGTATCAATGAAACAAGATCTCTTCGGAAAGCTAGGGTTATTTATCTGTGCTTTATTAAAAGTAATGAAAATGTACATACAACAACCGTGGCTATATATCAGAATTCTGCCACAGGGGTTTTTGTTTCTGAAAGCAACTACACTCTATTTTGGACAGATCATGTTTTTACTTTTCTACTGATTGAAAAAACTAGGTATCTTAACATTTTAAAATTAGATAATCTTTTAGTCAGATATTTGGGGTGCCAAACAAATGCTTACAGGCTTAATAACAGTTGCATTGATAATGTTTCTAATATAGTTTAAGCATGACTGTAACTGTTTCCCCATACACTGCCTCTTCAATACAGAAACCATCAATACTACAGCAACTAACAGTAAATCCTTAACACCACCTGACTTCTGAATTGCTTCTTTATCATAAAGCAGACTTGCACGGAAATAGCAAGCTTTGCTTACAGGTATATATATATATTTATTTATTTATTGGTTGATTTTTCATAAGGAGTTACACGCTATATAGTTTTGTTCTCCAATGTGGCATTTTGATGATGTCATGTATTCCAGCCTCTTTATATGAGAGTGTAGCATTACTGAGTTAGGAATGCTAACCATGCAGCGCAGCTGCATGTAGAGAGCACATTTCGCAATCTCTAGGAGTGAGAATCTGCTGTAAATCTTTTCTAACACGCTGACATCTCTGTCATGATTCTGAGATGGAGAAAGACTCTCTGAGGGCCATTAGAGCAGATGAAGCCTGCAGCAGACGAGACGAGCTACGTAATTTATGGCCCCAAGCAGACATGGACGAGCCAGCTGTACCTGGAAGGTCTGCATGATGCCACTTTTCTCGATGACCCACAGACAACATCTAATGATCAAAAAGTCACAGCATAACCATGAAGGTTATGACTAACGAGTTAGCAGGGGGTCTGGCTAAGCGTTCAGACACACACCTCATTATATCTGTAGAGAGAGTTCTCAGAGGTAGATGAAAGTAAAAGACACATTCATAGAAACAAATATTCGCACACTTTTAAACAGTTCCAATTGACAGCAGATGATTCATAACACATTTTGGAACCTTACAATGGACAACCTACAAAGGAAATCTTTAGATGAATCGAGCAGGAATCTTCTCACCGCTGTTATCTCTGTCTACAGGCTCACTATTCACAGTTTCTTCACTATCTTTGTCCAGCTGCTCTTTCTGAACTCTTGGGGTCCCCAGTCTCTTTTTAGCCACACACAGTTTCCTAGGCCGGCGCTCATAATTTGTGATTCCCTCTTCACTCTGTGGATCTACACCTGCACCACCTTCACTATTGTTTTCCACATCTGGATATCCCGTCATCCAGCTGGATACCTCCACACACTCCTGACTCTGATCAATAAAATTCTGCCTATCACTCAGTTGAACTGAGTCACTGCTGTCTCTCACTATCTCTGTCTTGCTCTCTTTATCCTGGGGTTGATCAGGTAAATAACTGTCCGTTTTAACTCCTTTAGTCTTGGTGATTTGATTCACACTGTATTTCTTCCTTGCTTTCTCAGTGTCCATCCTCCTCTTCCTCTCTTGGTCTGGCACGGTATTCCAAGGTCCGTATATCTCCTGGCTGCTCGTGTTCTCTGTGACTGGACCATACAATAAAAAAAATTTAAAGAAAGATTCATAAAGACATGTAATGATGCAATTATATTAAGAAAAGTAGTTCTAGTTCTCATAGTTATCTAACAGATCTTACAATTTGTAGTTTATGAACACTCTAAAATCAATAATACAAGTGTTATGTTACATTAAGACTGAAAATTAATATCATCTCTTTCAGATTATACCTCGTGTTTTGCTGGGTTGATTTTCAGTCTCAGTCTTAACAGTTTTGTCCACGTGCGTCCTTTCTTCACTTTTACTCTCTGCAGCAAGAGGGAGCCACAAACATATTTTAAATGGCAAAATATTTTGGGTTTATTTGTAATTTTTTACCATTAATAAATACTTTTGTGTACTGTACTATTTCAACATGCCTTACCAGCAGAATCGATGTCTAATCCTAAAGTTTCTGTGACTTGAAATAATACAAACATGAAAGTTTTATATTAATTGCCTTCTAGTATAAACTCTGCTGAAGATTTTTCTCAATTTTTTTAAAAATCACATACCAGGTAGTTTGTTTCTTTTCTTTGAACTTTGCTGGTTATAATCCTCTGAAACAAATATGCTTGCAATATTAAGTAAAATAGATCATTTGATCAATCAGCACGGATCAAGATGTCTAAAGACCAAAAGTACATCAATATATTTTGTTAAAGTAACCAAAGCACATGCATCCACAGTACCTAGTGTTAGTGCAGATATTAACTCACTCACTCACTTATTGTCTATACCACTTATCCTGTATACAGGGTTGTGGGGGGCCTGGAGCCTATCACAAGAGACTTAGGGCACAAGGCAGGGTGCACCCTGGTCAGGGTGCCAGTCCATCACAGGGCACAAACACACACACATTCATATGCTCGTTCACACACTATGGGCAAATTGGGAATCCCAATTAGCTTTATCTGCATGTTTTTGGACTGTGGGAGGAAACTAGAGTGCCCGAAAGAAACCCACCTAGCACAGTTCGCACCTAGTACATGCAACTCCATGCACACAGACCCTGAGAGAGGAATTGAACCCAGAACCTGGAGGTGAAAGCCGACAGTGCTAACCACTGAGCCACCTTGTAGTTATTTAATATTGCATTTAAATACAATTGTATTCACCTGTTTGGTCAGCAGAGTTGCTGTTCTCTTTAGATTTTCCATCAGCAGTGTCTAAGGGGACAAGGACATGGGATGGTGTATTTCTAATATATTACATAAATTAGTTTCATTATTTTTTAATTACAATCATCTTTAGCTGACCTGAATGTTCCACTGAATCAGACTCTGGAGTGAAAAAAAATGTTTGCTATATCAATTGCAAGTAAACTAAGAACCAATACTTAGTCTAGAAACAGTGATACAAGCTTACCAGCAGGGTTATCCATTGGAGAGGAAGTTGTGCACACTGTTAAAAAGAGAGAGAGCAAGAGAGCATTAAAAAACTGAACACTGTGCACAGAGCTCTTTTAAACATCAAAAGTAATTAAATTTAACATCTCTGAATTTGGCCTGTACATTATTTTCCTCTGCATTGAATCAAGACACCGCTGCCTTGACACTCACCTGCTATTGGGTCTGAAAAACCAACAGCATTTAAGGGATCTGAGACAGAAGCAGAACAACTCAGTGTCAAACATTACAAAATGTGCGAGCTGTAAACATTTCAGATATACACTATGTGACAAAGAGAATCAGGATGAGTGATTGTCTAAACCTGAGGTGTCAAACATACAGCTTGAGGGTCTGGAGCAGACCCATAAAAGTTGTAATCTGGCCGACCAAATGAATTTAGCATCAGTGTTCTGACTTCTGACAATCATTTTATGGACTATAATTGAAATGTCTCTGTTATTCCTCTAGGGGTGAAGTAACTCAATAAACTCAGGGCCATAACCTTGTCGTTTTTCCAGAAGAATGTAGGAGTTTCATATCAGGGAGCGTGAATACTTCTGCAGTCACAACGTTGGCATTTCTCCTTTGCAAATATTTTTTATTCCCTTTCCCCACTTAAATATTATTGGTTATTGTGTTATCGCACTACAAAGTGTGTAAAAGATTGAAATAGTATAAAACAGTGGGTTTTATGGATTAGCATAAGATTAGCATGTAATTAGCATAGGTTGCGCCTCCTAAACACCATATATGGGCAGCTGCATGTTGTGCAAAAGTGCAAATCAGGCACATGAACTGGAGAGATGCCACTGAAGAAGAAAATGAAAAAGAAGAAATACAGCACAAGAGAAATCGAAATACTTTAAATGAAAACCTATACAAAGTAAACATGTGATCTTCCAGAGCGTGAGCACGGACGCAAATCAAATCTCTGTCACTTATGTTAGAGTTTTATAAAGTTTTTTTTTTAGGGCTCAGCTCCAAAGCACCTAATCAGAGAAAGATGGTTTCTATACTGCTTCTTGCATGGGTTCCAGTATGTATTTTTTGATAATCTGTTTTAAGTATGAACTTTTAAAATTAATTTCTGTATATTCATTTGTATTGTAGGCGATATGGTGCCTGGGTAATCTGTTTCTATATTCAGAAAGCACATTTGGGAAAGATGAGACAGTAGGTGCAGCCCAAGTGCAATAACGGGCCTTTTATTTAAAATGAGTTTGTCACCTCTAGTCGAAACAGCCAAATAAAATGCAATTGAAAAGCAATTGTTTTATATAAAGTATAATCTAAAATATAGACTATATATAGACTAAATATAGGCTAGTTTAATGGACATTTTCCTAGATCTACGTACCAGATAGAACTGCTGGCTCAGGGCTGTTCCTATTAAAGGCCTCTGGAAAGAGAGAACAGTACTATTCATATGAAAGTGAAATGATATATATATATATAGTATTTTCCAAAAGTCTTAACCACCTTATGTTGTTAATACAAACTCGACTTGAGTAAGTACAAAAATATCAGTATTCCACCACAAAAAAAGTTAAAAGTTACAGGAAAAGAAGGCAGCACATTACACATGTAAAAAAAGAAGCGGGTGCAACAAAGTCCTCAGAAGAACTGTGACTGGTTCTGCAGGATGCTCAGTAAAACTTAGTAGCTAATTTCCTTCTAAATCTACACAAGTTGTAGCTGAGACTAAGGGTACTCAGAGTGTCATCACACCAAATACTGAGTTGTTTCAATAATTACTGTGCTTTATAGTTTCTTTTTTTTATAGTTTTTTTTTTAAGGCATCCCTGCTCTATGGCATTTATTTGCATATTTATTTGTATGTGCATGTGTGTATATAAAAGAAGTGACCTACCATTTAAAAAGTTTAGAAAGTCTTCATTTTGGCCTGAACATAGTAAGTGATAAGCATTAGCATGAGTAAATTTTTACAGCAAAATCAACAGCACCAGGAGAGAGGTAGTCGAGACTACTGTAGGTATTGTCACCTCATAGACTGATAAATGCAGCAGTAATGCAGAAAGTGTACTTTAGACTAAGGAAGACCATACGATTTACCTCTCATGGCTGCTGAGTAGACAAATGTTATAAACAGGAGCATCAACAGAACAGGCCTGACACAAGATCCAGAGCTAAACCAGAGAGAGAGAGAATGATATATTAGGAAATATACTGCAATAATAATAAGAAAATGTGGTCTTATTACTCACAGTGTCATCTTGAACATTAGGGTCCACAAAGAGCTAATGATCAAAACTCAGACTTCTCATGTGCTTTTATACCTGCACAGACCATTGAGGATGAACATGGGAATGAATGGGACAATGTGGTCACAGTTGACCTGCTCTGCAGTGGAGCATTCATTCACGGGCCCAAGACGTTTGATCAAGAAGCCAGTGTTAGTTCACCAGGAAAAAGGCCACATTTGTGGCTACACAAGGGAATAATACAAGCTTTAACCTTGTAAATTATAATTAAACTAATGAAATGTGCTAGTGTGTGTGTGGTATCTGAAAAATCTTGTAATGAATATTATACTATTTGAATGACATATAATTTGGGGCAAAATTCTAATAATCATAATATGTTTGTTTAAAAGATTTAGCATATTTGTGTTAACACGATATATATATTAAACACACAGCACCTGGTGTAATCAAATACCACAGGAAAGGTTTGGACCATTTGATCTCTGGCCAGGTTCCACCAACAGGAGATCTCTTGGGACAAAAGCTTGCATTCAGTCTGGTTTAAATGGTATTGTATTAGCTGTGAGGACTGATGCATGGGAACATTCGCCCAGTAGCACTTCCTGCCTGTGTGGAAAATGTTATGCCTTTTTGTTGCAGGACTCAGAAACAAAGAGAGCACACAAATAGGCACCAAGTTGGTGTGCGGATTAGTGCATTAGTAGGTATTTTATTACTGCCTAGTGAATATGCATCTAAAAAAAAAAATCACAAGCATATAAACCGAAAATCATTAATGGTCTTTACGCGACATTCTAATTACTAAACGATATTAAAGGTATAGGGACACTGTACACTGTGAGAGATGACATAACTTCTAAATGGATCATTATGAATAATGAAATACTAGCTTCATTGTGTGGCTTTTAATGCATTTATTTACTTGTTTATTTATTTAATCTACACTTTCGATAGGACACTAACCAATCATTAGGCATTAATTAGCACTACTTTATAGCAACTATTTAGTTTTTATACTTCAAGATATCATACACTGTTTTCTTCTGAGAAAGTTTAGAGCATAGACATAATTAGAAAATCCTGTTGGTTTTATTCTAGTTTATTTTACAGGATAAGCTCAAGTTTATGAGGTTTTTTATTATTATTTTAAATTCTCTTTTGGTAAAGGCACATTTCATTTTTTCGCCTAGGAAGAAAACCCTCTACTCTGGTGCCTTATGCAAATTACACACTGACGTCCACCTCCCACTTACTCATTGAGTGGGAACATGGGAATAAATGAGACAATCAGATCTAATCTATTTTGGAGACTTTAGTGACAGCAATGATTATGACACATATTGTTGTGGAGTGACATGTGACAGCATACAAGTATGTGTTTATAAGCCATCTTCATCCCCATTCTCTACTCTGTTGCGTTTGTGCTGGGCCTGATGGGTAATGACGTGGTGCTGGTTGTACTGTGCCAGAAGAGGCGAACATGGAGTGTTCTTCCTGATGTCTTTGTCCCACACCTGAGCATGGCCTGCATTTTGTTACTCCACACTCCTCACACTTTCTGCAAGCTCTCCGGAACGCTGTTTAAAGTAGGGTGTGCTGGATTTATAATGCTGTGTACTGTTTTTAATGTCCTGTCCAATACTTAAGTCACTTATGGTATTCTCTAAAAGATTTTTGGCCTAGTCCAGTTCATTGCCTTTAGTAGGGGACATCCTTAAAATGTTTTTTTTTTTTTTTTTTTTAATAATCAGGTAAAACTAATTACAGACAGCAGCAATGTTTAAACCATAAGGCATATGCATACATTTGCAGGAATCATAACTCAGAAAAGGAAAGTTTTATATGAGAAGTCATACCAGTAAACCCTAGACTGGAAACGTTATCCCTTTAAACACCTAGACTCACTAATGCAGAAGGACATTTCACTTAAAATACATAGAAAGCAAACAAGGACTGGCTTGAATTATGCCATTTATACAGTAAATATTCTATGCAACCACAAAAATACAGTACATGTATTTACACATCTACAACTATAGTAGTATATCCATTAAACCACTAGGTGGCAGCCGAGGACAATGCAGGCAGTTTTCCTTTTTTAATAGAAACAGAAATTGTATTGTATGTTTTTATACAAAGAGGCATTTCAATAATTTTCTCTCCACTGCTTAAACCCGTATGGTCAATGTACTGCAACTCTAATGAATGTCTGCAGCCAAATAAACTCACAAGTAATGAGTCTTATAATGAACAGGACAAGTTGCATGTGGTCAGTTGAAGCAGTTCCCAGGAACGAGAGTGAAACAGACTTGTCTTACACTTTGCAGTCATACTAAATTTCCCATCTGCTGTAACATAATGAGTTTATATCTAATGAGCAGGAACCTCACTGATTAAATCAAGTTAATTTACAGCTGCTGTCTACAAAACCAGAGACAACAGACATGCTAAAGGCTCACCGTAGCAACAGAAATCAGGTAACGATACCAAAAATCTGGCCTGTTCAATCAAACACATCTAGCTCGAGCTCTACTTCCTGAATGGCTTGGTAATACCTGTTACAACAACCAATACCAAGAAAGAAGGGGAAATAACCCTTTGAAGTAATTAAATACAAGTCTAATCGTGACTACAGTGTTATTCCATCCTATTATGTTATTACTATTCATCCATCCTAGACAGAGCCTCATAATACTACCAGGGTCATGAAATTACAGGGGTATGTGTAGTGGGCCGTGGTGCCAGCATCGTCTTTTCTGTGGTACTGGACTGGTCAGCCTTTGGCCCCCAGTAGTGCCTATGATCTTGTCACCAGCTTGCTGATGTATAGTTAGTGATCAATGTTGTTCAGTTCACCTAACAGTGGTATTGATGTTATGACTGATCAGTGTATAATGCAGTATTTTTCGATAAATACTACTGTATTTCTCTTTGTACCAGCAGGTTTGAAGAGGCTCTGGG
>JAOVVA010000048.1:23727077-23745980 GCA_028565275.1 Leiocassis micropogon
AAATAAAATGTTTTACGGATGTTGATTATACCAGTAAGAGACGCGCACTAAGACCCAGCAGCCTCCGCTATGTATCTCCCACTCACCCTGTGCATCATAAACACCATGGTTCAAGGCAAAGAGTTCTGATCTATCTTCTTTCTTGCTCTGATGTTGATTGTAAGTTTCCATCCGGTTCTACATTTGAGAGAGCTTCATCAGGCTTTTGCTTAATACCAGCTAAAGGACAAAATAGGTCCAGTGGGGTAGCAGTGTGTCATCTGGAGAGTCCATGGAGTCAATTACTGCCTTTGGACAGTGTGACCTCTCATTATGAGAACAGAACACAACAACCAGCTAAAAAATGTAGGCAGCTCCATACGGCCCTAAAATTATTTTTGACCAGTTCAGAGGTTTCATCATGTCTGCTGAGGTGACATTGAGACAATTCGATTATATAAATAAACAAGACAACATTAACTCCTGAGGCTTTGTTCCCCTGGGCAGGCCAACCAATAATTAGATGCACACCAACACCACACTGTACAAAGGGATGCCTAAGAAGTGGCTTCTTCACTCAGAAATGATCTCCAAGTCCAAGACATTAATATATGGACGACATCTTGCAAATAATGGGTAGTGAAGCTAAACAGTCAACTTCCAATGGATGGATTGGCTCCCATATTTACAGATTTCTTTTTACATTTGCACAAAATTTAGATACAGGGCCTGCATTCACTTGGGGACAGATTGCCATGGCAGTTTTACAACGTAAGCAGGTCTGCTATCACGAAAGGTCAGACCAGTTTAGCAACCACAGCCAAATCCACCATATCAGTAGTTTCATCCCCTCAGGGTGAAGCACATAATGATGACTGACCTTACAGTCCAGAAAACAACCCTGAACACAAAAGCACATGATTACACATCAAGTCCGTTCTACACCAAGGGTCAATTCAATTGAGTGGGCCTCATAAACATATTACTTTCTGAAAGGGGTAAGGTGGATTTCGCAAGACATTGCTTACGCTAGCCCCGCCTTCCTTTGCGATTTTTTGCTATCTATCATATCAATCAAACAGCCAAACTTGCCTAGTGTATGCCGACAGACCAAATCTTTGTGAGTAATAGAGGAAAGACACATGAGCCTCCCTTGTTTAAACAGCACTGACATTCAGACCAAGTGCTGGTGAGAAAGATCCAGGAAAAGGTAACTATGGGACAGCAGTATTTGCAAATAACTTGCATGTCTGTTGAATGGAGAATAACAAGCTACCCATGTGACTCACATCCCCCCGTGGCCCACAGAATTACATTGATCTATTTACCCATTATAATAAACCTATGCCTTTAAAACTTAGACAAAATGGAGCACTACCCACAGTACGCTTCGGAACTTTTTCTCATTTAAAGTTAATTAATATTAACTATTTAAATCTTATTCAATTATTTTTTTTAAAAGTCTCCAACAAATTTTATAATCCGACATATGTTGGGCAAAAAGGTTCACAACGAGGAGCACTGCATAAGGGTTTAAAAATAAATAAGTAACATTTAAACACTGCATTAAGAGATGAGTTTTTTCTGCACTTCACACTTACTCCATCTAGTGGTTCAAAACAACTCACATACAAGTGCTAGCTTATACAACATAGCAACTGCTGGGTTGGTTACCTGGTGATTTTTATGTTCATGATTAATATATTTTGTTAAAAGTTACATGCAACTACTAATGGTGACCATCAGGGTATTAGTAACATCCGTCAGTATGTTATCTCTTTGCTCATCTTTTAATGAGCATACATGGCAAAACAGCACTTTCTATTACATTCTGAAGTGTTTATCTGCAAACCACAAACAAACCTGTACTTGCACTTCACCAGTGAATATTAACATGTTTGGTATTTAAACTGGTATAAATAGGCTTAAGAATTGTTCCAACTTTACCAGGGTCTGCTATGCTTCAAAACCAGCTGCAACATTTTTTTTTTTTAAATCACGTTTGTTATAATAAAACTCCTGCTTATCATAACGGCTTGGTGAAATTTCTGGTTCCCCAGCTGCACATATTTTTCTGAACAATGCATCTCACAGAAATGAGCTTAAAAATAGCACAAAGCTTTGAGATTTTAATTTACAATACACAATGCTACTTTAATAGATTTGAACTATCCACACTTAATACAGACAGTGGATCTTTTCAGTCTCTTCACACCTTTAACATAACAAGCACTTCACTAAGAAACAATATCTGTCTATCGAAGCAAACATTTGGGGGAAAAAAAAATTAAACAAAACTTAAACTTTATTTGTCCTTTTCATTCTCTTTAGTTCGCCACATCAGAGTAAAAACAACATGCATTGCTAAAGAGATCTTTAGCCTCTTTTAATTGTTTTAATCATGGAGTTGAGAGACATTTCACTGGATACTTAATCAAGGAAAAAAAATTACAAAATTCTTCATGGTATTAAACAAAAAACGTGTCAGAAGCTTCACTTAAAATAATAATAAAGACAATTTCAGTTCTGTGAGTAACACATTGGCATACTATTGAATCCACGGTACTCAGCGTTGGCCACTTCTCCTAAAAGTAACTACTGAGTATCTATTAAGTCCATGGCCAAATCCACTCAACCTGCTACCAAATCCCCAAGAAATCAATAAAGTAACATGTAACAACAGCATCTACATACTGATCAGTAAAATCCGTATACACACATTGACTGAACACACACTTCCAGTCATGTTTGTTTTAGCAGATTTGATTGAATTTGGCTCCTGGTCCAAGAATGTAAAAGTCCACATGAACAGCACAACTGAAGCTCCAGCACGTTACAGCAGAACGGGTGCAACCATGAACCCAGCGAACACCGAACACGAGTCTGCATTCCGCTCAAGTTTGTAATCAAGTTTCACAGTGTAATTACACCCAAAGGTGAAGAAATAAAATGCTGTGTTGTCCCCACCCCACAAAAGCACAACCAAATGGGAACACGGTCAAAGAACTGGTATTCAAAAACAAGAATACTTGAGGGACATATAAAATAAATTTTATTTTCCTTCTTCAGTTCTACATGTGTATTTGTGTTTCGAGACAGCCACGGTGAGAAGAGAAGAAGAAAAAAAAAACAACAACAAAAAAAAAAGTGCACCTGCATGCCTTAGCTTTCCCAGGCAGGTGCTAAAACAACGTGAGTCCATATCCCTACAGAACGGAACTGAAGAAGAGAGGAAAAAGGGTAATTCTGTATTAGTTCTGTGTTACTTTTCAACATAACAACGAAAAGTCGATGGCTGTCACTGTCCACACTGCCAATAGAACAAATAGAGGAGAGGGGGTAGAGGGGATGAGGAAAAGAGCGAGGAAAGAGAGAGGAAAGAGAAAGAAAAGAAAAAGGTGTTTAGGGCTGGGTTCCCGTGGCGGCAGGGACTTGTGTAGCCAGCGTGTTGGGGGCAGAGATGACCGGGGAGCCAGCTGCAATGCTGCCTATAGGCTGTGTGCTGGCTGCCATTGAGGTGATGCCTGCAGAAAAAAAAATTTACAGAGCATTTATCACTGCTAATCATGCCTCACATTGGACTTGGGTCATTTCTCTAGTTCACAACATTACATTGAAGCCCATCTGCCACCTTCACCAACAAAATTTGCACAGACTGCTTGCACCTCTAATAATAAATATTTACTTCAATAATAAATAATAATAAGTAAATAAATGACATCTTGAAAAGGGCATAACATTGTTTTACTGCAACATTGCATGAATTAATCATAAAAGCTATTTTACCTGCCATCATGCTAGAGGAGCTGACCGGAGTAGAGCTAGCAGCCATTCCAGTAGCAGTAGCTCCTCTACCCTGGTCCTTCACAATGGGGTCTGGGGGAATAGGCAAGTGTGAGACCCATAATTATAATGATGAGAAGAGATGGCAAGCATGTTCTGAATAATATCCTATAACAGGGCTGCATGATTTGATCAAACAAAAACAAACTCACGTTGTGAGTATTTTGACATCAGTCAAAAGTTTAAACAAAACTTTTAATTCCATGGTCTTTCCTGATTATTATTTCTGCCTACATTAAGAAACAATCTAAAATATTCAATAATCTCCTTTAAACAGATCATATTGGAGATTGTGTCTGCTACGTATGCTCTCTAAAGCCTTCATAAGCTCTAATCTGAGGTGCTGTTAATTGGTCATCTCCGAGGCTGGTAACTCTGAATGAACTCTGCAGCAGAGGTGAGATTTGGTCTTGCTTTACTGGGATAGCCCTCATGACAGCCAGTTCCATCATGGTGATGAAGCGTTTTGCAAATGCAATTGACAATACTGCTCTTGCAAGAACTGTTCCTGAACAGCTGACCTTCATCTCTTAAATAAACAACTGACTGTTTTAGTTAGTTGTTAACCTAAGGCCATGTGTTATTTTATAGTATTGAAATCTCTAGCATTGTTCTAGAATGTAGAAATTAAAATCACAAAATAAAACACAGAATTAGAAGATCTGTTAAAACTTTTGACTGATACTGTATTGTGATTTAAATTGCAATATTTAACTATTAAATGTACCATTTTGTATTTAAATGCATTTACCTGGGTAAACACCAAATAATGACACATATGACTTAATTAAGAACATGTTTGCCAATATTTATCACCTGAAAAATTATTTAAAAATAAATAAATCCTTAGATAATTGAAAAACCCTATATAAAGTCATGATTAAACATGTACTACCTTTAATAAATTTCAGCCTTCTGCGATTAAATAATTGCATAGGTTCATATTGCTTTTAAAATTTATGGGATTAACTAGCACTAGTATACACCAAAAAAAAAATATACGAATGTGAAATACTCATTACCCCATGCATTTTTTTGAAATTTATTTCAATGAAAATGCATGACTTACACACCCACCTTCATCCGTTTTAAAATTTGAATGTTTGACTAAGTGTACTGTTACACAACATGCACTTGGATGAGGCCTCAGTCACGCATGTCAATTTTATGCAACTCGTGGGAGAAACAGCTCACCTCCAGAGCTGTTCATTTCAGCAGTAAAAACACAAGTGAGCCTGGTCTTGGTACAGTCATTGAGCAAATATAAATATACCTGGAGGAAGAAGACCTTAATCCTAACTTGATATAAAAAGTCCAACATATTTTGTACCAATTTTTGTACTAAAATTTGTACCAATAAAGTACATACGCATCCCTATTGATTTCTCCAGCCTTGTGTTCGTCACACGTTTGAGAATTTAAACAGACCAACCATTCAGGAGCACTACAATAATCACAACATGGTTGCAGATTTTGCAGTGACACTAAATTGGAATTGGCCTAACAATGACAAACACAAGGCAGACGGACTAGTGAGCCAGGTAACTTTTATTTGTTTACTAAACACTGGCTGGTTAAGACTTTTCCTGTATTAGTGGCTGTAAAGTAGATAAATAATGTCACAATAAAAAACAATAAAATGTGTTGTATTTGGAAAAAGCTTTACAAGTTAGAGGAAATCTCAGAGAGGTTAGGGAAAAAGAAAAAAGTAGGAGAATATGGAAAAGAAAAAAGAAAAAGAAAAAAAGCTTACAGAAGTAGGGGTGATCCATGGCCTCGCGTGCAGTCAGGCGAGCCTGGTGGTCATAACGCAGCAGCTTGTCCAGGAAGTCCAGAGCCTCAGTGCTCACAAGGTGCTGGTTTTCACTATGCACAAAGCGCTCCCATCGCTTACGCGAATGCCTGTTCATAAATAAAAAGCACTCGTTAACTGACCAAACAAATTCTATTTAAAAAAAGATTCTATTTTAAAAAAAAAAAGGCACACACCCCTCTCAACATTTTATGGTCTCACTTACCTTCCCAAAATGTCATTAAAGCGTGGGTCCAGTTCAATGTTGTATTTGTCAATGTAATCATACAGGTCTTCCGTGCCTAGGACTTTTGCAATCCGTACAAGCTGTTTAATAAAAAGTGTGAAAAATAACCATGAGCAGTACTTGAACAATAAAATATATGAACATATAAACAAATGAACATAGCAACATACTAACTGTTTTCCCCAATACAAGTAATTATTGAAATTGTTCTAGCACAACAATAGATCTATGCAGCGCTTTTCCAACTCATTAAATTCTTTGTGGCGGTGCTCCACAATACACTGTCTGCGATGTATTGATTAAAAAAAGTTATTTTACAAACATGTAAAATCCTAGTTCATCGTAAAGCGCCTTGATTCATTTGGCCTGTATTTGCCCCGATCACAAACAAACACGTCGGCCAGCTGACCCATCTTTGAATAGAACAGCATTAAATTAGTCTGAGAACTCATGTGCATTACACGCGCAATCATTACTATCAAAACTTCTATCAGCAACCAGAAAATCATGCCCACTAATAAGGTTACACCCCAACACGCACTCATTATGAAGTTGACTTTGGAGCCAAGAACAGGGCTGATGTCAATGGGCCCATTTCGCTCCTGCCCAGCTGCCATGGCCTCAAATAGAATCTAATGCTTTTGGGCATGTGTCTCATGTAAGCAAATATGTTAATCTAATAGAACAAAAATATCTTTAACAAAAAAAAACAACAAAAAAAAAACTGCTAATTTCTTGGTCTTCATTCCAAAAAATAAAAATAAACATGCTGCCTAAAAATCCCTGTCCAGTGCCGTACATGTCTAGAAGTGCAAGTGTGCCCTCTTGTGGTTCACATGTTAATATAGCAACGAAAAAAAATTCTTAAAACAAACATTAATTGGTTAACACCACAATCAAATAGCAACAACTCAAAAAAAAATAATTAAAAAAATTAATAGTTTGTATTAGCTGATGATGCAATTATTTTAACAAACTAGCTGTAAATTTAATTTCAGGTGAGTGACCACACTGAAATTGCATAAACATTCTCCTGCCATGGTAATTTGCAAAACATACAACTGAATATGCACAATATATGAACATGCTCATCAGACAACCGAATTAAACTGTGTTGCCCAGTGCCAGGCTTTACTTAGCTAATGTAATGTAAAACATAAGACAGGTTACAGGAGTTAGCTAGTTGAGTGCTTTCATACATAAGCGAAACAAGGAAGTACATGACTTCCTTGAGAGGCATGACTCCGTATGCATAATCCTCTTTCATCTAAAGAATTTTCTGAAGTGCATCGCGCTCAACAGATGTTAGAAGTCACTGGCCAATGGTTATTAGGGATGGGAATCAGTCACCTTCCAATAGGATATTATCACAACACCTAGGTGTCTATTCGTTAAAATTACGATTCTATCGCATCCTAATTATCACAATTTCATAAATATCCCAATTCAACAGTACATTTTTCCCCCATTTTAAACCTTTAAAAAGTCGAATGACTTTTATGAATAAGTTTCTCACTTAAAAACCAAGCACAGCATTTAAACAATACAAAACATTTAACATCAAATTAAGCAAAAAGGCTACATTTTTACTGAGCTGCACGTATCTCAGCCATAATTATTTTTAAACAAACTTTGTTTCAAATGCGTTTCTGTTGCACCACTTGGAAGATTCTGCGCTCGGTACGGATTAGTTTATATCTGAGGCTGATCAGCTGATCACCGGTCATGGCCAATCAAACTCAAAACTAGCCAATTCTGGTCAATAGCCAATCGACCGGTTCATTTCTATTATAAATGGTAAAATAGTTAAAAAAGGAAAAAACTAAGATTTTCAAATCAATTTGGAGATATGTGAATCATGATGCATGACTGATATATGCATCGTGCCATCGGAAAGGGGGGGATATTAATGGAAAAACCTGGTCATTCAGTATATTCAGGTTGTCAGTTGAGCTAATTTTTGGGCGCATAAAGTTGCTGAAGCAACAGAAGCAACCCCAGATCATAATCCTGCCCCTACAGGCTTGCCCATTAGTCAATCTGGACTCATCAGACCACATGACCTTTTTCCAATCCTCTACAGTCCATTCTTTATGCCCCCTGGGAAACTCGAGTCTTTTTTCAGATTAGCCACTTTTCTAAGGCTACACAGCTGTTTAGGTTCAATCCCTCGAGTTCTCTTCATATTGTGTGTATTTCTTCTAATATGGTGTTTTAAGAAAGTAGAAGCATCAGTTAGGGTTAAATAACTTGGCCAGTTGAACCGTATTTATGACCGCAGTAATCATCCAATGCAAGGCTTTTAACTGTTTGCTTAGTTAAAGGCCAGGTGGTGACTTTTCCTGGCAGTGTATTTTTAGTTATAAGTATAGAAGCATTACCTGGTCATAGTTGTCATGTCCATGGAAAAATGGTTCCTTCCTGAAGATCATACTGGCCAGCATGCAGCCCAAACTCCACATATCCAAACTATAGTCATACATCTAATAATCCAAGAAACAAAATAACTTACTTAAAATACTGATCAGTGAATGAATCCATTATTATACAAGACATTTAAGAATGACATTGAAGCACAGGTACAAAAGTCTTCACCTGGTAGTCAACGAGCAGCTCAGGACCTTTGAAATACCTGGAAGCGACTCGCACGTTGTACTCCTGATTTGGATGGTAAAACTCAGCCAGGCCCCAGTCTATTAGACGAAGCTTCAAATACAAAAGATTGCCATTTATTACAGCACCAAGAACAATTAATTAACCAGCAATTAAATTATGCACATAAACATAAAAAAGGAATTTATACAGAGACACTTTGTGTATAGTGAAAGTGAATTTAAAATGACAATGAATTACTTTTCTGTGCTCATGGTCAATCATGACATTGTGTGGTTTGACATCCCTGTGCATTATTCCCATGCTGTGGCAGTAGTCTAGAGCCTAATGAAATTAAACACACAAACATTTCAGATAAGCTGAAACCCAGTACAATCATTAAAGCAGGTCCTTTTTAAAATCAGTAACATTTTTAAATATTGTTTTAAAAATTGTCAAAAATCTGAAAAATCTCAACATGCCGTCAGTACTTAAATATTTTTTTTAATATCCAGGTATATTTAAACATTAAAAAATATCTTACCCTTAGAATTTCATACATGTAGAAGCGAATGTCGTAGTCTGATAACGTTTGATACAATTGCTGCATAAGACAGAAACAAACGCTATATTAATAGTGAACTGATTATGGAGTGAGGTTTAATTCCTTCAAGAAACTGAGAATGTCTCAGACAATTGGAATTAGCATGCATACATTATAAAGTTAGTCTTCAAATGAAGGAAGTTGCAAATATTTACTTAAATATAAATCAAAGCTATTTACCAAAGACCACTAACAGCCAAAAACATTTGTAAAAGGCTTGAATTAACTCAGGTTTCAGATTCCATTCAGGACTATTTCACTCATTCTTGCATGTCAGCATATAAGTAATTAACGGAGCAACACATTCGATTTAACCAGCAAAACTACAGTTTGCTTAAATACTCAAACCAACATACATCATACGATAACTCAATCATTTGCTTAAGGTGCCATTTTCTCACCTTGAAATCTGTGTTGTTTACATGCTCAAATACCAGCGCTGGTGTCCGAGACTATAGAAGTACAAATTAGACAGATATTGTGTGAATGTATGCATTTAGCAATAACACCCTCCTACAATGTGAATATTAAGACTATCCAAACTCAAGTGTCAGATTTCAATCACGGTAAGCTAAATTTAAATTCTGCAGTAGAATTAGTACACTAATTTCAGTAAACACTAATCATATTTGATTTGGCAGCAAAATATATTCCTGATAGAATATTAAACATGAAATATCAGCACAGAAAGGGAAGGAGAAAGAAAAAAAAAAAAAAAAAAAACCTCACCACTGGATCCTTGACGATGTCTAAAAGAGTGATGATATTGGGGCCTCCTCTCAGGTTCTCAAGAATCTTTATTTCTCGCTTGATTTTCTTCTTTTTTACAGGCTGTTTTAACACCACACAAGACAAATGAAATGTGCTATCACATAACATCAGAGATTTCACAACTTTCTTCTTAACATACTAAAATAAACTCAGCCTGTAAGCACAGAAAACATACCTTCAGTATTTTCACCACGACCTTCTCATTGTTTGTAATATTTATGGCTTCAAATACTTCACTGTATTTTCCTCGACCCAGCTTTCGCACAAGTTGGTAGTCATCCTGATTTCTTTAGTACAGAAAACACAAAAAAAAAACTTATTTAACAGAAGTTAATGGTAAGCTTATGTCCTAATATCTTAATCTTAAAGTCGAAATGTGATTATTATATTAGGCATATGATTATAATTAAACAATAACCATGAGTTGAACGCAGATTAAGATCTGTAAAATGTGTGGCTGCCTGCATGTTGTGAGCATTATTCTTGCTACATCATTACATGTTCACAGTCGATTCGATAAACTTTGTTTTTCTGCAGGCGATATGCATAGATAGTTTCGTCAAGTGGTGTTGATTCATCTGTATGCAGCCAACCGTGTGGCATTGTGGTAAAAACTTGGCTAACTTTGCTGAAAAAACATGTTGCAAGTTAACTCACCATCTTGCAAGGATGGTATGATATAGGCTTGTGCGATACTGATATTCACTGCACACCATTTAAAACTAAATTCTGGGCCTCCGAGTGGCGAAGTGGTAAAGCGCTCGCCCCATCATCCGGGGATCGCTGGTTCGAACCCCGGGTGATGCTGTTAACCTCTCACAGCCGGAGACCTAGAGAGAGCTGATTGATGAGAGGTACTCAGTGTTCCCACATTAATGACGGCTCTACAAGCCAATCAGGGGCGTCTGTGAGCTCGTGCAGGCAGAGGGAGCGGATAGCGCTGTTCCTCCGAGTGCGTTAGGCCGCCCCCAACGGTGCGTGAGCGATCAGTTCGAAAAAATTACCGGTGACGCCACGTGGATCGGAGGAAACACGTGGGTCGGTCTGCGGCCCTCCCGACTGATTGGCAGTAGAAGCTCAATGTGGGAGTGTCGGGGTTGAATTGGACACCACTAAATTAGGGGAGAAAATCTGAAAATTCGGGGGGATAAATAATTTTAAAAAAAACTAAATTCTGATAAACTATTTAAATGGTCTAACTGCAAGAGTCAGATAAACGGCATGAAAATGTCCGTATGTTCTATTGGGTTCAAGGCAAGTAGAGTTGGCGTAAGAACATCAGTTGGGAGGAGAGTGCCTACAGCAGCAATATCAAATCTAGTTAGATGTTATATTTGTATGTGATTCTGCAGTAATACATATAATAATTGGGGGCAAAAAACATAACCGAACATTTGGATTTAATCCTTTTACAAATCAGTTGTCTGATGTCAATGATTTTCCAATATCAGCTAAATGGAATACTCCATGGACTAACGTTCTCCATTTACCCTGACAGGAAGTAAGAATGCACCAAAAAATGCGAGATGCGGAAGGGGGCGAGACTTTCAGCTTTATCCATTAACATGAGGGAGTTTAAAACTTATTTGTAAGTGTCAGTCACCCCAGATCACACAAGCCTAATGAAAAATTGGGTACGTTCGTATGCCAAAATGCCTTATATGCCGATGCAAATTTGTTACAAAATCTTAATTCTAAAGACAAAAATTTGTATGGAAGGGGCATTCGCATACGGGGTTCCACTGTAATAACTTGATAAATTCAAATAGTAATTTTCCCTGAAATGCCCCTCCCTGACATAGACAAGGAACATCTTTTCTGCATACAATACAAAGTTAAGAAATAGCTAATTCTATTCATCATAATTAAACTACCACATGCACAAAATGCTAGTTTATCATTCCAGTTATAGGATATTTGAATATAAATGATGCTTATTGAACGGAGACATGTACTTACCCCCACTCTACCACATGGGATTCGTAATCCCAGTACTCTCTGGGTCTCTGTGTGTTTACATCAGGGTAAACTCGAGAGCGGCTTGGGACAGGACCGGACATATTCTTCTCTGGATATTACCAGAAGCACCTGGGGGGAAAAAATTAAAGGAAGCAGATGCAGAACAGCTGCTGTACAACGTAAAAGAAAACACAGCACTGGAAGCTGAATTAAGGTGAATAGGTATAGAGAATTAGTACTGAAAAAATTTTAATACAAATTTTAGTAGATTCTGGAATGAGCAAGACAAAGAGTCCTATGAACTATTTTAATAATATAACCTGGGGAGCTTTTAAATAGTGAATCCTACAGAATTCTAACATGGTTTAGGGCAAGCTTTATGAGAAACACAATACAAAAGGTTCTTGTTTGCATTTTGCTTGACTGTTTAAAAGAAATTAATTTCCTAAACACAGGAATCTAAATCACACATCACAAAACTCTACTGCACTTTGTTTAAATATTACCTTGGAGGTTTCCTCCAAGCAGTAGATGAGAGGTGGAGCTGATGAAATCAGATGCGATTGCTTTATGGAGGAGCATAAGCTGCAAGGAGAACAAGCCACATTAAGGAAAACAAGCAGTGGTTTAACACACACATGCATGTATTTATGTATATGAACTGCTTGCCGCTTGCAAATTGTTTGCTCTTTAAACTAGGATTTTTGTAACAGCACTGAAATTCTCATTTCCATTCAACTACATCATAAGCTGATTATATAAGGTTTACTTCAACCTTTCTGAAATAGACTTTAATAAAAATAAATAAACGCAGTCATATGAACATTTGTCAAATTTTAGGGAAAAAGATTTTCAAACCGAAAATGCACACTGTGTTCCTGTGTCATATTTAAAAAAGCATGTAACAATAGTAACTATTGATAAATGCTTCTTAACTGATATTTATGCGTGTTTAAATATTCATTAACTCATTCACCTTTTATAGCGCCTATACAGAGTCGCAGGAAACTGGCGCCTATCCCAGGAAATTTTGCGCACCAACCCATCCACACAGACACTACACGGGCAATTTGGGAACACCAGTTAACCTAATCTATGTGTCTTTGGACTGTGGAAGGAATTTGTAGTACCTGGAGGTAACCCACCAAGCACAGGGAGAACATTTAAAAAAAAAAAAAAAAAACACAGACACGAGGCAGGAATCAAACCATCGACTCTGGAGGTGCGAGGTCACGATGATAACCACTACACCGTGTTTAAATATGAACATTTTTATTATTGTGTTAGCTTTAAGACTGCATCATTTGTCTAGTGCACTAATACCCTTACAAGACCCCACCGTCCTCATACGAAGATTGGCAAAGGAGTGATACCTACACTTTTTCCTCTGATGTTGTGCTACTTTTAGTGCAGATGTCTGCGGGTGGATGGAAAGCTCTTAACAGCAGGACAGACTCACCTGGTTGGAACTGTTACGAGAGGACATCCAGCATTTTATTCAGGAGGCACAGCACTCCAAAATGTCATTCCTCAAGACTTTCTGAATACTGAAATGTAACACAATTCTGTGTTAAGTAACGCATTAGTGGATGACTCTGGTTACTAAATCAGAGATTTTACTCAGTAGAACATTTACTGCGTCTCGCTGACTAACCTAGTGACTGACAGAACACTGCTAGCCACCTCCAAAAAGCCCTGGATCAGATTTCACTAACATTCCAGCGGGTGGAATAGAGACTTTTATTTTAGGTATAGGTTCTAGTTATTTTCATAGCTTGGTATTATTTGGTCTAATGGTTATATGATTTTGCGAACATTCCCCCGCTGCACGCGCGCGCACACACACACAGGCCTCGCTGTGGAAACCTGCTAACCAGCAATGCTAGCTCTCAGCTTCAGACTTGGTTGTCGAATTGCGTTTAAAAAACACACACACATTCCTATATGTTTCTTCAAAAGCTCCAGAAACCTATTTGACTGAAGGAAATATATATATATATATAAAGACGACTAGTTATAGATAACCACTTAAGCGTTGGAGCTCAGTAGATAGACCGTGTAGAGGTTATATAGCTAACGTTAGCTTGCTAACACTAGCACTATGTTGGCGTTCACATTTGCCACGCCTAAAAATATATTGTCTGCTCCGGTTCCATCCCAGTGCCTTTGGCTTTACAACGCGGGTTATCGATTTAACCCCAAAACAGCGCGGTGTATTAACAGCTCGTTAAACGAGACAATATCCCGGTTGGAGCTAACAGACAAAATGGCTAGCGTTAGGTCAGTTATCCCCGGCTATCTAGCGAGGCACGCCACATCAAAGCCGGGTGGGTGATGGAGGAAAGCTAGCAAAGCAAGCGGCCAACATTATGTCAAAAAACACACTGGGTTATCAATGTAATATTAGAATAAATATACAAAAACACGTTTTATCCCGGTCAGACGAAGAAACCTGGCTGCTTGAGCCATTATAAGAACAGCAATAAACAAGACTAAAGCTACTAAAAAAGGATCAGCTAGTAAGCTAAGCTAGGTAACTTTACCAGCGGAGGATTTTATGCTCTAGATAAGTGCAGATGTTAGATTTTCTAAATGGGACAGATTACAAAGATGTATATATTTCAAGATTTGGGAAGTTTGAGAATTTACGAGCAATTACGTTTTAACAACAACAAAAAACAAAATATTACCTCTCGGGGTCTCCTAGTGGAAAATATGGCGGATCCAGCAAATCTAGAAATCGACGCTAGTAGTAGCAGCAGCTGCGCTAGCTATAGCTAGAGACAGAGAGAAGAGCCTCGGGGGGGACACTTCCGGTGTGGAGCACAGCGCCGGGTACAGTCCGGGATTCCACACCACCAACACACACTTACACTCACTCACATTCATCCGTTTGTAGATATTACATGAAGTGAAGTGCGTTTGAAAATAAACTGTGGATGTGCATGTTTACTTGGGTAAAGTTGGCCAGGAGAGAGTGAGTCACACACTTCTCATGAAAAAACTTAATGTTCCAAACTATATTTTGGTGTCATCCCATCCGACCTGTGTGAAAGCTGATCTCCATCTGTTTAAACCTGCTTTAATTAGACCCTTCTATTTCTGATACTGATGAGATTTGCATTCATTCGCCATCAATGTCCACTTTATCATACTGAGGGTGGCTGTGCATCTTGAAGCCAATAAACTCTAGGCAAAACGCAGGATATCTTACTCCTGGATCACTCATCAGTATGTTGTAGGGTGCTTATTCACACACTCACTCAACTCGCCTAGTTACATGCTTTTAGTCGTTGGATGAAACCAGAGAACCCAGAGAAAACTCATGCAAACACGCAAAAGAGACGCTGTACAGACTGTAACCCAAACTCAGCATCCAACGGTACCAACTCCACCACACCAATTACACAGTATAAGCCTCCTGCTCATGGGTTCTGTAGGTAGTTTTTACATTCTTCACATTCATGTTTATAGGTGGCACGGTGGCTAGCACTATGGGCTCGCAGCTTCAGGACAGAGGGTTTGATTTCAACCTCAGGTCTGTGTGTGTATTGTTTTCCTGTTTCCATGTTTCTCCAGTTTCTTCTCATAGCCCAAAGACATGCAAATTAATAGCCATTAATTGGCATTCCAATCCCAAAGTCTCCTGGTATATTCTCAACACACCCACAACCATGTAAAGATAAAGCGGTATAAAAGATGGATTAATTAACAATCATCTTTGGTAACCTCATTATCCTGGTTAGGGTTGCAACGGGTCTGGGGAACACACTCAAGATGGGATGCCAGTCCAATGCAGGGCACAATGCACACACTCACATATCTGGGTCATTTCAGAGTAGCCAGTCCACCTATCTACATGTTTTTGCACAGTAAAAGAAACACCACTTGTGGGCAGATGCCAGACATATGAAACACCACACAGACAGTAACTCAAGCTCAGAACCAACTCTGGGACCCCAGAGCGCTATATTGCAGAGCCATCAATGCTGCACCACCCTAGTTTTCATTACAAATTTACTAAAATACACTAAATTGTTTTTCATTCCCATGTCAAATAGTTGTTTGTTGCCTTGTTTTCTGTCGTATTTGTTTGCTTTTTAGAGACAGACCTACAGTAAATGACTATGCATTCATATGCATGCACTTGCCAGTTTAAAAAAACGAATTTGACAAATATTTGGCTCAGTTACTTGATCACCATGTCGAATGTTGCTGTATCATTACATTATCTTTAGGTTGCATCATACACAAGAGAGGCTACAACAGTTTAAAGTCTCAGCAACCACGTGACCACCATTATGGTTGGGTCCTATTACAGTATGTTCTCGTTAGTCTAGATTGTGTATAACTGGACACAACTATTGGACTGGTCACAAACAGTCTTTCATGATTATCAAAACAAATATTAACGTCTCCTGCCATAGCTTTGTCTAAAGAAACATTGGGATTTGAGATTCCACAAGAATCCACAAATTCAGAATATGACCCTTGGGTCGGTGAAAAAGACTTGGTATAATTGACAAAGATTTCAAACACAAAATTTGTGACCTTTTTGTGTGATGCCTAGATTATTATTAGAAATAACGGTATACACGTTCAGATCAAAGGCACTGGCTGTGTGTTCAGTGTGATCTAATTTATCCAAATAGAACCAGTCCCCAAAACAAGCAGAATAAATCACATTTTAAAAAAATGCTTTATTATTCAAATTCATGGATGTGAACAAAGTCGAATGTGCTTCTGATTTAGAAGAGAGAAAAACGTATCCATTCAATTTTTTAAAGTCTTATATTCCAGAACCTGTTTCCGTACCTGGATCATTCAGCCCCTATAGGGGCTTTTTCCTATTACACATTACTGAATTTATTTGCCTCCTATTTCCATGGTAGCACAAATCATAGAGCAGTGAGTTGAAAAGACACTTGCAGTACATCATAGCTGTTACATAAAAAATAAAACAAAATAAAAAAATAAAAAACATGCGAAGCCACAAGTAGGTTTGAAACGGAGCTTAACTGTTTGCCAACCAGTTTGTTATAAATATCTTCTATACTAACTTTAACAAAAATGTGCTAATAAAACCTACCCCAAAATTAGGCAGCTATCCAGCTCATTCTCACACACAGTACTAGTGGTGCAGTGCTGTAATCCCAGAGTAGTTCATATCACAATGTCAAATATATATAAGAAATAATTCTCTGCCAAACCCATTTGTAATGTTTAGAAAAGTAGGACTAGAAAGCCAAGTCTTATATAATAAAATTACATAAAATTGAGGGAAAGAAATAAGTTGTGCTGTACACTGTTAATAAGATACAAAGATAAAAAGCAATTTTGGGGGCAATCTTCCATCATTCATGTTTACCCTGCCAAAGGGAGCAGAAGATTATCTTTGGATTTTGTGCTGCAGATCATGCTGGTTGCAGGTTTATACTGCTTGTGTGTGTGTTTGTGTGAATATACATGTAACACCATTTTTGCGACACCTAGGATCAAGAAAAATATCAAGAGGCTTGTCTTTCACAGCTCTGAGTTCACGAAGCCCTTACACTTGGGGGTCTCACGATTAAAGAAGGGTCAAGTCCTTTCAAAATGCAAAAACAATCGGGTTTGTGGCATTAGTCCTGTTTCCTCCACAAATTCTTAATTAATTCCTTCAGTGGCAGATGGGCTGAGACTCGCTCACATGAGGCAGCACTTGATTTTGTGGTTGTGTGGGTCTTTAAAGCGCAGTCTCTGCTTAGGCCTGTACTTCTCTAGATAGGTCAGCTGCTTGCTGTTTATGGCACCCCGACGTTTTCTAAAAAAAAGAAAAAAAAGGGGGGGGGGGGGGTTAAAAAAAAAATCCAAACACAATCAATATGCATTAATTTAATACTTTTTAAAATCTCAAATATAACTGCAATTGCATTTTAGATTTATAACATATGATATCTGGTTTATAATTGTACAATACACTCCTAATATTCTCATCAGAAATGGGTCATGCCATGTCGAATGTGCACTCACTGTCTGATGAATTGAATGGCATCTTCATACTTCATTCCACTCTCTATTAGTGCCAGGGCCACCAGAACTGGAGCTCTACAAAAAAAAAAAAAAACATTACAAAAAGCCTGATTTCCTACTAAAGAGACAGAATTTATGGTAAAAGACAACACCTCTTTCACCTAGCTATTTACAGCATAGCTATCACCTGAATATGAGAACAGGTTTTAACTCTGACACAGTTGCCAGCAATCAAGCAAGAGAATAGACTTTATTATCCAAAAAACAAATTCACTCTTACAAAGAAACAAAACCTGCTTGCAAAAAAGTGAAAAAAATTTTTTCAATAGGCCTAAAATGTATTTCTTGGACAGGGAAGATGTCATCTTACTTTGATAGTTGTCACTATGCTAAGAAATAGAGACCCAAGGTTTCTTAGAAAATATAAAATCATTCTAGTGTGAGAAATCTACTTTTACCACTTGGCTCAATCCTCTGACTATCTAGTGAATACCAACCCAACCAGGCCTCCTATAGATCAACAGAATAACAAACATGCCCGGGTAAAACAAACATTGGCTCTCTGTCAAGATGTGCAGAGAGCTCCCACAGGACCACCAAACTACGTCATAAAGCCTGTTGCCTCAAAGAGTCAGAGTCAAACAGTTGCAAAGAGAGAGAGATGTACAGGTGCCAAGAACTTTGATTATCTGATGTCCAAAGTACATCAACAGCTTCCTGTTTCATGGTCAGGCATCAACCTCTGTGCCTCCAATAATAAACTGGAATTAAAATTAGTTGAGTGAATTTCAGTGATCAGTTGATTTTGGAATGGTTTAAGGAAGCTCACTAAATGAACTTGACCTGATCCTGTGCAGGGTGGGCCCCTTGACAGGGCCTTGGACTGAGTTCCTTCTACAAAAAATTATACTTAGAATATTGTTGGTACTTATTTACAAATAGACTTAAGCCCAATCCCAATTCTACCCCTTACCCCTACACTTAGCCTTACCCCTCCGTTTGGCGCGTTCACGTGAAGGGGTAGGGATGTCTCATTTCTCTTTTGGTTGGAGGGGTAGGGGTAAGGGGAAGGGCCAGATAGCCCTCCAAACGAAGATTTTTCGG
>JAOVVA010000048.1:23763134-23793133 GCA_028565275.1 Leiocassis micropogon
GCTCCCACATTAAGGCTACTACTACCACTCAGCCGGGAGGGCCGAAGACTATCACGTGTTTGCTCCGAACCACGTGACGCCAGCCAACCGCATCTTTTCGAACTGCTCGCTAAAGCACTGTTGGGGCGGAGTAACACACTCGGAGGACAGCACTATCCGCTCCTTCCGCTTGCGTGAGCTCACAGCCACCCCTGATTGGGTATAGAGCCGTAATTAATGTGGGAGCACTAATTACCTCTCATCCCTCCCCTCTGAGAGAGCTCCGCCAATCAGCTCTGTCTAGACCTCCGGCTGCGAAAGGTTACAGCATCACCCGGGGATCGAACTTGCGATCTCCGGATGATAGGGCGACTCGGAGGCCCGATTATGTGACTTCTGATAAAATTTGTGGAATTAATTTTAAAGCTGTATTTCCTTCTCGGGTAGGTTGGGTCTATAAAGCGCAGAAAGATTATGACCATAAAATAAACTACAAAAGCATCCCAAAGATCTTCTCAAGGCAAAGAAATTGACCTCAACTGACCTCAACCCAATGGGGCTTGCTTTCACTTACTCAGGACAAAACTGAAGGCAAAAAAGACCCTCAAATACATCAAAATGACTGAAGTAAAGGCCTGGGAAAGTCTTTCAAGAAAGCAATCTCAGCATTTGCTAAGGTCCAAGAATTGCAGATTTCAGGCAGTTGGTTATTGCAAAGGTTTTGAATTCAAGTATTAATTTATTTGTTAAATGTGTAATTTGTTAGTTCGTCCAGTTACTTTTAAGCCTGTGGAAATGAAGGGACTTTTTTTAATGGCTGCAATTCCCAATTTTTCCTAAAGGGATTAAACTAAAATCAAAAGTTACCAATTATTCCATATATCAAAATATTCCAATTATTCCTATATCTTGATGGCTTTATTTTAAATCAATTGTAGTGATGTACAGAGGTAAAACTATGTAAATTATGTCACAGTCCAAATACTTGTGGACATGACTATACAATAGGTTGCCATAAAAGGCACAAAGATGCTATACAGTATCACATCCATGCTGATCATCATCACTCACAAACCCACACAAGTTTAACAGACCAGCCACCTTGTGAGAAAGATGTTGGATAGCGCCTACCCAAAGCGATTGTTACTGATCAAAATTTTGTTATTGTGCAGTAATTAATCTAAACAGGAACTCACATCATTCTTAGCTTTTCCTACAGTCCTGAGAACCATGCGATTTTCCAGATGAGCTCACTGTAAAGGTGAATGTCACAAACAGTCAGTTCACCAGGCAGAGCAAAAAGGGCGACTACAAAAGGTCTAAAGAATTTTGCCTTGTAAAACAACATGAGGCAGATAGGAAAGAAGCAGAGTCTGATTTGCATGTTTCATTTTGAGCCAGTGAGGAAGTAAAGGAACTTCCATATGCAAGTCAGAAGAGATATGTGATGTTCTAAAAAAAAATCTCAAAGCTGAGCTTGAATTTAGATGGTCTTGTACGTAGCTCATTTGAAGTGTTACCATAAAATAAGCTGAAAGTCTTCTGTTGTCACTAATGCCGTGTTACAAAGTTGCATGTTGTAATTTCTGCCCAAAAAAATCAACAAGCGCTAATCTTTTCAACGAATCAACATGGCCATGCACACTGAGCAGTCCTCCTTCTCTACTTTCAGTGTTGATCACAGTGTTGGTTTTAGAACATATTTATACAAAAACATTTTATACTTGACCAAGTTTACTACTAATTACAGTATTATTTCTTCAACATCATCATCAACATTACAGTCATAATGTTAGTCGGCCATTTTGTGGCTAATGCTACATGCTATTTCCAGCTGTTTTTGCTGTGTTGCAATTTCAGTCTTAAATGTTACATGGCTGTTTAAAAGTGACTACAGTAGAACAGCTACTGGCTATGGCTCTGGAACTGTAAAAGTGCAGTAGCTTTTTTATGAGCTTCATATTTGCTGACAAAGCAAAAAAAGATATGCTTTCATGGAGGCATCCATGTTTCTATTCGGGACACAACAAACATGTTACCTTGCAAATTACCTCGTACAAGGCACTACAAACACATCATAAGCTTGAGCAACATCCTTTAACAGCTTGATCTGAAGTGAAAACCATATCGACATCATAGTTGTAATTCAGTTAAAGAAAAGCGAAGACTATGGTGTATGTCTGATTATCACAGTTATTAATTGTGTAAAAAGGCTAGAACACAAACAAACACAAAAAAATATCCTTACAAGGCTTACTTGTGATGACGTCGACCTGGATGTATCACTAGCCTGTACTATACACACAATAACACCTAGGAGTATTTGAGCTTAGCCAGTCTACTAATCTGCATGTTCCTGAAGTGTTGGAGGAAACTGGAGAACCAGAAGGAAATCCACACGAACACAGCATGAAACATGAACAAGAGACTAAGCTTGGGGCTTTGAGGCAATGACGCTACCTGTTGCACCACTGTAGTGCCCATTAATTTGCCAGTCAAAGGAATTTGTAAATTAAGCTGTAGAAATAACCACTTATAAAGAGAGTGTAAACCCACAAGTACTTCAGATAGCACAAAACCACAGGAAGGAATGAAACTGCTACAGATATAGTGGATTTCCTTAAATAGAAAGAAATCTTATCAACAATTAATTATTCAATATTTAATTATAAACTACTTCTTATCCCATCCGAGCAAACAGATAAGTATGGTTAGCAGAATAATACGTGAATTATGTTTTTGGCTATAAAATAAAAGAATGCAGTATATTAAAACACAACAATCAACACTTCATTTGCCAGAATAAAATACTGATCTGTAAGCCTAGCATTCACATAAACTAACCTAATTTTTTTTTATCACTGATAATTTTTTTTTTCAAATTAGTTAAAATTATGGGTGCAACAATTTTTTTTTTATAAATACAGACTAATATGAACATGTAACTGATAACATCCAAAACAAGATCTTTTCCACTGTAATAAATGACACTCTGATTCTAAAAAACACCAACATCATCATGCTACTGGTCACCTGTATATGAGGATTACTATATTCATGACTATGACAACATACTCCCCAGTAGCAAACGAAGAATGAGAAGCATCCCAGAGTCATCCACTAAAGAGGTGTACGTGCATCTGGACACACTAGCTGCATAAAAATAAACAGCCTTTTTCAGGCGTCCCCCAGTGTGTCCTTTTTGGACCCTGCATTTGGCGCACAATTAACGTGATTTGTTTTGACTTTAAACTGATTCATAAACTGTCCGGACAAAAAAAAATGTGTTTTATTAATATTAATCTAAAATCACATTTTCTTTGGATAAATCTTATATGGATGTCCTTATCCTGTCCCAATATGACCCAATATGAAAAAACAAGGAAAAAAAAAACCACACACACACACACCTAATAAGATATTTCAGCAGCTCCCTTTACTTGTGAGAGATCTAATGTGAACTGGGGCTCTGGGGTTTTTCAATGCCCCTGTGAATCCCTGTGTTTATCTTTAGGACAGAGCTTGGCGTTCTGCTCTAAGATAAATGCAAATGATGCTTGGAGAAAGCAATTCCCACAATAAGACTAGCCCGCTGGTGGCGGAACTTGGCAGAATCCCCACAGGAAGCATTTCCTTTCATTGTGTGTCTGTGTGCTGGCCAGAGACATCGCAGAGGAGCGTGTTGACACCGTAATCACTCCACTTTCTCTCATTCTCTCTATCGCTCTCTCGCATGCTGGAACTACACACAACTATTTTCCAGTTCTGTAACTTAGCTGTCTATTAAGCATAAATACTCACTTGTATGTGGAATTGCGCATCCTTAATTTCTTCATTGTAATGTGGTAGGTTTAGACTTCATCAAATGCATACACCCATGCAATTAAATGCAAGGGCAGCTTTTACTGTTGCAATAACATAACCTCAGTTACCTGAATTACCATAAGATTAGTTTTTAAACGGCTGAAAATAATTGTTCAAATAAAATGTTCTCGATGTTATTGAGCTTTTATTTTGTCATTAGATGTTTTCATTGTTCTTCCTTTTCATTGTTCTTCATGTCTGTATATTTTGTCACATGTTGTATGAAGTACAATACAATTCTCATGCCTATAAAAAAAAAAAAACATACAACACTGTGAAAAAAGCATGCCATGTAAACTACAAAGAAACGGCATGCTCCAAGTAAGCTTGCAAGTACATCAGTGATTCATCACGACATTCACACATGATTATGATTAGTCTAGTCTTCATTAAGTGTGGGAGACCAACTTTTAACTAAGGCAATTAATTGATAATGCCAACAGAAAGAAAGAAAGAACGACACAGAGGGAAAGTCCACTCCTGTGTATACACTGTACAATCTCCAATCTATATTATATTAAGCTCAAATACTTAACTGTAGCCTTACCCTGCATATGATCCACGAAAAAAGACGCTTTTGTGTTTGGCTGAAGCTTTGGAAAGCAGACAAGCAGTGTGCAGCAGATACAAAAAAAACTGAGGCAACTAACTGATCAACTACCACTGTAGCCTACCTCTTAATACACTTATTTAAAAAAAAAAAAAAAAAAAACTCCCAGTCAAAACAATATGCTTCTTGCCTCATGAGAATGTGTGAGTGGTTGTGTGTGCGTGTGCGGAGAGGGCACTTATACTGTACTGTAGTTTGTATGCTGTCATAGAAAATGTTACACTTTCCAACAAGGGGGTGCAAGAGGCAGAACACAGGGAGTTGGTGTATCCTGGCCGGCAGGCATATCCATTTAAACTGGCTATGTAAATATAAAGACTGCAAAAGTACTGTCAGCAAATCATTCTACAGACAATCTCATTAAGATTATCGATTTTATTGCAATAAAATAATAAAGCATGCAAAATTTAAGAACACTGTAATGTAGAATGATTTTAATGTTTACCACCCAGTTTTTAAAAAATCCCAATAAAAAGCCTGCTTTTTCCTTTTAAATGGAAACCACCAGGGAGCATATACAATACAATAATCCACTCAACCTCAAAAAAAACTAAAAAAAAACAGGAAAATATAAACACACCTCTAAACAGATTTGACTTTATCACGGAAACAGGTTGTTGCATGCCTCAGTCATTAACTTACATGGAGCCAGTTTTCCTGGCCTTTTCAGCCAAGCGCTGAGATATGCTGAGCACAAAAGTGTTTAAAAAAGCCAAATTAACCTCCAGGGACACCCTTGAAACATTTAGCAAATCCTAGAACAGTGAGAGACAGGGAGTTGTATATTTAGCCCAAGTTTCTCAGTGCCAGCTTAGGGGAGCAGTGAAAATGTCTTATCACTAAGGTAGGGGTGTAGAGACCCAAAAACCCAGTGGCAGGAATGTTAATTCCTGAATAAGGTACAGCGCTTGTGCACTGTTAATTCAATTTTTTTTTCTGTTATATCATCCTTCACTCTCCCTGGAAGACTTTCCTCTAGATTTGGCTGTTTGTTCAATCAGCCACAAGAGCATTAATGAAGCCTGGCACTGATGTCCCGTGAGGAAGCACTGGGTGCAGTCAGTTTTCCAGTACACATATTCCCGTACACACCTCCTCTACACTGTGGTGAGGCATGAGTTGTTTTGTACATGGGAAACAAACATGACCTGCCTGGCAAGGTGAAGTCAAATGAGTTAGCATGTGACTGACAGATACAATTATAGGTTCTAACTTTTGCTTCTGGTATGAAGCTCATTTTATTATGTGGTACACAGCAGCACATTTACACCCTCCAGAATTACTCTGCTTTGTTGTCATGAGCCAGAACTGCTTACAATATTTAATATTCAGGAATGTTTAAATATACACTCACTGAACACTTTATTTAGAGACAATATACTGATACTGGGCAAGGCCTGCCTTTGTCCTTAATTCCTTCTATTATGGATTCCACAAGATGTCAGAAACCTTCCCTTGAGATTCTGCCATCTTTGCAACCTCATATTTCTGTTCTTGGCTAACAGAAGTGGAATTTGCTGTGGTCTTGTGCCTTGAGGCTTGACAAGGTGTACATTCTGTGCATTCTGTTTTCTGCTCAACACAATTGTTCGCTGTGATCATCCGGGTTACTGTAACCTTTCCGTCATCTTAAATGAGTCTGCCCATTCATATAAATGTACAAATCCAAAGAGATCAAAAGTCTGCCACCAATAATCATTTCATAGCCCAAATCACTGAGATCTATTCTGATGGTTGAGCTGAACAGTACCAGAAACTGCTAGCCTCCGTTTCTGTATGATTGTATGCATTTCACTGCTGCCACAAAATTGCCTGATTAGGGGTCCCTAATAAAATGCCTAGTGAGTGTATAATCCTGAACGCATCATTAAATTAAATCAAGGACTTTTAAGGAACTGGTAGTTACAAATTAGACTGTAATATGTTGTATAAACTGCAATGAAGGATAACTATTCTTTAGCAAATACCTAAAAAAGTTCACCCTTGTTTTAGTCAATCAGCATCTGTTTTTTTCCAATGCTTTTTAATTAGATAAATTATCTAGCTCATCATACCTCAACTTCCATGTAGCTTTCAAACAACTCCACAGCAATATTTGCTAATATTTTGTGCCGGCATTGCAATACTACACCTCTTCCAATTTACATTCTACCTCTGTTTACATCCAAATTTTCCAGCAGCTTTGCACATGTTTTCCTAATAAAGGCGAACTTTTCTGCCTATTAGTTAAGGAAGCCACCCCTTGTCCCATGGTGGTAGCTAACGTCATGGGGTATGCTTTGCCGTCATGTGCCAAGAGTAAAGCTTTCCAACATTCCAACACTTGGGAAGCACAGAGCGCCAGTGGCAGGTAAGAGGAAACCTGTCCTTTCCTGCTCAGCAGTATTAAACCACACACCTTCCTGGCTCGCAGCTGAGAGATAATCAGTTGGGGTGTTGCCATTAAAACAGAAACCAGTGTAAATATAACAACAAAGGTGACAGATGTTCCACAGAAGGAACACTCATGAGCTAAATAAAGTATTGTCGTCAACAGATTAACGCTTATGTCATGACATTGGCTGGACCTGTATGGCAGGTTTTTCCTTTGGACTGGTGAACATGCCGGCATGATCTTATTACCTCTATAGGGTGACAGTGACATTAATGACATTATATGACCTTAAAAAGAAAAAGAACAAATGCTTTCGTTCAAATAAATGTAAAATTTAGCTGTATGAATTTTATCCTTTGGATGCTACTGTCGTATTTTCTCAGATATTTCTGCCTGCAGAAATTGAGAATTGGCTTTTTTTTTTTTATAAATGAATAATTTTTAAAACTAAACACTAGTATTAATCCAAAAAAAAAATTAAAGGAGAAAAGCTTTGTTCTTCTTTTTCACCTTGGTTTAACATTCTGCAGCTAATTTTTCCTTATCAGCATGTCAGTAAATGTAAATTAAGGTCTTCTTATCAGTAAGGTAAAGGATTGGAACACCAGGGATCACCCGATACAGTATTATCATGATACTTAAGTGGTGATTCAATTTGTACTGGGATTCTGTTAGTATCACGATTTCACAAATATCCTGATTCCCTACATTTTCCTAAATAAACTGTAACAAATCAAATGGATGCTGTGCTTTCTGGCAATGTAAGAATAGTTTAGAGTGCATGACTTGTAGGATTATGGAGGAACGGCAACATTGTACCACCTCAAATGCAAACATATAGAAATTTTTATTTTATTTAAAAAAAAAAAGTTCCCCCATCTCTAGTAATCAAGTTATTTCATATATCTTTCATTTTTCCATATCTGCAAAAGTGTGCAAACATAGCAGGATAAAGAAGCAGTAAACAGTCGACTGAATGCCCTGAAACAAAACAGTATTAAGGACAATTCACTACAATCATACTCCTCAAATGTTTACCACTTAAGCATCTCAGATTTTAACAAGCTTTTAAATTTATTTTAAATATTAACAAGCTGCAATGAAAGTGCATACACTAGACCGTGTATCAAACCGGATATCAATGGATTCATGTGTGAATCGTTCACACAAGCATTTGCACAATAAATAAATAAAAAATACAAAAGTAAATCCTATCTGTTTTCCTGAGTGTATGCAAATTTAAGCATAAGAAGACTGACTAATGGGAACCTCAACTTGTTTGACTACAAATTCAGTTAAAATAGCCTGTTTTTATCACACTTACAGCATTAAGTAGACACATTTTTCCAGAAACACGTCCTTGAAATAGTTCACATAATCAAGGCCTAAGAATACCATTCAAGACTTTGTTTTTGTGTGAAAACCAAAAGTCATTCTATTTAAATGCCATTAAATCATAAAAAATAAAAAAATAAACAAAAAGCACAACAACAAAAACCTATTAAAGACGGAACTCATATTTAACCTTGGAAAAAATCATGCTGCCATACAAATGGAGACCAGGCCAGTCTGTGCATAGGTATAAGCTGTAAACAACCACCTGAGCTGGCAAATTATTATTATTATTATTATTATTATTATTATTAAATAATATGTTTTATATTCAAAATTAGATCAAGAGGTAGGACAAAATAACTTACACTTTTGTTTTTCAAGCTTTACTCTGAACATTTATATTGAAGCTCTCAGCTGTCTGGGTATTTGAATATAATTCAAATTATATGAATTATAATTTATAGAGTTTTGTGGTTGTCATTATATGCAAACAACTTGTGTTGGGAACACACTTCACACTTTGTGGATGATCAAAATACGCACAGGAGTATGAAAACCAAATCTGCGTTTTTGAAACTTTTTACGCAAACATTTACACACAATGTTACTGAGCAGTTGATAAATAAGGTGCATTATGTGTCAAAGGAATAAATGGATTCAGACTTCTTGTGGCTCAGGGTTTTACTATCACCAGCGTACACGGGTGTGGACAAATACTGATGAATCTGTGCATAAAACTGATTTATGAATTTAGCATAGTTTAAAAAAATCTTTTTTTGGCTCTGTGCTTGGACCCCTTTGGATCATTTCATTTGGGTGTAAAGACTACAACATCCAAATGTGCTGCTCGTAAAAAAATTTTTAAAAAAACTATCTACAGCACTTACAAACTGCATTGTAGATCAGATGTGCAGTTTTACCAGGCACTGGAAGTCTCTCCTTTGAACATTTGAGGTGATATATCGCAGATTTTTAAGACACTGAATCCTGAATTCACCAATCAGGAGTACAAAATGCACACTTCCACGTGTGTGCATGCGTGCATGTGTGCTGCTGTAGCACGGATTTAAAGCAGCCGCAGTCCGGACTCTCAGTCCGCCTGCTATCTTTACCCGCGGTGGTGACTTGGCGCTAGCTGCCCCGCCTGCTTTGTTTGCAAAAAAAAAACCGACCGCAAATCTACAGAGTACTACAAGTACAAAACACTGCTCTCTCTCTCTCTCTCTCTCTGTCTGTCTGCCCTGCGTTCATCTCCAACACTATTTACACTCACGCGGTGTTTAATCCACTTTCTATACATTTAGATTCACGATTTCTCTAAACCGATTAGCAGTGAGAGTCAGTAGCTAACGTGAAACTCTCGTAGCAAACTCCCAGAGGCACACTGCAGCAGCAGCAGCAGCAGCAGCACAAACGGGTTTTACATAAAGCGCGCTACAAAGAGTGCCAAGTCACCGATACAGTGTGTGCGATATCAGCGTCATGTGGTGTAGTAAGCAAGTTAAAACACTTCTTTTCGCATACTCACATCTCAGCGTTACCCAACTTGCTGCATGTGATTCACAAGCGTTGTCATTTTTCTCCCTCCTACTGTAACCATGGCGACGCAGCGTCACGCTGAGCTTCAGTGCGAGTGGGCGTGACCGACGTGAGACTCAACTATTTTGGAATGGTGACGTTAGACTTTTAACGTTAATCCAAATGCACTGGAATGTGTTGTTAAAAAAACACGTGTTGCGCTTAATGTCTGGGATGAGTTACAACATTAACGCTGTAAAAACAAATGCATTCGTATAGTGTACTAATTACGGTGGCGTCTGTTTCCCTCAATTGTCATGTCTGTGATACTACTTTTTAATTGTGCAGAGAGAGAGAGAGAGAGAGAGAGAGAGATAACTGTGCTGCGCCATCTAGAGGGGAAAATGTTTTTCTTGTTATAAGAGTGTGTAAGAGAGGCGCTATTCTGATTCATAGTCAGTAAATGATTCTGTCACAAATGAAAGTCAGTAAATGAAACAATCACAGTAAATGTACAGTATTAAACTTTTAGATTCGAGAGTCAAGAGATTTTACATTATATTACATTTATATTTTGCAGCAAATAAATAGTAGACACTATATACACAATATAACATTATCTAGTACTTTAATGTATTTGGTATATTTTAAACATGAGCCCCATTTCAAACTATTGCACTTGTTAAAATGTATTTTTTATTTCACTTTTTTCCCTAAAGGTTTACTTGCACATTTAATATCACACTTATTATTGTGCACATTGTTGATGAGCAATATGTAAGCGATAGTACGAGGTGGTATCAAAAAGTTTCGAGATTAGCTATGTTTACAAGTTCAGTTTTTTGCCGTATGTCCTCCTTCAGGCGCCTTAAAACCTGGCAGTAGAATTCGCTATTGACGGTCTGGCCTCTAGCACAATGCAGCGAATGTCGAAAAAGACATTGAGCCGAGTTGCGGACCTGCCTTGCCTTTTTCGGCTCTGGAGATGATGGACTCTTCCACTGTAAAGACTGTTCCTCCGTCTCAGGGTCGTACCCATACACCCAGGTTTCATCACCAGTAATGATCCTCAACATGAAGGACAGGTCATCCACGACACGCTGACAAAGTTCTTGGCAGATTTCGACGCAGTGTTCCTTCTGCTCCTTCGTCAGCAATCTAAGGATGAACTTGGCAGCAACATGGCGCAAGTTAAAATCCTACATGAGGATTGCCTGGACTGTGCCATATGACAAACCAAAAATGGCAGCAATGTTGTGGATTATTTTCTGACAATCAACCAGAAGTGGTTTCAACATTTTCAGGGGTCGAGCTAGAGGGAAGATCAGGTCTTTCTGATAGCTTGTCGTCAGCAGTGATGTACTTCCACTCACGAAGCGTACGTGCCACTCAAAACACCTCGAACGACTCATTGCAGTATTGCTGTAAACTTGCCGAATAATGTCAAATGTCACTGTGACATTTGCTATTTGTTCTAACTTGCTGTTTATGATGTAATACAGACGACGCCATCTCCACCACACTCCATCTGGCCCTCACACACCTAGACAACAAGGACACCTATGTTCAAATGCTGTTCATAGACTTTAGCTCGGCATTCAATAACATCATTCCCCAACACCTGAACGGGGCCCCCCAGGGCTGTGTGCTCAGTCCCCTGCTGTTCACATTGCTGAGTCACAACTGTGTAGCAACAACACAGCTCCAATCATATCATCAAGTTTGCAGATGACACGACTGGTGGGTCTCGTTTAAGTATGACAAGTCAGCATACAGAGAGGAAGTGCAGAGGTGTAAAGACAACAACCTCTGTCTGAATGTTAACAAAACAAAAGAGATGGTTGTTGACTTCAGGAGGACACAGAGAGACCAATTCCTTGGTGTTTGGGCCCTCACGTGTGACTGTGTAATAACTTTTTTCCACAAGCCATCCGACTCCTCAATAAAAAGCGACTAAACTGATAAACAGACACAAACAAACACACACACACATGCACACACACACACACACACACACACACACACTCACTGACTCATTCAATCAGATAAACACAATCACATTAGGGACTGAACTGACAAACACACACACACGGACACACCAGCCTGAAACTGCTTTTTTGCACAATATTTATTAGCTGTTATTTAAACAAGAGTTTTTTTTTTGTTGTTGTTTTTTCCTGCTACTTAAACAATAAATATTTATTGTTTTTGTTCTCTCATCTCATGGATAATTTATTTGCACTACCTCAAGTCATCAAGGAGTATTGCATTGTGTTGTGTTGTTGCTCTTGTTTGGACATTTGCATGTCCACTTTATGTTGCCATTTTGTTGCCTTTTTTAAGTTTTGTTTAGCTTTTTTGTCTGTTGTATAGTTCCCAGATAGTTTTGTTAATTTATGATGTTTATTTGTTGTCTAGCTAGTCAGCTAATCAGGTGTCTTAGCTAGTTAGTTTAGTTTAGTTTTGTTGATTTATGTGGTTAATTTATGTTTTATGTAGCACCTTGGTCCAGTAGGAACGTTGTATTGTTTCACTGCATACTGGATATGTTTGAAATGACAATAAAAGCCGACTCGACTTGACTTATGAAGTTTAACCCACCCTGTGACTGTGCGTGCAGCCTTGTGCTGCCATCTGTTGGCATGTTACAAAACTAGTGTCAAAACTTTTTGATGCCATCTCGTAATAGGATATTTTTAATGGTTGAATGTTTAACATATCAAATTTTTTAATGTTTACAATAGTAAACTCATCATGACAACAACAAAAAAAGGATTTTTTTTTAAAGAAAGGCGTACTTAGTCACATGAAACGTGGCTGATATAAAAATGCACAGAAAGAGAAACAATAAAAAAAATTTCGGGGAAAAAAAGGTTTAAAGAGGCAAACCAGACACTTTTCATTCAAAGTGTAGGTCAAATAGGAAATATATAATGTATAATATAATCCAGCCAACCAGAAACCTTTGCAGTCCAACTAGTGCTTATGGAGGCCAATGGTGACCCTTAATATTATTCTTATTTTTATGACCATTCACACACGGACGGACAATTTGGATACGCCGATTAGCCTAACCTGCATGCCTTTGGACTGTGGCAGGAAACCAGAGAACCCGGAGGAAACCCACCAAACACGGGGAGAACATGCAAACTCCATGCACACAGTCCCAGAGGCGGGAATTGAACCTTTGACCCTGGAGGTGGAAGGCGACAGTGCTAACCACTAAGTTACCATGTCGCCATATTATATATAATAAATCATAATAAATTTGGCAATCCTTCTGGGGGAAACACATTTTAACCTTTACAGTCCCAATGAACAAACCATATACGTGTCTTAAAATCTTGGTAAGCCAAAGGCCTTATAATTGGTTTGCGGTTAGAACGCAGGCACATGGGCTTTATGAATTGTCTGTACAGAATCAGTGCATAAAATCTATTAACAGTAGCACGCTGTGGCTCATGTTGCATGTCTATCTCTTATTCATAGCGGTAATGAATTACATTAGGGTACAAATGTTTATTATTATTATTATTATTATTATTAATCTTCACAACTGCAGATTTAACTTAAATAGGCATGGTTTGGGAAATTTTATAAATAATAAGAATGCATTTTTATAAAATAATAAATCCTAAACAAATAAGAACTAAGAATTCAACACAATTCAATAATTCAACATAAACCAATAAAATAATTAAAAGTTGGTTGAAGGAGTGAATCAAGGAGTCGAATGATTTTCGGCACGAGTCGACTCCGTAAACGGACCGGTATCGGGTGTGTGTGTGATACAGTATGTGTTGTGGACTGTGGAGCTGCGCTGGTTTGGGGTTCCGCAGTGATGACGTGTGCGTTAGGGGATTCGCCATTTGCCTTCCCTGTTTCATCACACGCAGCACGTAGAGCTCGTCCTCACTCTGACTAACACACACACCGCCGCTTGATTCAAGCTGATCACGAGTGATGAACACACTACAGTCGGGCTACACAGTCTGACGACCTGCACGGCTGGTTCACACCTTCACCTCCAGTCAAACGGGAAATGCACGGCACACAAAAGCGCATTTCAGAACAAAACCTACATCAAAGGAATGTTTACTAAACTTACACGAGTTACTTTTAGTATCTAGGTTTATTCATCTATACACTGCTAATACATAATGTAGTGCTTGAAGAAATAAAGTGAACATTCCTATGCAGGGAGTGCACGGCTTTGTCTTACTACTCGAATTTAAATGAATCTGCATGAGAATACACTAGTAACCCCCTTTGTCAATGTGCAAAGCATGCTGGGAGCAGGAAACACGCGGGATATAAAAATCCACCCCAATACACACCCACGGGACAGAGCAGAGTGACTGCATTGGGTTTATTATTCAGCTGATACTACAGCAGCAAGCATGGAGCTGGAGAATCCTGAGCAAAGTCCTGTCTATGAACCGAATGTTTCTGTGAGTGCAGATTGTTTACTCATATAGACATGTTTTTCATTACAGGTATCCAGTGACCTGATAGATTTTTAGTCATACTTTTGATTTAGATGTTTTTGTGCTTATATGTTTGAAATTTCTTGTAAAAAGCTCTTAAAAAGTTTTAGGAAATCTGTAACTGAAAAAAAAACCTGTACTGTCTTTCTTAATTGGTATAGAATTGCATTCATTTGGGAAGTGAGAGCCAACACTTTAAAAGCTCTTAAATGCATAGATCGATTTTTACCTGTGATCGATAAAGCATAAGTATTTAAATTAATTACATTTAAATGTTCAGGTTTGATTAAGTCAAACTCCATCTCCTCCTTATCACACGAGGCAAGACTTTAGCTTAACTCTTGATAATAGACGCACTGATCGCTGCAGAGGAGTACGATTACAATAAAAAAAATCGTTTTACCTGGTAATCAACAATAGCTTGTGGAAACTTGTCTGTTGCCCTGCCTAAGTTTTACAGTCTCATATCGTGCATTCCTTAACTTAACATCTGTAGCTAGCCTGAATATGTAGAACCACTGCTGTTCAATAAGCACTTATTCATGGACAAGATGTAGTATTGTTTAACACCAGCTTTGCTCCTGTAGGAAGATAACGTGGAGACCCCGTTCGGCATAGTGCACTGCACCATGAAAGGTACCGTTAAGGGCAACCGACCTGTCATCCTGACTTACCATGACATCGGACTAAACCGTAAGATTCTGCTCACTCCCTGTTGTGTGTTCATCTGTTGCTTTTTAAATCATTTGTGCAGATTTTTAATTAAGGTCCTTAATTGTGTGTGTGTATATAATAATTTAATGTTTCTGTGTGATTATGTGCAGATAAGACCTGCTTCAGCAGTCTGTTCAATCATGAGGACATGCAGGAAATCATGCAGTATTTCTCAGTGTGCCACATCAATGCACCTGGGCAACAGGAGGATGCTAGCACTATTCCCACAGGGTGATTGAATGCTACCTTTATGCTTTAACTCGGCACATGACACTAATCTACACTTCCATAGTCTTATTTATATATTAATATTATTACAGTTGGGTTCTAGGATTAAATTAGGGGTGGCACGTGGCGTACTGGTTAGCACTGTGGATACACATCTCCAGGGTTGAGGGTTCAAATTCCCCTCTCAGTTTGCATGACCTACCTGTGCTTGGTGGGCTCTCCGTTTTCCTCTCACGGTCCAAGGACATTCAGATTAGGCTAATTGGCATTCCCAAATTCCGGTGTGTCCGCCCTGTGATGGATTGGTACGCTGTCCAGGGTATACCCTGCTTTGTGTTTGTTTCAAGCCAAAATGCACCTGTTAAAATAATGCACTACACTTCACTTTGACATTTACTTTTCTACTTAAGTAAAAATGAAAGCATTAAAAGGTAATGGCTGATGATTTCAGTCTGGAGAAATTACAAAAAAGTATTTTTACTAATGATGCCCGTGTGTGACGTCAGAAAAAATGCGGAATAAAAATCTTCTCACTTGAGTCACCTTCTTGAAAATCAAAACGTCAGAGGTTGCTTCTGTCAGATTCACATTCCTCCTTACTTTTTTTTTTTTGTTTTTGCTATTGCTAATTCTTTTTATTTCTAACCAGTACATTGATCCTCTTGTAGATTCACATACCCTTCAATGGACCAGCTCTCTGAGACAATACCTTTTGTACTCCAGCATTTTAAGTAAGTTTGCTTAAAAGAATGATTAAATGATATCAGATCCACTTCATAAAATATGCTGTTGTCACGTCTAATGTTTTCAAGTGAGTTGCATTTTCTCTCTATAGCATTAAGAGCATTTTTGGTTTGGCGGTTGGGGCGGGAGCATACATCCTTGCACAGTTTGCTGTAAGTTTTACGTATTTCCTGCTTCTTTCTTAACATGCTTTGTCATTGTAACTTTTACAAAAAGTTAAACATAAAGATTTACATAAAGATTTTTATACAAACAGTATAACTTCTCGATCACTTCACACTTACCCATGCTGACAGGAATTTTAACAGCACTTTTAATTTGACTGTAATTAGTACCATTACTGTAACAGTTTATTACCATGGGCTGCTTAACGTCACTGATATTTGTATACATATTGCAGCTGAACCACCCTGAACTTGTTGAGGGTCTTGTTCTGATCAACATTGATGCTCAGGCAGAGGACTGGGTGCACTGGGCAGCACACAAGGTATTCCACCTCATACAGGCTACAAAAAAAAATCATAAAAATACACCATGCCAATCACGTTAATGCCTAAACAGGATTAAAAAAAAAAAAGGCTGCAAATGATTTTACATACTGTGAATTCTCACTGAACTATCAGCATACCTTTTTTAAAAAAATATATAGACAATGTATACAGTACATGCAATCTTTGCTGGTGATGCTTATGATGACCTGCATTTAAAAGTAGCATGAGGAACATGTCTCTTTCAAACATCACCGATTTAATGCAAGCTGCGATTTCCCCACAGATCTCTGGCTGGACGCACCATGTTCCTGATATGATTATTTCCCACCTGTTTGGCAATGTAAGACTAGACACTAAATGTCATTGAAATGTCATTTTTTTAATTATGCATATTCACATTAATTGAAATGTATGCAACTGTCTACTATATGGAACTATGACAGGAGCAGATTCACAACAACCATGACCTGATCACAACTTTTCGCCATCACATCAATGACATTAACCAGAGAAACCTCGAGCTGTTTGTCAAGTCCTACCACAGGTATCGGTGAAGTCTCATTCATATTTGCTATTTATTAGCATGTCATGTTTTATCTATTCTGGGATCAGGTTACTGTATGGGGGTGGGGTAAAAAAAAGAAAGAAAAAGTTCTCAGAGAAACGTTCACTTTTCTGATCTGCTTTTAAGTCGAAGGAATCTGAATGTCGAGAGACCTCCTCCAGGTGGAAACCTCAATGTGAAGACCCTGAAGTAAGGCAAATGTTTACAGTGTTTCTGTTTTTGTCCTAATACATATTTTTCCTTCACTGAAAAGTGTTTTTTGTTTGTTCGTTCATCTAGTTGCCCGATTCTTCTGGTGGTTGGAGACGGCTCTCCAGCAGTTGATGCTGTGGTACATACTAATTTTATGCATGATCTTAAACAATATATTTAATGTCCTTGTAAGTGTTGAGTAATAAGTTTTGTGGATTTTTTTCTCCCCACTGTAGGTTGACTTCAATTCCAGAATGAATCCAACAAAAACTACCCTGCTTAAGGTTAGGGGTTGCCTGTTATATAGTATATAATATACTCTACATTTTAATTCCTGTCTTAATCTGTTAGGATTTAAATGTAACTGATATTTTCAATTTCTGCCCACTTGCTATCACTTGTATTTATACTTTTAAAAGTGTATGTACGACATACCCTGATCAGTCATAACAGTAATATTACATACCAGTAAACTGGTAAAAGGATCATGGGCATTCATGGTTCATTTATGGCCGTGTGGACCAAAGGCCAGCATGTCTCGTCTGGTCTTATAGGAAAGACAATGCAGCACAAATGGCTAATAAATGTCAATGCTGGTCACAATAGAAATGCAACAGAACATGTCATGCGTCACAGCTTGCCCAGCCACTGACCCAGCCTCCAAATTCCTCACATCTCAATCTGATCCACCACTAATTGGATGCGATAAAATATTGGGCAGATGCATGGAGGCCCCATCCCACAACCCTTGCTACCCAAAGGATGCACCACATGTCCTGAGGCCAGACACCACAGCACACCACCAGAGGTCTTGTGGAGTCATGCTCAGAGGCACCAGAGCCACCCAGGTGGCACAAGGGGAACCCACACAATACTGGGTTTAATGTTTTACATTGCAATGTTATGGCTGATTAGTACATGTCAATATTTATTAGAATCAGCACTGTATTATGTTTTTTTTTGTTTTTTTTTCTATTAATGTTTTTCTTTCTCTTACTAATGTAGATGGCTGACTGTGGAGGCCTCCCACAGGTTGATCAGGTTTGTGTCCACTTATGAAAATGTTTTGCTTTCCGTTTAGATTGACAGAAACCTGTATTTATTTGACCCATTATTTCCTTTTTCCTTATAGCCTGGCAAGTTGGCAGAGGCTTTTAAGTACTTCATTCAGGGACTGGGATATAGTAAGTAAAGTTTGCAACTATGAATAGCCTTTACAGAATTTACCCTATACACCCTAGGGTGGTGTGTGTTCTTGCTTACTTGTGCTTGTGTGTTGTGGGAGCTTTGACCAAGCATTTCCTTAGTGTCTTATTTTTATTCTGTGCCAGTGCCTGCAGTCAGCATGACCCGTCTGTGCCGCTCGCGCACCGTCTCTTGCAGCAGCAATTCGTCTCTGGAAGCCGCACAGTCTCACAATTCTGCTGGAGAGGAGCAGCATGGACACTCAATGGACAATGACTCTGACAACAGCACGGATTTGAGCTTGTTGGGAACAACACACACAAATCCGGTGACCTGCTAAAGGCACCACTGTAGTGCTGTTATTTAGACGGGTCATTAATGGGGAACCGGAAGCTATCGGCTGCTTCATCTGATTGTTCAGTCTCAGTTCCACTTTGCTTTAAGTTATACTTTAATTTATGTGATAATTACAGCGTTGGGAGAAGAGACCGTGGATTTCACAAGGAGTTCGGATTTATTTTTTATTAGTCATGTATTATGATTTTCTGAAGGCGAAAGCAGAGGTCCAGGCCATTTTACAATATGGATCCAATATAACAAACACTGTCATAGCCTATGACAGGACAGAACCCACTAATGGACTGTTTTTTTAAGAAATGCAGTTATGTTTATCACATCATCAACATTGGCAATTAGGGGAAAATTAGCACATGCAGGCTACATAAAGCCTATAAATGTTTCAATGCCAAATGTCTTTTTTTTTTATTTATTTTTTTACAAATATGGATTTATGTATTTGTCTTTTTAAAACTATACCAGTTATTTTACAATTACTAGAACAAGTAAATGTTGAGAAAATTACTACACACATCGTCACAACCATACAATATGTAGTTATTACATCCAAGGGTTGTCCTATTGTGTTCTTACTTGGAATATTTGTGTACTATTTTAGCTGCTACTTAAATGACTTTCTATTGTGTTAGTCAGGGTATAGCAGCAGTGTGTGAAAAGTTCTAATTAACGAAAGGCACATCCAACTTTTATACTGATTTTTCTAATAAAACAAAAACAAAAAAACACTAAAAATTCTGAAGAATCTAATGTCATATATCAAGGTATGTTGTGTGTATACAGTAAATATTTTTCATGTTAAGGTGTTATCCAATGTGGCCACAAAACTCCCATTTTTTTACTATTCTGCCTCTTTAATCAGGAAATGTTAAAAGATTTTTCTCTCACATACGTCTTGATTTTGAATATAGAAAATAAGTTAATTAGACATTTAGCTGTGTATTTAACAGAGTGACCTATTGGCCTTGCTACAAAAAAATACAGGTCTAAATATGTTGTTCAACTCTAATCCATTAGAAAGTGCCACTTTGTATGATTTTTTTTGGTAAATTGTGTTGTTTATACTAAGTCTTGTGTACATGGAAAATGTGTGCTTAAAAATAAAAAAAAATTCAAAATATATTTTTATGTAAGTAAGATAAAAATCTCAAACATCAATTTATTTTATACAGTATTTCCATTATATAAGCCCTTTGGCTCCTGTGTGCCTTAACACATTGGAAAATGTCAAAGGAAAAAGCTTCTAACCAAACCACATTCCAAATAAGTGGAATAAAATCCTCCATATGCCTTCTGAGTATTTTAAATATTTTCCTGCACCATAGAATGTGGTTTTGCTGATGCTAAATCAAATACTCTGCAATACCTGTCCTCCTTGTGTATTTACACAGAATTTGAATGCGGCAAAGTAATACCTCCCTGGAATGTGCCTTAATCCTATATATGTGTTATCTGAAAACATAAGATTAACATATTCTAGCTCTGACCCATTGAATTGATTTTAATCACTGATCCACTCAGCCAGTATTGATTCTAGTGGAGCACACTGTAATATAAAGTGGAAAATCTATGGTCATTGGTTGTCTCAGCCTTAGTTCATGATCTCATTGTGCTCATAGTAAGGTTGCAGGTCAGCAAAGATATCATTAGGGTTTCTGCAGGAGAGATTGCAGAAGCATGCATTGATCCACATGTACTTCCAGGTGAACACTGCTCCATTAGGACATTCAAACTCCACCTCAATAGTCTTTGACTTGTAAGGGATACAGCAGCGTTCATCTGAACACACTCCGCAGTATTTGGGCCAGTAGGGCTTCTTACTGACGCAGCCGGAGATGGTAAAGTTCTGAAATTCAGGCTCACGATAGATGTTCAGGCACTGCTTCCCTGGCTGCATGACAGAAAATGTGATTAAGGAAGTATGTGAGTGCTTCTTTAAATTGTATCTAGTTAGCAAATCAATCAATAAGTAATAATATCTGAACTTCTGGTATAGACTTGAAGACTTCTTAAATCAACAGAAAGTGTCCTACTAAGTGAGAACTAGACATTGTAACTCTGACATTCTAACAATGATTAAAGATGTTAAAAACAAGAACAGCAAGTTTATAAATGATAAGTGACTATACCCGAAAATGTTTAGTTATATCCACGTCACATGGCCTGAGGTTACACAGCCGGCTTTCATTCTCCATCATGCACTGGGCATTGTCATTGGAGAGACGCATGGAGACGCCCCGGTCACATGTCTTTGAGCACGGGCTCCATGGAGTAGTTTGGGTAATGCAGTTGTTGTGCCAGATCTCATTGGTGCTTAGAGACACTGAAAGCAATATGAAATAATTTCACTTTCTGAAGTTTGTATACTTTTAGGGCAAAGATAGCTTTTATAAACAAGAAACCACCCAAATTGCAAACATAACTCAAAAATTCCATCACTACTCCGTACCCTCCACAGCATGTCTTGGGCTTGTCCTGCGTGTTTTTCGAGGCTCAGTACAGATCCATTGTTCACAGCAACGACCTGGAATCTTCACTAGTTTCGGTAACTGACACCACCCCCAAGGCGGCAGGGAGTCGGTGCATAGAGGCACACACCCAATTGCCCCATTTACACACAAACAGCGGTACTTACAGCTAGGCTGAAAGGTCTGCCCATTACGGTAAATAACACCATTATACTCACAGCCTGTACCGACCAGATCTAAAACACAGTAATCCACAAACAACAGCAGAGATTTACTCAACATGACAATATGAGAGCAAAAGTGGAGTAAGTCTGGAATAAGATATACTAAATATTACGATCCTTGTTGTATCATGTTTTTCAGGTCCTACTAAATACACAGAATATTAATAAAGATGAGATGCTTTATGAGGATTATTAAAAAAAATAATTTTATGTATTTCATGGGTGGTCAAAGCACAAAGAAAAATATTTGTTCGGTATTCAAAGTCACTTACATGCACACACTCCTTTTTCGTACCTAGGCTTGTCAGAGCTGTAGTCACAGTACAGTCCCTTATGGTAGTCGCATGTGTCTCTCTCGTTGCAGGTTTCTCCCAGCTGTTTAGCACAGGCCTTACAACAGTCACAGCCGTCTGTGAGCAGACTGACCCCCAGAGGGCACACAGGGGCCACCTTAGGACATTTACAGGGCCACTTACAGTACTGTGTCCTGTTAAACACTTCCAGGTCTGTGTTCACAACCGGAATACCTGTGGGACTTTGGGATAAGACCTATATATATTTGAGAGAGAGAGAAGGAAAGAAGGGAGTGTACAGCAAAAGAGAAAGAGAGATAGAGAGAGAGAGAGTGGGGAAAAAATGTCATACATCACTTTGTTCCACTTGATGGCACTATTGGACTAAATAATGAGCTAGAGAAAATATGTACTTAATATGAAAAATCTGGTCACTAATATCTGGTTAGAAATTAGCTTTATCACTCAGCACATCTAAATCTATAGTTGTTCTTAGAGGTTTATGCAGAACAATTATTTTATATTCTACCCCAGCTTCATTTAATTCTCAAAACAGTTTTTTGTTGATCATAAAAGTTTACAGATTATATAAAGATTAGTACTGGGTTTTTATTTAACATGTCATTTTAGATGTCTATTAACTTATGGCACTTAAATATTACTAAAATGTTTTAAGTTCCAGAAACAGCAGAATTATATATAAATAAAATTACATCTTTCTAAACATGTATTGCATCATTTGTTGCTCTCTTTCCTAAATACAGGAGGTGTCCCTGTTTGTTCTCTGTCTCTCCTTATCAGGAAGCTGTCCCAACTGCAGGATTTTGAACATAACCCTGGCATGAAGTCCAGCTCATGGGCACAGGGTCACATCAGAGTGTGTATGTGGCATTATTATGAAATTAAATGAACTCCAATAAAATAGTTCTTCTTTCCATAAGTTCTTTTGATATTTTTTTAGATAGGGTTTTACATCCATAAAGAGAAAATATATAGATTAATACTTATTTTACATGGAGCATGTTAAAGGTGATCATTGTGAAATGTGTTTTTTTTTTCTCCAGAAGAACCTGCCTGTCATAGCTCACAATATGAACCAAAGATAAACTATAATCTCCTGACCACATCAACAACAGAATTATCAGAGAGGCAATCTTAAAATATCATACATTTATTTATCATTCACCTACCAATTTATCACGGCCAGGGTCATACTGAATCTAGGGCTTATCCTTGAGTACTGCAGAAGTTCACAAGTAACCTTACACATACTGTATACATTAACACAAGCATTCATACCTGGGGCATTTTAGCAAAGCCCATTCAAACACAAGGAGGACATGTGAAACTCAAACCCAGGCTGAGGATCAGACAGAGGATCCTGGAGCTACAAGGTGGCAGTGCTACCACCATGTTGTCCTAACGCCTTAAAGTAATTTCATGTTTTTAAAATCAGCGGCCACAAAATCGCTCATTTACTGCCAGCTGGGACAAAATGACATTGAGAAACCCGAGAGAGAAGTCATGAGATTTTTCTAGCTTCAATCCTGGACATAGATATTTATGGTTAAAGATAACTATAGGTGTTGGGGTGCACACAATGTCAGTTCAACAACTGGAAAGAGAAGATTTATTAGTTCTTTATGATGTTAGATTAACACAGGCCACATTATTTCCCATGTTGGCTGCGGTTAAACACAGATTGTTTAACTAGCTGAATTAATTAGTTTAGGTTTAGAACATGGGAAGATACGGATAATTTTTGGAAAATATTACTACCAGTTTAGTCAGCATTTACTCATGTTTTCCTTTGACAGGCTAGACTTACTCCTTAAACATTTCCTGGTGATGATGTGTCCCAGACATGATGCTGATTGAGAGACATTAAATCTGATCACACCTCCATCACCTCTGTCCAGATTCAGCTGGATATATTAAGTCGAGTTCATCACTCAGCTCAGGTTTAAGCTTCAGTTTTAAGGATTGTGTTTCCTATTTAATGCCACATGTTTTCATTCTCATTCCTGACTGATCTTAACCCGAACTTAACTGACTGGAAAGCTGACTAAGCATTTATTTAAGAAATTCCTCACCTGATGAAGTCCACCGGTTACCAACAGGAGCCACGACAGGAGCCACCTCATCACTGAAACCCCGCCAGAGACGCATCGAGACAACAAAGTTCATTCTCCGGAGGAATTCAACTCCATGGTGATGTGTGTGTGCTCGGGTCCTTGCAGCAGCCGCCTGCTTCAGTGGGCTGCCACACACACACACACAGACACACACAGCTGTGTCAGCGGTGCTGACGTGAGCTCAGACCTGGTCATTCGTTTGGCTCGGTGTCTCTCTGTCTGCCTTCATTTAGCTCTGTCTGCTAAGCTTTAAAAGAAAAACCCTTCCTCAACGACCTGTATATTAAACTTTATGAGAAACATTTTCAAACATTTATTTTGTACTGACGTTTGCAACAGAACATTATAAATTAAAATTTAATTCCTCAAAATGTCTGTTTTGAGTTTGGCTAAGAACTTCCTACATTACCGACAATTCATGCTAATAATGCTAGTTTGGACCTGATCAAAGCAGTTCTAACTGGAAAGAGTTGTTTAACCCTCATGTTGTGTTCGTTTGTGGCTCACACTCATAATGTTCAATTTATTTCATTATAAATACACAATAATACAGATATTAGCACCTAATGTTGTACAGTATTAGGTCCTTTTTCAACTCCAGCTCTTGTAAACATTACAAGTTTTGAACTTGTATTTGCCGTGTTTGTCCTGCAGGCATCATTTACCTGAGCTCATACCACTTGTTGTTTTTTTAGGGAAATTAACATTACATAGATATTATTATGACTACAACAAATAGCAAGAAGAAACCTATTGTACTATTTATCACAGGGTAATTTACTGAAATGTTTATCAAAGTCACTTTTTTGAAACAAGTTAATTTTTTTAAACTGTGGCACAAAATAGCAACTTTTGTGTTCCCAGTCAAAACTGACCGGTATGATATATCGAAAACAAAAGCCCAAATGTACACAGGGAAAACGATATCACAAATAGAATGCTTGACCCATACACTGTATGACCATATTTACAAATATAAAGTAGCCCTGCAGGGGTCAAATCAGTAGTTCTCAGGAACACCATCAGCCGGTTTGTCTGTGTACACTTGCATGTTCCAGCCATAACATGTCTTCACATCACATGCTGCCCACATCTTTATACCATACTAAGATGGTTTGTTTGGGATATACTGCTTAAAGGCAACGAGATGCTCATCAACAGTGATGTCAGGTCCTGGTTTGTGGCAAGTGCTCCACCCACTTCTGCCAAACTTCCCAGCTTGTCTCATTGACTGTGGGCTGCTCTTGTCATCAAAGCAATTCACACGTAACAGGATGTGGAAGGTCTGCAAAGACATTGTAGCGTGAAAAATTGCCTGACCAGTGTCCTCATCCCATAAGCTGGACACAGATTTGTTGCAGGATCTGTAGACAACACACAAAAACCTCACACCCAAATAGGCTTTAATATTCACCAGCTCTACCTCTTTCCAGGTGTTTCTATAAACCCTTCTCTCTCCAGGTTTGTCATGTTCATGACAATGGTTACAATGGTGTCCGTTAGGAAAAGATGAAAACAGGACTTGATATCATCCATTTGGGATATGGCATATCGAGTTAAGGTTAGGGTTTGGTTCCATTTTTGGACCGAAAGGAGACCACAACTTCAGTTTTACAATTTCTTCCTCATCAGTGTCAAAGTCTTCCTCCTCGGGTTATATTCTGTGTCATCCTCAACCTCTGACTCTTCCTCCTCTAAACCCTCCTCACTGTCAGCCTGACTTCTCTTCTCCTGATCACTGTCGTTGTCAAATATAGTTCCACAGCTTCACGTGCAGTATAGCTCTTGGCCATTGTGCTGCTAAAGACTGAACTGTGAGTCAGGCCTTAAAAGGCTTTATATACCAGAGCTGCAAAAAAGTTGTATGATTGAAACAATGTTTGGTTGCAGCTTGGTTTGTGGTAAAAATTATGTTTTCAATAAGTTCCCGTCCAGATTGCCATGAAAGCCAAAAAGGAGGAATAAGAAGGGTGTGCGTGTTTGGGTATGTGTGTGTCTGCTAAAAGACACCTGCATGTTTAGGTGTGGGAATGGTGTGTAGAAATGTGCTTGTTTTTTTTGTTTTACACTAATTATAGTCTTACCCATTCATTTCCAATGACCGGTCATTTCTGACCAGGAACACCATGAGTGTATAAAAGTTACATAAAACACACAAATCTTTATAAAACTATTTCTAATTTATTTTGTGTGTTCACATGCCATGTCATTGAACAAAGTCATTGAACCTCATGAGAAATGAATAAAATTTACTGCACTTTTTTTTAGAGAGGAAACATGTAAATTGGTCAGATTTGACAGGAACACAACATGAGGATTAAACTTATCCATTCAACTAGTAATGGTAAGATCTTCTATATCTTTTGAACTGATTTCCTTCTGTCCAAACTCCTGTTAATAATAGTACTGCGTCCATTATTATACGTTTCCTTACTTATGTCAATTTAAGCTGTAGCAATTTCCTCCTCCCCCATTTTGAATAGCTATTTCCAACCAGAATTTCATTCTGCAGGTCAACGTTTCAAGGTCAAGTTAGTGCAATGATAAGAACACTAATGGACCAGTCAAATACACTCATTGATGCCAGTGGGATCGAACCCTTGCTTCATCTCTGAGTAGCTGTCATGCTTGTAGATGGCTGTCTTGTCCCTCTGTGAGTTTGTATTGTGGAACTTAAATAAAATGGCAGTTAACAACAACTGTAAAAAAATAAAATAAAAAAAAAGTAAAAGCTTTCTGATCTTTTTCTTTTACGGCAAAGGGTGGAGGTGGTGGGAACTGTACTAAAAATGTCCTTCTGTGACATCTTGTAACTGTCTGTTTCACAGAAATAAAAAACATACAGCACCAATCAACAAATCAGCCACTGGATCACAAAGGACAAATATTTAAACGGAAACAGATTCAATATGTTTCAGGGGAATTCACTTGTTGATGTTTTGATAAGCTATTTCTGAATGTCACAGATCAGCATTACAATGCAAAAAATTATGCTCGGTATTGTGTAGGTTCCCCTTCTGCCTTCAGCTCTGGTCCCTCGAGGCATGACTCCACAAGAACTCTCATGGTGTACTGCGGTGTCTGGCACCAGGATGTTGGCAGCAGATCTTCAGGGTGCTGTAGGTTGCCTTATGAGACCTCTGCGGATTGAACTTGTTGGTCCGGTGCATCTGACGGGTGATAGTTTGGTTTGGGATTTGGGGAGTTTGGAGGCCGGGTCGGCAGCCTAGGGCTCTTTGTCGGCTACATCCTGTGCACAGAGGGCTGTGGTACACTGTGTATTCTGGAGCCTTTCTCTCATGGACAGCCTTGGGCTCCCATGGTGCGGTCACCAGTTTACTGGTATATAATTGAGAATCAGTGTTCATGTTATGGCTGATTGGTGCATATTGTTAATCGCCTCGTTCCAAAAACCCAGGGATGCTCAGACTAGCTACTATAACGTAGAACCTATTAAACATAAATTAAATATTAACTAATTATTCTTCTTGGCTTTCCTCTGGAAGGAACTTAAAATAGTTATCCGTAATTTGTTTTCCTTTTTAACAATTTTTTTTCCGTCTCCTCAACAATAAGGGACTGGACTGATTAACACACACACACACACACACACACACAGATAAACTTGACTACCTCAAAACATTGAGTCTGGACTGATAAACAATACATGTGCAAACACAACTATTAAATAATTGTACACACCAACCTGTAAATGCTCTTTTGCACAATATTCATAAAATGATTTCAAGACTTTAGTTTTGGAGTTTTGATGAAAACTTGATAAGCTAACAACAAAGGTAAGATTAATATAGTGCAAATGCCCAAATAAGCGAACTCTCAAATAATCTTACACCAATTAGATTATGTGACTTCTGACAATGTATAACCTACTATTTTCTTGAATCATGTTTTCTTAATCCAGAGGTTATTATTGCACACAAACACCAAAGGTAGGCGGTGTGTGTGTGTGGTAGCGAGGATGTGGTTCAGCACCAGCTGTGAATGGGAGGAGTGGCAGAGAAGGTGTGGCCAATGAATGAGTGCAGGCATCTGTGTGTGATTAACAGTGGCTTCCTTACTACAGTATATATGATGCATGCATATTGCAAAAGCCCGAGAGATTCTCTGACTCTTTGCTGCCATGATCAAATAAAATACAGCAAATAAATACACTACAGTCCTTTCTCACACCTGCCTTCTCATCTATTCCATCAATTCCACAGGGGTATCACAATGTGGCTTTCAAATTTCCACAGTTTGAAGACATAATTGTATGGCAGAAGTGTTTTGAATGGTAATACTTTAACAATGCAATTTGATTGATGTGATTTGTGTGTATTGTTTTTGAATGCCTACTGAATTACCAAAGATTGACTAAATGAAACATGGTAGGCTTAACCAACCTGAATATTTTTGGACAATTAAAATGTTATATTTCATAAAGTTCTATTATATGAAGAACTGCACAAACATAGTCTGATTTTTATGTCAAATGAAAATGATAGTGTGCAGATGGTTGGACCAGCAGAGACAAAAGACATGCCCCAAATTATGTCTAAGACTGGAGCAATAATGCATGGCTTGGAAAATTTTTATTCAGTAGCACTGGACCATAACGAAACAGCTGGAAACTTTTATTGCAACAAAAGCATGATTGTTTTAATATCTCACTTTAATGTGACAAATTTATGATTTAATTTGTTCAGATTTTTTTCTTTTGCTGACAATCGATTGCAGGACCTTTTAACTTTTAAGTTTTACAGCTGCTAATAATTTGTTGGTGGTGCTTAGATTAGACGTATCTGTAAGAAGAGTCAAATAAAACACTGACATTGTTTTGTTTTTTAAAATGCTGGTTTATTGTGTAAGGTTATAAAAAAAAAAATCACACTACAGCATCACTAAAATATCCACAGAACTGCAGAAAAAATTTGATGATGGCTGACATTTGAAGCAATCTTGAGTAACTGTAATTGTAGAAATGTAGAGTAAATGTACAATTTTAGACATATTAACTATAAGCATCCTTCTCAGGCTTTGGTTTGGTTTGTGTAACCAAAGAGCTGAAATCAGACAAAGATACTGGTTTTGGAGCTTCAGATGGTTTACTCTCGCCAACAAAATTTTTGGACAAGAATGTTCCTGCAACAGAAAAAGGTATAAATACATGAAACACCTTTGAAAAATAATAATCTAGATAAAGATCGGAGTCTGACAGGATGTCACGTGCCCTGCTGGTATTTTAGGCAAAGTCGCCACACCCTGTACAGCTCACACACTGTACAGAGTCACTGACCTGTAGACGAGTTCAGAACTGGCACGTATTGGGACCAGAAGGAGCACTGGTTTGCCTGGAGGCTCTTGTGGTTATTGAGGGTAGGAGACAGCTCCTTATAGTTCTGTCCATTTGGGTGGGGCAGGAACTGAGGCCAGGGAGGCAAAAGCTCACTAAAAGACACTCCAGACACTGAGAGAGGCAGGTTGGGGTTTCTGGAAAGAGTTATGAAAAGAAAAAGCAGCACAAAGCAATGTGAATAGAAACATAACACACAGTTGCCACTGCATAACAATAAGGCACAAAAATAGATTATATGAAGTGTACCCAGATTTAACGAAGTTGGCAATATAGCTCATGATCTGCAAAGAAAGAATTCTCTCTGATGAGGTGAAGAGTTGTCGCATATTTGGGACATGCAGCAACCCGAACACATACTGCACATCCAGAGGAGATGTAAAATCAACACTGTTTTATGAAAAAAAAGAGCAAATATTTACATTCCTTTGGTTCCTACAGCTATTTTACGAGATATAATCACTGTAATTTTCATTTAATCATTTAACACATTTAATCACATACAATAGGCGTAAAGTAAAAGATATATTTTCTCTAAATTAGTGAAATGAGGTCTGCAAATGCTGACATATTTTTCCAAAGTATTTGGTTTAAATATCCAAATCCTAAACATATTATTCTTCTACAGTCTTATGCAAAAGTTTGAGCACCCCTTAATAAATAACAGATTTTGGTGATTTTTTTTTATTGAAAAGATGAGACACAGTCTTTCTTGGAAATGAAAAAATGCACAATATTTTCAGCAAACATTGATGCATAGTTACTTCTTATACCATAAAATGTAAAAAAAAAAATATTATGGCACTGTGCAGAGTCTCAGATTCTTTTTACAAGGTTTTAGACCTTAATCAGCTCATTAGATCTGATGCATGGCAACAGCTGTTAT